>CM017572.1:32549763-32934763 GCA_007844125.1 Sinonovacula constricta
CACTTAGCTCATTGTGCCATTATTGGGGTGCGTATCAGACAATACCAAAGCTGTTGATTTTGAGCAACTGAAAAACCTTGCTGCTGAGAATAGGTAAATAAGAAAAGGTCCTATCAAAACTCTAACAGATATTTAAATTTTATCTACACGTAGATAAAAGTAAACAAGGTAAATGCAAATGTGAAAAACAAATAAACACAGAGACGAGACATAACATACATAAAGAAAAACCATCAGTTACCGCCTTGGAACGGTCAGTCGGCAAAAGGGCCAACTGGGGTGCTTAAACCTGGTTTGTGGAGCGCTCCAACCTCTGCACTTCCTGAGGTTTTTCTAGAATTGTTCAGCCCATAAGTCTATTTGAAGGTAATGAGTTTAAAGTTTTTAATTTAAATGTATTGAACAATTGACTTTATATGAACCCTGTAATTTGGCCTTTCTCACTGCTTTTTTAGTATGGACATGTCAAGATGATGACTGGAGACTGGTTAGCATAATTGTAAAAGTGTCATCAGGTGTTAACTGTGCATCAATATTTTAAAGGATTAATTTGTTTGGAAATAACCAACACACCATTATTCAAAAATATGTCAAGACAAAATATTGAGCATAAATCTGGTATTAATTTTCAAATAAAGAAGCATTTGTCAAGAATGGCAATTAGTCAGTCAGGTTTTACTGGGAAAACTTACATTTTCCAAATACCATCTTTACAAATATAGTCTTTAAACAGAACTCTGATGTAAGATAAGCCATTCACTTCCAGTCTAATCGATAGGGCGACTTTAGTTTTGTATGTTT
This sequence comes from Sinonovacula constricta, assembly GCA_007844125.1. Classification (NCBI taxonomy): domain Eukaryota; kingdom Metazoa; phylum Mollusca; class Bivalvia; order Cardiida; family Solecurtidae; genus Sinonovacula; species Sinonovacula constricta. The sequence goes on from CM017572.1 coordinate 32,550,565, forward strand.
TTTGTCAAATCTTGTTTTGTAACGTCTCATAAAAATGAAAAACATATTAAGACTTCAAGCAAAATGGGTTTTCTAGGAGGAAAATTATACAATAAAACAACCTTCAAATATGCACCTCTAAAATCTATTACAGTGTGGTAAATTATTAAGAATTCAATGCACTTACCTGAATTTCTATATATAATTTATGTGTTTTTTATGAAATTAGGTAAAGATGTTACAATATACTAAGTCAGTTCCAATTTCACTAGCCAAAACTCTTTAGGATAAATACTAATTTGATCATTGTTACTGTGTATTGCTTACAGTAGAAGAAGTTTGAGCACTCGTCAAACATAACAAGGATTGAAGCAACACAGATGGTGTGAATATAGGAGTTAATACTACTAAACAGCACGAGGAAAAGGTCACTTAAGCGTGATCCACTCATGCTAAGAAGACTTACGGTAGCAATGTTGAAAGCATTTGTTTTTATCCACTGTTTTTTTAATCTTAGTTGCAAGATAAGCAGCTATACAGTGTAGGGCTTCTTTACTCCTTTAATATGGAACTATTTTTGTATCGGGAAAACTCAAATCTAGGGTACACTGCATTTTACATAAAGCCTGCTAAGCTTAGAGCATCTTTGTTACATTTTTATAGATACTTAAAACATAGAACCACACAATCCACACTTATATTTATTTATGCAATTTGTTAAGGATTGGAAGAAAACGGCACTTTTAAGGCACAAATGAAAACACAAGGCCAAGGTTGATTGAAATGGGCATTTTCGGGGAATGCCTGTTTTAATTTTTACATGATGAAAAAGCGGCATACCGAAAAATGCCTAATGAAAATTGTTCTTGTGCATCAAGCCCATCATCATATTGTTAAAGACTGACAGACGCACGTGGCATATATTGGAGATATACTAGGTTTTTTAACTTATAATAGCAAAAACAAACTAAAAGCATTGCTATTGATTCTCCACACTTGTAGACAACATTTTTTAAGACAATCATTCACATGTAATAGTGACCAGAGGTTATATCGTAATATATAAATTGATGTTGTTTTACAAAGTTTTGTGTTTCTGAGAACAAAATATATAATGTGACTAAATGTAGCAAAGTAGGTGGAATGTTTATGCTGTAGAATTGCATATATAAATAAAAATGAATTTAAATAAAAATGGTGTTTATACATCAGGTATACTTGTTGGTAAACTTAATATTGTTATACTGTTTTCTATGCAAGACGAGTTGTAAAGATAACAAGCATATTAGTTATTTTATATGGATGTCAATGAATACCTTTTGGCTATCCGGATAGCCATAAACACCATCCGGATAGTACTTGGTTAACCAGATGTTATGTCTGTGTATACAGTCAAAACTGTACAGTAAAGTTTTACATATGTACGTGGTGGAAATTTTGCTAAAATAGTCAGGTGATAAAATCATAGCATCATGCTACTAAATCGAAACTACTTTGCTACAAATATAACAAACTAAAGACAGTTTAACATATTTAAACTGCTGATGGATACTAGCGTTAAAAAATAAACTTGGATAGACATCAACATGTTTTGGATTTATATTATGGAATTCGGTAAGATAATTATGAAAGGACAACAACAAAAACAGAAATAAAGGCATAAACAAATCACAATTTTTAAAATTCAACAGTGTCGATCGATGATCAAAGTTATAGTCCGTTTGATAAATGTCATCTCATATCTTTAATGTGTGTTTTGTAACATTATGACAAAAATAGACACACAAAAAGACCCCCAAAAAAAAAAACAAATAAAAAATAGACCTTAAAAAGTTGCCAAAAAGGTCAAGCTAAACATTGCAGGGCAGAAAATTGTTGATATCGCAGTGTTAAATGGAAACTACTAGAGAAGAAGGAAGTCTATGTAGCTGAATGATAGGCCTAACTGTATATTTGTTAACATATTGACTATGTACTGTAATTTAAAATAATGCAAGTTCTGAACATTTATATGTGTATGATGAATTTGACAAGATGATGTACGTTGTGTACAAATGTGATCAATAAAAATATGTTCTGATTAACTGCATTAAAACAGCATGTTTAGTTGAATATGGTATTTACACGCTAGCCTGATTGTCACATAATACAGCTTGGTAGAGATACATAGTGACTGTCAGACTTAATTGGACTAGGTAATTACCCTAACAATAACCAAACACATGTGGTTATTGCTAGCCAGTCCCCGTGTTCGCAGCTTGTCTTAAGTAACCTTGAAAAGGGGTAGAGGAGAAGTGATATAATTAACCACAAAACGTTAGAAAATTTAGCACAGTTGGACATTTGAAAATATTAATTTTAAAGTTATTACCATTGTAAGGTGATCGAACAGTAAATTCGATGGCTGGATGCACAACTGTCGTAACTCACATTTTTAAAACTTTCCAGGAAACAAAAAAGAACTATATTTTTTTACTGTCTATATTTAGGTTAAACTGTATGAAATAATGTTTTTATGTTTTTTATACATTTTTTCAGTTATATAAAAGACATTTATGATAAATTTTATGGAAAAAGTTATTGATAAAAAATTAACATACAACAGTTTTCCCTTTGAAATGTTAATAAATATTCAGCAAGTTTTTGCCATTAAGATTTTCATTATGAATACATATTTCTTAGTAAAACTGTGGTATCTTTTTTCTTTTACTTTTATTTAGATCTAAATGAAAGAGGAAACTTTTTCATTGTATCTTTTATTTAAATTTCTGTCACTGTTTTATAGTACTTATGAGAAATTTCATAACTGTCTTTCATCAAGGGAAAATAATGCATTATCTCATTTTTAAACTTGTTTAGCCTTTTGACTTTTAGTCATTATGTTTTGTTGCTTTTTTGTTAGATATTCTTTTATTGAATAAACTTAAATTAAGTACATGCAATGCAGAACTTTTGGACTTATTTTTTTAAGACAGATTACACTTGTTTCTATAATTGAAAAAGTGTACCAAAGTACAACAATAATTTAAACACAAATAAAAGTTAAAACTATATTTTTAATCAAAACTAACTTCATTATATTGTTTCCACTTGATCATAAACATTCTTTTACCAATCTTAAACATTAAAACTATAATAACATACCTCTCAAACATTATCTTTGTGCATAACTAATTTAGTTCTCTAATACATTAGTGAAACAAGTGATTTGATTATCATCATGATTATCATCTTTTGACATGTATTTCATCGCTGTTACCCTATTAAGTATATAAATCACAAACAATGCCAACTTTGTCTTCAGTCATCATCAACTGTAAACTGTGAAATTATCTCAAATAATCATGAACATTGTCATCAGTTCATCCTGATAATTGTAAACATAAAATCAACATTTATTCACACATTCAGTTTATCATCATAACTCTTATCAGCATAATAATCTTTATCAACTTTTCATGTACAGTAAAAAGTTCAGAATCACTATTCATTAATATCATCCATAACAACCATCCATATTATTCAGTTAATCATTTTTATAACCAGTGAAATCATCATTGACAATCATTCGCATTGTCAGTCATTAGTCACCATAATAAAAAAAGGTCATTTACAACCATGCACATTTTTATATCATCATCATAATCCTGAACAACTTTGATCATCTGGCTACTGTCATTCTCACTATATTTTATTTTTACAACATTATTTACTCAAAAATATATTTTCTGGGAAGCAACAGTGTTGTAATAGCTTATAACAGAATTACACCTACCAACATCTGCCAATATTTTGCCTTATAACTATCTCACAGTTACTCTTACCCCTTTCGCTTTCACTAAACATAAATTCAATCCCAGTTAAGATTTACTGCACTGAAACTTATTCATGAGGAAGTAGAAGGTAGAAAGAATGGTGGACAAAAGGCACAATGTAGGTCACACAGAGACTCAGTAGGTCTGCAAACTTTTGCCTACTGATAGGCATACCTTCCTGTCTTAGACCTGGGGCAGAGCTGGGGCAGAGACAAGTTGCATGGTGATGTTTGTTCTTTGCCTTCGCATAAGGTCAACATGAAAAGCTTGACCAGCATGATTTAACTTACACAAAAACATGTTGGGGTCTGAGTAACTCAAATGGATAGATTTAATCTTGATCCAATAAAAAAAAAAAAATCAAATTTCATGCAATGGTGGAAAAATAAAGAAAGTCCTGAAAAGCCATCTTTGTAACAATATATGGGTGGTTTCTTGATCTGACCATTCTGGTGATGGAGGCCCACTGGGTATACACTTAAATGTTTTTACTTGCGGTTTCAATTGTTGCATGAATGGAATCATTTTCCTTTTGGGTATGCCCTTTTTCTAAATACTTATGTGTGATTTGAACTTTTTAAAACAAAACTACAACATTGCAAGGTAGTATCAGCTTTTTTTTGGGTGTCGCAGTTATCACTGTAATAAAATAAACTTGGTTTTTGTTTTATAAAATTTTATACACATGAGGCAATTTGAGAAGCTCCTCTATTTGAGATGGAGTTATTCCATACAAAGCAGTGACCATTTTTGTTTGCCATGTCATACATAAAACAATTAATGTACCAAGGCATCGCTTGTAGTACAGACAACTTTCAAAACTATGAGGTGTGTGTTCTTGCAAATCGAAACATGAACTTTTGAGTCTGAACTTCTGATGTTTTATTGGGTCTGTTATTATGTTTGCCCCTTTAATAATCTTAAGGGGGCCATAGTTCAGTTATCTTGTGTGCAGAAGAAATATATCTTTCAGATACAGAAAGAGTAAAAAAAGAATATCTTATATACTTTAACAATTTTGGAGCAGTTCGGTGTTTCTTTAACAGGAAAAGAGTAATGCACTGTGGATTTGCAATGCGACTGGCTTTCACCTTTTTGTGTTTTAGCTTTCTGTGATACATATTTTAAAATAAAACTTATCTGTGTATATATCAAGACTCCAGAAAGGATGAAAAAGGTTTTGCTGGTGACATTTATATCAACACTATACTCCATACCCTGTCTTTATTGCTCTAGCTCTATGTATTTTTCAGTTCTAACAAAGTAATATTTCCCTTCATTTCTGTTTCTTTTCATAACATTTCTTTTCCATACAACTGTATTTCTCATTCTCTTGCTGCATCTTTTTGTTTCTGTGTCTGATAGATTGACTGTATTCATTGGAGTTTTATCAGTGTTCTTTTTTTAAACAAAGTTTATGAGAGGTATGTTGTCTTCATTATCACTTACAACACTATTCACACCATGTACCCCATCTCTTGCTACATCGTTTGTATCATTCACACTCTTTTCCTCCTTTCCCTTCTCTTCTTCCTCTCACATATCAGCCTCTCCCTCTTCATCATAATTAGGTTCATAGTTAGCATCATTCCCCTCCTCCTCATAGCTCTGTTCCTTCTCTTCCAAATAAACAACAACCTCTTCCATCCGCCTATCATCAACAACATTCCCGCTTATTATCATAACCCTTCTCCCCGATATCAGTAACACCCTTCTCCCCCTTATCATCAACACCCTTCTCCCCCTTATCATCAACACCCTCCTCCCCCTTATCATCAACAGCCTTCTCCCACTTATCATCAACACCCTCCTCCCCCTTATCATCAACACCCTCCTCCCCCTTATCATCAACACCCTCCTCCCACTTATCACCAACAACATTCCCGTTTATCATCAATACACTTCTCCCCCTTATCATCAACAATCTTCTACCCCTTATCATCAACACCATCCTCCCCTTATCACAACAACCTTCCCGCTTATCATCAGCACACCTTCTCCCCCTTTTCATCACCAACCTTCCCGCCTATCATCAACAACATTCCCGCTTATTATCAAAACACTTCTCCTCGATATCATTAACACCCTTCTACCCCTTATCATCAACACCCTTCTCCCACTTATCATCAACACCATCCTCCCCCTTATCATCAACACCATCCTCCCCTTATCACCAACAACCTTCCCGCTTATCATCAACATCCTTCTCCCCCATATCATCAACACCCTTCTCCCCTTATCATCAACACCCTTTTCCCCTTTATCATCGACACCCTTCCCGTTTATCATCAACACACTTCTCCCCCATATCATCAACACCCTTCTCCCACTTATCATCAACACCCTTCTTCCTCTTATCACCAACAACATTCCCGTTTATCATCAACACACTTCTCCCCTTATCATCAACAACCTTCTCCCCCTTATCATCAACACCATCCTCCCCTTATCACGACAACCTTCCCGCTTATCAACAGCACCCTTCTCCCCCTTTTCATCAACAACCTTCCCACGTATCATCAACAACATTCCCGCTTATTATCAAAACCCTTTTCCCCGATATCATTAACATCTTTCTCCCCCATATCATCAACACCCTTCTCCCCCTTATCATCAACACCATCCTTCCCCTTATCATCAACACCATCCTCCCCTTATCACCAACAACCTTCTCGCTTATCATCAACACCCTTCTCCCCCATATCATCAACACCCTTCTCCCCCTTATCATCAACACCATCCTCCCCTTATCACCAACAACCTTCTCGCTTATCATCAACACCCTTCTCCCCCCTTATCATCAACACCCTTCTCCCCCTTATCATCAACACCCTTCTCCCCCTTATCATCAACACCATCCTCCCCCTTATCACCAACAATCTTCCCGCTTATCATCAACACCCTTCTCCCCCTTATCATCAACACCCTTCTCCCGCTGATCATCATTAACCTTCTCCCCCTTATCATCAACATCATCCTCCCCTTATCACGACAACCTTCCCGCTTATCATCAGCACCCTTCTCCCCGTTTTCATCAACAACTTTCCTGCTTATCATCAACAACATTCCCGCTTATTATCAAAAACCTTCTCCCAGATATCATCAACACCCTTCTCCCCGATATCATCAACACCCTCCTCCCCCTTAGCATCAACACCCTTCTACCCCTTATCATCAACACCCTCCTCCCCTTATTATCAACAACCTTCCCACTTATCATCCACACCCTTCTCCCCCATATCATCAACACATTCTCCCCCTTATCATCAACACCTTCTCCCCCTTATCATCAACACCCTTCTCCCCCCTTATCATCAACACCCTTCCCGTTTATCATCAACACACTTCTCCCCCCATATCATCAACACCCATCTCCCCCTTATCATCAACAACCTTCTCCCCCTTATCATCAACACCATCCTCCCCCTTATCATCAACACCATCCTCCCCTTATCATCAACAACCTTCCCGCTTATCATTAACACCGTCCTCCCCCTTATCATCAACACCATCCTCCCCTTATCATCAACAACCTTCCCGCTTATCATTAACACCCTTCTCCCCCATATCATCAACACCCTTCTCCCCATTATCATCAACACCCTTCACCCCTTATCATCAACACCCTTCGCGTTTATCATCAACACACTTCTCCCCCATAATATCAACACCCTTCTCCCCCTTATCATCAACACCCTCCTCCCCTTATCACCAACAACCTTCTCGCTTATCATCAACACCCTTCTCCCCCTTATCATCAACACCCTTCTCCCCCTTATCATCAACACCCTTCTCCCCCTTATCATCAACACCATCCTCCCCCTTATCACCAACAACCTTCCCGCTTATCATCAACACCCTTCTCCACCTTATCACCAACAACCTTCCCGCTTATCATCAACACCCTTCTCCCCCTTATCATCAACACCCTTCTCCCCCTGATCATCATTAACCTTCTCCCCCTTATCATCAACACCATCCTCCCCTTATCACGACAACCTTCCCGCTTATCATCAGCACCCTTCTCCCCGTTTTCATCAACAACTTTCCCGCTTATCATCAACAACATTCCCGCTTATTATCAAAAACCTTCTCCCAGATATCATCAACACCCTTCTCCCCGATATCATCAACACCCTCCTCCCCCTTAGCATCAACACCCTTCTACCCCTTATCATCAACACCCTCCTCCCCTTATTATCAACAACCTTCCCACTTATCATCCACACCCTTCTCCCCCATATCATCAACACTTTCTCCCCCTTATCATCAACACCTTCTCCCCCTTATCATCAACACCCTTCTCCCCCTTATCATCAACACCCTTCCCGTTTATCATCAACACACTTCTCCCCCATATCATCAACACCCATCTCCCCCTTATCATCAACAACCTTCTCCCCCTTATCATCAACACCATCCTCCCCCTTATCATCAACACCATCCTCCCCTTATCATCAACAACCTTCCCGCTTATCATTAACACCCTTCTCCCCCATATCATCAACACCCTTCTCCCCATTATCATCAACACCCTTCACCCCTTATCATCAACACCCTTCGCGTTTATCATCAGCACACTTCTCCCCCATAATATCAACACCCTTCTCCCCCTTATCATCAACAACCTTCCCGCGTATCATCAACAACATTCCCGATTATTATCAAAACCCTTCTCCCCGATATCATTAACATCTTTCTCCCCCTTATCATCAACAGCCTTCTCCCCCTTATCATCAACACCATCCTCCCCCTTATCATCAACACTATCCTCCCCTTATCACCAACAACCTTCCCGCTTATCATCAACACCCTTCTCCCCCTTATCATCAACACCATTTCCCCTTTATCATCAACACTATCCTCCCCTTATCACCAACAACCTTCCCCCATATCATCAACACCCTTCTCCCCCTTATCATCAACACCCTTCTCCCACTTATTATCAACACCCTTCTCCCCCTTATCATCAACACCATCCTCCCCCCTTATCACCAACAACCTTCCCCGCTTATCATCAACACTCTTCTCCCCTTTTCATCAACACCCTTCTCCCCCTGATCATCATTAACCTTCTCCCCCTTATCATCAACACCATCCTCCCCTTATCACGACAACCTTCCCGCTTATCATCAGCACCCTTCTCCCCCTTTTCATAAACAACCTTCCCGCTTATCATCAACAACATTCCCGCTTATTATCAAAACCCCTCTCCCTTATATCATTCACACACTTCTCCCCGATATCATCAACACCCTCCTCCCCCTCATCATCAACACTCTTCTCCCCCTTATCATCAACACCCTCCTCCCCCTTATCATCAACACCCTCGTCCCACTTATCATCAACACCCTCCTCCAACTTATCATCGACACACTCTTCCCACTTATCATCAACACCCTTCTCCCCCTTATCATCAACACCCTCCTACCCCTTATCATCAACAGCCTTCTCCCACTTATAATCAACACCCTCCTCCCCCTTATCATCAACACCCTCCTCCCACTTATCACCAACAACATTCCCGTTTATCATCAATACCCTTCTCCCCCTTATCATCAACAATCTTCTACCCCTTATCATCAACACCATCCTCCCCTTATCACAACAACCTTCCCGCTTATCATCAGCACCCTTCTCCTCCTTTTCATCACCAACCTTCACGCCTATCATCAACCACATTCCCGCTTATTATCAAAACACTTCTCCCCGATATCATTAACACCCTTCTCCCCCTGATCATCAATACCCTTCTCCCACTTATCATCAACACCCTCCTCCCACTTATCATCAACACCCTCCTCCCACTTATCATCAACACCCTTCTCCCCCTTATCATCAACACCCTCCTCCCCCTTATCATCAACACCCTCCTCCCACTTATCATCAACACCCTCCTCCCACTTATCACCAACAACCTTCTTCCCCTTATCATCAACACCATCCTCCCTTATCACGACAACCTTCCCGCTTATCATCAGCACCCTTCTCCCCCTTTTCATCAACAACCTTCCCGCTTATCATCAACAACATTCCCTCTTATTATCAAAACCCTTCTCCCCAATATCATTAACACCCTTCTGCCCGATATCATCAACACCCTCCTCCCCCTTATCATCAACACCCTTCTCCCCCTTATCATCAACACCCTCCTCCCGCTTATCATCAACACCCTCCTCCCACTTATCATCAACACCCTCCTCCCCCTTATCATCAACACCCTTCTCCACCTTATCATCAACACCCTCCTCCCACTTATCATCAACACCCTCCTCCTCCTTATCATCAACACCCTCCTCCCACTTATCATCAACACCCTTCTCCCCCTTATCATCAACACCCTCCCCCCTTATCATCAACACCCTCCTCCCACTTATCATCAACACCCTCCTCCCACTTATCACCAACAACCTTCCCGCTTATCATCAACACCCTCCTCCCACTTATCATCAACACCCTTCTCCCCCTTATCATCAACACCCTTCCCCCTCTTATCATCAACACCCTTCTTCTGCTTATCATCAACACCCTTCTCCCCCTTATCATCAACACCCTTCTCCCCCTTATCATCAACACTCTTCTCCCCCTTATCATCAACACCCTCCTCCCACTTATCACCAACAACCTTCCCGCTTATCATCAACACCCTTCTCCCACTTATCACCAACAACCTTCCCCCTCTTACCATCAACACAATCCTTTCCCTTATCAACTTCAACTCCCTTCTCTTCCTCTATATCATCAAGAATATTATCAGCAATATTTTTGTGCTATCATCATGAAAAACAACTGCTTTCTATTTCTCTTGCTCTTCAAAGTATTAACTATTTTGATGGCATAGTACTTCAAAAACAAGAAACAAGGTTAACTCTGTATAAAAGGTTAATCATAAAATATGGACCCAATCTTGATGAAAATGTTATCTTCTACTCTAAAATATGTAAGTATACCAGCCTATTAAACATTAAGATATTAAAAAAACTTATTAAAGATATTAATTTTAACTTTACAGGGATTATAGCCCCTTTTAAAAAAAAATAAAATAATAAAAGCATTGATTTTCATTTCATTGTACATATATATAATGAGTAACCTACAGAGTCAAATTGTAATTATGTAGTGTGCATTCCTAGTGCAAAACTGTATGTAACTCAAGTAACGACAGTTTTGCATTGACAAAAAACAACAAATTGAGTTACAACATTTGGCAATTTCATTTTTTTCACAGATTCCAAACTTTGCACTTTCAATTATCTTTTATTTGTTCAGCAACTCGCTTGGCTTAATGTTCTTATTTCTACACAGTTCTGCACTCTCTCTTTTAATCTTCACTTTCTTTCCTTCCATCATTTATTCATTTCTTAAGTTATAACTTTTCCTCCATTTCTTGTCTCATTCCTCCTCTCTGTCCTCTCTGCATCTCTATCCTCTTCTCTCTCTCATAACTCTCTCTCTCTCTCTGCCTAAATCTTACATTTTCATTCTCTATTCAGCCACACCCACTTCTCCCATTGTACCAATTAATACAATTTATTAATTAATCTTTCTCATCTCATTTTTTAACAATAGCAACAGCGAAAAGCAACATCACCTTTATCATTAGAAATACTTTTAGTAACGCCACTAGCAACATCACATTTCGCCATTATGCAAGCTCTATCGACAAAGTTAAAGAATGATATGCAATATTTGTTGCCACTAAATATCTGCCCAGAAATGATGTGAATATGATCAGTCATAATTGTTTTGTGTTCTCATGTATTTAACCATTTCTCTACCTGTATTGACGTTTTCCTTACACTGATAATGTATATACATTTATAACATCATGTTTATTGACTGTGTTCATTGTAAATTAAACTTGTACATAATCTGTTTCTACCATAATGAATTTGCATATGTAAACTCACTGTAAAAGTGGAAATAAAGAGTATATATATATATATATATATATATATATATATATATATATATATATATATATATATATATATATATATATATATATATATATATATATAGAGAGAGAGAGAGAGAGAGAGAGAGAGAGAGAGAGAGAGAGAGAGAGAGAGAGAGAGAGAGAGATTTTAGCTGTGACCAAAATTACTTGGTCCAGACATTAGAAGGAAGTTGTTAACCGATCTGGATTAGTTATGTAATCTACATAGAACAAGGGCCATGCCTCCTGCCAGGTGATACTATTTAGTATTTAATATAATTGATTTCTCCAAACTAATATGTTAACATCTATATTACAGTTCTGTGTGCTTTATGTATGCATCTCATATTTGTAAAATTGCAACAACAAAAATCAACATATGGTAAGTTGTCTATACCCCCAATAGTCATTATCATCATCATCATCATCATCATCATCATCATCATCATCATCATCATGTTTAGACTATCTAGGCCTTTTATTAATCCTTATCGAAGGGTGAGGCCTGGCTGTCCAGTCGAGAACGAAGTCTCCCTCTCCAACTACGGCGATCCAGTGGATTAGCGTCACCCATTCCTCTGGATGTACTTTCCCGTTTCACTAGGTCATCGCAAGTCAGTTAAGGTCTACCGAGGCCCGATGACAATCGACATTTTGAGTATGGATCTTTGATATCCATCCTGCACTGTGTTCTGCATGGCCGAACCATCTCCACCTGCTCGTCTGGAGAATTTCAGAGATATCTTTGTTGTCTAGCTAAGAAAAAATAGAGTCTATGGGTACATCGACTTCTGTTTGACAAGACAGATCCATCATATCATGGCTCTATCAATGCGTCGAAGCCTCTTAAGAGTAGCAGCTGTCATTGTCATTGTTTCAGAGTCATACAGCAAAACAGGTCTGATGTAGCTTGTGTAGAGGCGACCTCTTGTTGTGATAGGCAGATGTTTGTTTGTTAATAGGTAAATAAGAAAAGGTCCCATCACAATTTTAACAGATATTTAAATTTTATCTACCTGCAGACCAAGGCAGACAAGGTAAATGTAAATGTGACAAAAAACACAGAGACGAGACATAACACACAAAAAGAAAAAACATCAGTTACCGCCTTGGAACGGTCAGTCTGCAAAATGGCGAACTGGGGTGCTTAAACCTGGTTTGTGGAGCGCTCCAACCTCGCACTTCCTGACGGTTTTTCTATCAAACAAACAGTGTAAATAAAAGTATCCCGTCAAAGTGACACAACTAACAATAAGCACCTGCATCGGGAGTTAAAACAGATATAATGAACATATGTACAGTATTTACAGTAGATAAAAGCCTCGGCAACCAAAAAATTCCACATGAGAGAGTAGTTTAAAAATAAAATAAAGCAGTACAAGCGCTGATATATTATAAGAACCATATAACGACGTCATAAATGCCATGACGTCATATGCCAAAAGTGTCAAAAGTGAAATGTAAACAATATGGAAGAAACAATAGAATTTTAGAAAATCAACAAAATAAAACGTAGTATTGTTTAGAGTTAATCGTTTAAAAAACATATTATAAACGCCGAGGATTTATCCGCAGTTGACATATTATATATGATAAAGATTAAAAAAAATCCCGATGTTATACCTACTGTGCAATCTCACGTAAAGGGTATGGAGACTGCTCAAGTTGTCCCACCTATATAGGGAACGACTGGAGAGATGAAGAGACAAGAAATCCAACAGTGACTGTCCAATTATGGCTTTAAGTCACTGTTTTCATATAGTCTCAACGACCTGTCCGGTCATCGTGTAATTTAAAAGCAATGCAAGTTCTTGACTGTAAAAGGGTCAATTGCAAGCAATGCAGTACATCGAAGTATTCCCGGGTTGAAACCGTCTGCAATACATTTTCTGATAAGTTTTGTAAAGTGGTCAGAAAAGTTATTGAGACCCTTGATCTTCTTTAACTTGTATAAAACATTTCCATAAAATGCAGGATGGCTTATGCCTTTCTGCATAAGTGTTTTTATACTGCTATTATACTTAGAAGCAATAAAATCATTGCGGTGAAAGAATTTTGAAAACGCCTTTCTTAATCTATGAAAACGAAAGCCTTGCTGTAACAGTTTAGAAGAAATAAACAGGTTTCTAGCATTGAAATCTTCTACTTTAGTACAAACTCGTGCAAACCTTGTAAGTTGTGGTATGTAAATACCATAGGGGGTAGCACGAGGTGAATCACCATCATGGTATGGATAATTCACAATACTAAAGTTGAAATCATCTCTCTTGTCATAGATTTTAGTAGAGACGTTTTCATTGGAAATATTGATCTCAATGTCTAGAAATGCTGCATTTAAATGTCAGTTATTTGCTTTATTAAGGGTAAGTTCTGGAGGGTAAATCAGATGGATCATTTGAGAAAAGAAAGGATTATCTATAGTTAGAATATCGTCAAGATAGCGTGACGTTAAATTGAAAGCCTCTATAATGTGGCTTTGGTTTGAAGGGGATAAAGTTAACATGAAATCACGTTCAAAGCAGTATAAAAACAAATCTGCAATTAATGGTGCACAGTTGGTTCCCATAGGGATACCAATTACTTGTCTAAATAAAGTGTCACCGCATTTTATGTAAATATTGTCTAATAGAAAACGTAAAGCTTCACAAACATCCGTGCAAGTCCACATAGTAAACTTTTCTAAGAATGTGTTGGTAAAAAAAGCATTACTTTCATGACATGCAATATATAGACGTTGCTCTCGAGCAAATGTTTTCTCAATAAGAGCAATCAATTTGGTCTTAATTAAATCATGAGGTAAAGAAGTGTACAGCGTAGAGAAATCGTAAGTATTAACTGCAGAGCAATGGAAGTTTAAAGTACGAAACTTGTCTAAGTCTTCTGAAGAATTTTTAATAGACCAAAAAATGTTAATTCCTGAATTTTCATACACTTTTTCACAATATTTAACAACGTGATTGCGAACGGCTGTAAGGCAAGACGTAAGTAGTTTAGATATGTGAGTGGTGGTGCTAGAGCTGGCATTAGCTATGAATCGTGACTTGTATGGTGTTTTGTGAAGCTTAGGAATCCAGTACAAGGAAGGAAGTTTTTCTTGCTTTGTTTCTATTTTGATATTGAAATTATGCAATATCTGTTTATGTTTGTCAATGACTGTCTGAAAGTCAAGGTTGGTGCAAGAGTAAGAACTGGTGGTGGATAACTCAGCACTCAGTATATTTTTGTAATAAAGTCGTCAGACAAAAATTATGTTGTTTGAAGCTTTGTCTGCAGGTACAAGTACAAATTTATCGTGAATATTCTGAAAGGACTGTTTTAGATGTTTTAAGTGATAAAAAGGTTTCTTAGGTATACTAGAAGGATGGGAGCGGTAGAATTTAACGCGATTTTTTATTATCTTAAAAATGGCTTTCTATCAAGTATTAAGTGCTACTGTATCCGTGTTTTCTCTCTTACACCAGCGATCGGCAAACAGATTAA
Organism: Sinonovacula constricta; assembly: GCA_007844125.1. Classification (NCBI taxonomy): domain Eukaryota; kingdom Metazoa; phylum Mollusca; class Bivalvia; order Cardiida; family Solecurtidae; genus Sinonovacula; species Sinonovacula constricta. The sequence continues at coordinate 32,565,778 of CM017572.1, forward strand.
TTGCATCAGAAATTTCTTTGCAACAAAGGTCAAAATCTATGTCATCTGGCAGGCGATATTTCGGGCCCTTAAAGAGTAATTTTCTCAATTTGTAGTCATCGATGATGTTTAAAAATCCCAGTAATGATATGGCCAGAAGGTAAATAACAGAAAGGTGAAGTGGAACAGTTACAAGAATCTTGAGAAGGGTCATTTAGGTTAAGGTCTGCTACTGTTTGGTTGTAATTAAAAATAAGACCTCTAATGGGTTTTTTGTACTTATAACAAATCATTGGGTTTTCTTTGTTTTCGAAGTAACACGGGATTTTATTGATGATATTTTTGTCCCGAAAGATACTAGGTAAGTCGATAAAATCAATCCCTTTATTAATGTATTTGATTTTCATGAAATGTCGTTTATGTTGAGACTGTTTATCTATATGAGGTCTTAAAGCATGGGTAGTATACTTTTGAATGATGGAAGCCACCTCATATAAAGGATGAGTACGTAAATATATTTTATCTGCCTCATTGTCCAAAATAACTAGTGATTTCAAGGGTAGATTGGTAACTGTACAAAGTAAGGCGTGAATACCAGATCGAATATAAAGTGTGTTCAGATCTTGAATAGAAACTGTTTTCCTAAATCTGCGCTTAAGATTATGATTTTTTTCTAATTCCATGAGACCGTCGTTTGCGCTTGCGTAAAGATAGAATACTAAAGATGTCAATGTTCGAATTTTTAGAAATATTGCCCGCCTGATAAATATTGTCATTAAGACCGAGTGGAAATGGAGTCTGAAGTTTTTTAATCCAATCAAGTTCGGCACTGTTTCTGGCCTGTAATTTAAATCCTTTAGAAACATCGTCATCGAAAACAATTTTTTGCAAAGGTTGTATGTTCACATATTTTAAAGAATGTCCTGTAGTTAGAAAATGATTATAAAGGTAGTTCTTAAAACGACGAGCGTTACGGATTTTATATGAATGTCCTCGAAATCTTATTTTAAGCGCCCGCCCCGTTTGTCCAACGTACTGCAGTTTACAGTTAGGATGGTTTCATGTTATAACATAAATTATGTTGTTACTTTGTCAATCAACATCACAAGGTAAGGAAATGTTAAATGTACGGCCATTTACAGTAGACTTGACAGTGGAGTTACAGTTAAGGAATCTACATGTACTACATCTTGTATAATTACACTTGTAGATATTAAAGTACACATTATGTCCACTTTGCATTTGTGCGGGGGAATTCTTTACATTACTACTAGGAACGTTACGTAAAATACACGACTGCCGAAGAAATAAATTACTCGAATTGGAAATATAAACCCGGGAAGACGGGTGTAATTTTATTGGTGAAATATTGACAGTGACTCTTCTAGAAAATATATCATCAGAACCATGAGCCAAATGCACAGTAGACACATTATGCAATTTTAAGGGAGAAATATTTATGTTTGGTTTTAGTAGTCTGTTCATGGTTGTTTTATTTCAAGTAAAATAAACCTAAGTCCAAGGTATGTCAAAAGAAAATATACGTAACAATCCTGATAGGATGATAGGATGACAACATAGATCACATGCACGGGGAGATTTTTTACGACCGCCACACTGCACAAGCAACACTGTTGTGATTATGAATAGGTAAATAAGAAAAGGTCCTATCAAAATGTTCACAGATATTTGAAGCAGCTCTCTGAACTTTTTCCGTGCTGACTTGCATCTTGTTGTTACAACGAGCTCACATCCACCTCCAGATGACAACATATCATGAAGGTAGCAGAAGTCTGTTACTACTTCAAGCTTTTCCTCACCGACTGTAACCTCTGGTAGTGGCCTACCATCAATGGTACGAGCAAGTCCATTACAGCGAGGGCACTTGTAGTTAAGAACAAGCTTGAGGGGTCTTTTACTTCCACTACACTTCTTATGTACCCAACCAGAGCAATTTGAGCCGATAATGGAGTTTCTGCCTGTACCATTGAAACAGACACCACATGGATACTTTCTAGATCTTCTTAGGGTATCCTGATTTGGACTGGAGATCGTTACCTTTGTCTTATTCATGCTGACTCTGAGCTCTTTCTCCTCCATACTCATCTTCTATGTGGCAACTCTTTCCAGCAACGATAGTGTTTCCCTTCATTCCTATTTAATGGCAGATATATGTGAATAAGCTATGTTCACCAGGTATGATCAGGTGGTTGTCAGATGTAGTATTACAGCAGATGAAGACAGGGTGAGTTCTACAATAACACATTATCGCCTAAAAATAACTAACTATACGTTCTGAAGAATGTCAAAACTTTTTAACAAATTCAACGAACATATATAGGAGATTTTGGGAATCCCCGTAATGGCGTCATTCTTGCGCATGCGCAATGACTGGCCGTCAATTAGTCGGCCATTCGCCATTGTTGTCACTCGTTGACCCGTAAAGATTGAAAGGTCATGGAAGAAAAGGAACCGGAAATTTTGACGGACGGAAGTGTCTATTTACGTTCGAGGACTTGAGAGAGAAGGAAGAGAACGGTATTTCACAAAGCTGAAGTACGAAAAGGGACAGAAAACTCTCCCCGATCCCTACAAAATACCACTGGATAAATGGAGCCGTGACCTTACCAAACGGCCGAGCGTAGATTTTGGACAGCTTTACACATACCTCATCTTGAGTCCTGCTCTATTTAGTCCTACCACAATGAAAAACTACAAGAGTCTCGAAGCGTACAGGTATATTTAAAATAAACATTTTCAGTTCATAATATAGCTTTAAGTTATCGAAGCATAAACTTACATTTTTTGCAACTTAGTCCACCAGCATTGACACCGTTTTCTTAAACTTTCGAACTGATACATTCAATTAATCGATTTTGTTTTTATTAATCTTATTTCCACCATATACTTAAAATTGCATTTCATCCTTTATTCGTCTATTATGAAAGTGAAATAAATACAGATAGGTCTACTCTAGGTAGACAGATGAAGATATGATACACACATTCAGTTTTTTTTTACTTTAATAGCTTTGCATGTATGTTGTTGTTTTTTTCTCAGTAATTTTGTATATCTTTTCAGGTACGTAGAGAGTCGTCATCTGCAAGTTGTATTCTACTATGATGTAGAAGACAGTCCTTACTGCTTCCTCCGTGCAGCTGTGACGCCCTCCATGCGGACAAGAGACGAGCCACATCAAGCCTGGGTCTGCATTGAGAAGGAAACTGCCAATATCTAATGTGCACACTGCACATGTATGGCAGGGTATGTGCAAAATCACAGTTTTGTTTTAGTGATTGCTGATGTTCTTACTGCACTTACAATAACAGCAAGGGTCACATCAAGAGAAATTTGGTCATTCTAGATAACAAATGCCACCAAAACGTGATTGTTAAGTGCCCCTATCTTTATAGATTGTAACAAACACATTTTCTTCACCTGTCAGCCAACATCTTAATAATAATGGTTGTGCATTAGTGTGTGAAATCAGTAAATATATATGCACAAGTTTATATCTTCTTGACCATACTTAATTTACATAATATTAAAAAATTTAAAAAGAATTATCTCGTGAATAAGTTTATTATTTAGTTTCAGGTACATGACAAATGCAAAAAAAACAAAGTAGATTGGATTTATATGTTTTGTGTTGTCTTAATTTGTTCGGATTTACAACGTCATTATTTGTTTATCTCAATTATCTTTACTACTTTAGATTGGGAGAAACATGCAGCCATGTAGCAGCCATACTCTTTAAGGTGGAGAGAGTAGTCCGATGGCAGTACACAGAAAAGTCTTCCACTGATGTGGGCCGAATGTGGAATCAACATTTCAAAGAGCAGGAAAGTTACTCCCTTTTTAGACTGTCAGATGTATAAACATTACATGTATATAACAACAATAAAACACCAAATCTTGCAACTATGCTTGTGTACTTATCATCAAATTAATGAGTATTTTCAATTGATAATTTTTTTTTCATTAATTCTTTTTGCAAGAACCCTAATAAAAAAGAAAGAACACACATTTTGTTTCTTTGTAAACAGTCTAAAGGGAATTATGTATCAATAGAAAGAATTCCATTAAATAATTCCATCAAGATATCTGAATAAAATTTGTAGTTAACTGAAGTGAAAGCAAAATACCTTTTGTCACATTTCAAAAATTTATATTTGTAATAACATTACAATTACATAAACAAATGAGGAGTAAGTATGCATCTTGATGTTGAATTGACCAAGAATTGTTAGTATTTGTAATTTTCTTTGCCCAGTGGAATACTTAAACAGCCCGTGCCAAACATACCCTCATTGTGATATATACATGTACTTTACTTTCTGTAGATGTTAATCATGAGCCTGAAATACCTTTTATTGTTTTAGGTTGATCCTAGCCCAGTTACAAAAATGCAGCACCTGTTTGGAAGCAGAAAAAAGATAGTTGAGTCAGTGACGCCAACCAGTAGAGATCCTCTGCCATCTTGTGATGACCTGAAGGCACTGTATGCTGTCTGTCCTGATGCATCATTCTTCAACTTAATTCCGCCAGTTTTTCCAGAACAACAACAGAAGAAACAACACCTCACAGAAGAACCCCTGCCTCTTCTGCCATTAAGTTTGTTGGAAGAAAAAAACAAAGAATTGTGTGAAAAGGACTTAAAGCATAGGGTAGAGTGTATACAAAGTTCAACAGAAGTCACATCACAGCAGATAATAACACTTTTTAACAAAACAAAGACACAAAACATATCAACTCTTTGGTATAGACACAGAGCTGGCAGAATAACAGCATCAAAGGCTCATGACATTATAACAAGAAAGGAAACAACCTGTCCAGACAACCTTGTGATGCGTGTTGCAGGCTACAAGTCCTATGACCTAAGCAAGAAAGATGGTGTTAAGTGGGGACTTAAGAATGAAGCCAGTGTGAGAGACATGTATGCAAAACATGTCAATGTCCAATACCAAAACTTCAGCTGTGACACATCTGGGTTTCTTGTTAGTGACAAAAACCCATTTTTTGGAGCAACAGCTGATGGTGTCATCAGTTGTAATTGCTGTGGGATTGGAACACTAGAGATAAAGTGTCCCTTTAAGCACAGATCTGTGATGGCACAAAATGCTGCAAAAGAAGACAAGGACTTCTGTCTTGATGAACATTTAAATCTCAAGCGTACTCACAGGTATTACACGCAAGTGCAATTCCAAATGATGGTGTTTGATGTGCAATACTGTGACTTTGTCGTTATGACACAGCCGTCAGGTACACCAGTGTTAGTTATAGTTAGGGTTGGTCGGGAAGGTGACTTCTTGGAGAAGCTGCAGAGAAAGTGTTCTGCCTTTCTGAAGGATAATCTGCTTCCTGAGCTGCTTACTTCCAGACTGAAAGATAAGCAGATGTCAAATCCAACAATTGAACAATATGAACAATTGCAGCGTTGGTGCATCTGCAAGGAACCTGAATATGGAAAGATGATAATGGGTTCACATGAGGGCTGCCAAATTGGTTGGTTTCACTACAGATGTGTAGATGTAAAACGTAAGCCCCGTGGAAAATGGCTGTGTCCAAGGTGTAAACATGATTAGTGATGTGTTTGATTTGTAATTATTGAGGTCATAATATAGAATTCTTGGACTGTCATTGCTGTCGTGTTTTTACAAAATTTAAATATCTGTGATATCATCTTCAATATTTCACCTCTTACTTCCTGTTGTTGTTTGAGAGAAGCAGACGTGTTTAAGGTTCTTAATTTGACATGCCATTTCCATTATTCAGGGTTGGCAAAATGCCGGCAAATATGAGTATTTTCCATGCCGGCGGTATTTACCAGCAAATACTGGTTGATTGAATTGACCAGTCTGGAATATATACAATATTCCCTATTATCTTCATTCATATGGATAATATCAAGTTTACCCATCAATTGCCATTTTATTTATACTTAAGTTTTACACTTTATTCATAATAAATAAATATTTAAGGGGCTTTGGCACTAACCACTGTCTTGCAGTTAATGCATTTAGCATTAGTCTTGTTGTCTTGGTCTACAATGGCAAAAAAGTTCCAGACTGGATCCTTTGGCTTCATAGTGAATAGTAGCTTGGTAATAGTGGGGAGTGCAGTTATAGAAATGATGATGACAAGAGAATTTCTGTCTGTTATAAATGTAACTCAAGAATGAAGCCATACAGATGACACTGTAGCTCATGTCATACCAATATACAACCACTTGCTTGCACCTAGACAAATTGTCTAGGTAATTTATGACACTTTACTGTTGTCTTTGTTGCCCCTAGCTATTACAGCCCCATGTTTGAAACCTGTTGTTTTAATTGTCTAGACAATATGGCTTCGCTTGTTAAATGTCAATAGCAAGGTGCACAGGTGAATTTGCATTAATTTCTCACCTGCTGTATTTTAGGTTCTAAGTAAAAAAAGACAGTTATTTAAAAATTAATTTTACCCTATGTGCTTATAATGATCACCTGATATGATATTTAAATAAAATGTCTGAGTAATTGAATTATTATTATGATTATACATTAATAACTGTCAACTAAATTGAGATTTCTGTAGTATTTTAAGGCAAACAACCTCATCTTTGTAGTATTTGCCACTTTGGGGAGTATTTTCCAGGCCGGTAAATACCGGGAGTGGTATTTACCGCCCAACCCTGCCATTATTTTACATCACAATATAAATGATTGTACTAGTAATAAAAGTACATGGATAGACCAATGCCATGAATATATATTTTAGCATTTCTGAATAAAACATTGGTGTTTATTTCCTATTTATTTTATTGTATAGGAAATATGTGATGCAAGAGAAGTCATTTGCTGTCTTTTCAATAAAAGTTATTTTGAAGTTTGTCATTGTTTTGCTTATTTGTGTTTCCCTTATTGGTAGCAATACAGAATAAGAGTTTTAAAGTAAAATTTCAACTTTCTTTCATGCAGTTTTTAATTACATATTTTATTTCAATGAATGATCTCTGTTAAGAGAAACAAAAACAAAAAAAAAGTGTAATGTAAATCCTTTATTATCTTGATATGCACATGTGACATGGTAACAAGCATACTAAAGCTAAGAAATTAAAAGAATACACACAATATAACAGTTGTATTATTTAATACCCTTGTTTACCTTACTGCTCTATGCCTATACATCACCATTTGACTAATGAAAAGTTACCTGCATATAATCATGCTTAAATTAATCATGAAACTTTTAACATAATGAAAAATAATACTAGTAATTCAGATGGAAGTTTAAGTTCACTTTACATATATTTTTCATGCTAATCAGTTTTAAACTCCCATTAAAGCAACAAATACAATAATAGTTCAAATTAAGGTCACATCCCTTTAGAGAGGGGCATCTCCAAGTGGAGTAATGTGACTGCTGTAGGGTAAAAACGTTATCCAGAACAAACATTGCATATAATATATATGATAACACATAGATTTTCTGGATAGCCCGCATACTTCCTTTATGTGGGTAACAAATGACCCCTTACAATTTAGTGTTGGCAACAACACTCAATGTCTACATTATTTATAGAGTATACTTCAAGACACCAGACTGGGATGTAGATTGACAATGCCAGCACAAATAGTCATTATACTATCAGCATGAGGCACAATATTTGAATGCATCTTCTCGCTTAATATTCTGAAGTTCTTTAAACGTTCCATTGCTCTTTCAACATGAATGCGCACATTTGAGATTTTTCTTCCTTTCTCCACATCTCGTGCACTCAGTTGCATTTTCCCTCAGGTAAATGCTGGGATAACAAGCTCTGCACCTAACTCGTTAAGTTCATCAGAGATGAGGAAGCCACGGTCGGCCAGCACAACATTACCATGCTCAATAAAGTTAAAATATCCACAGTCATTTGCTAATATCTTGTCTGAGGTTTTTCCGGGGTAAGCCTGTGATATAAAGGACACAGACCCTGCAGGTGTTATGCTGACAAAGAACTTTAAAGTATGTGCATGTTTGTAAGTGCTGTAGGTAGCATTTCTGGCTGCAAAGTCTGCTGGACTGTCAATGAATACTTCTGTGCAGTCGATTATCGATACGCACTTTGGAAAAGTATCCTTGAAGCATTGTGGACGTGTCCGAATAATTTCTTCATGTCTTGGCCAGCGAATTAAAAATACCAGCCTTTTGGCCAGAACTGGTACTGTAGCATCTATGTATGAAGTGACAGATGTCTCTGACACTCCAAACCTAAAGGCAAGGTCCTTCTGGGGTGAATTAAGCCTTATTTTCATCAAAGTCAGGAGAAGAATATCTGCAGCTGTCATCAGGGTTGACTTGGGCAAAATGTCCTCAACATACCCAAGAAGCCACTGGTAACATGCTGTAGATGGCAAACCAGTGTAAAATTTAACCTCCTCTTCTGACAGCTGATTAAATCGGAGCTTGGTGGTTGTGTTCCTCAACGCGTCGTTCTCCAGAGTCAGTCTGTTGAGCTCCTGCATGACTTGCTTGGTCTTGATATTGGCCTCTGCTAGTAGTTTTATGCAGGTGTCGTGACGACCCCCCTTTGTCTGTAATAAACACAATTATATTACTAAACATTTTAATTCAAATGCATCTAAATGTTGTCAAGGTGGTTGTGAATAAAAACTTGCGTAAGTACTTAAATGTCTAGTACAGTTATTTTTAACAGTTTCTAAACTTCACAAATCAAAAGATAATATTTACTTTCCCAAAATATTAAGTTCTCCTTAATTTCAGCAGTAGTGTGTTTTTTAAAACTTGATTCAATATTTCAAAAATATTTTCTGTTTAACAGTTAAAAGATAGAGTTTGTTTCTGAGGTAGTTTATCATTATAGAGTAAGACGTTTTTAGAAGTACAGAGCACAATTATACTTAAAAAAATGTAGGTAACACCAGCATATATAAGCTCACCAAACACTTTAACAACAGCATGAATTTCATCACCTTACCTGAATTTTCTTTGTTGTCGTGATTTGGTGGAGTTGATGACAGGCCAAGTGTGACAAAATGGCCAAGAGGTGACTCACCAGGGTAGAATATAAAACTCAAAAGACAATTTAAAATCAAATTATACTTTATATACAAAACAATATACATACAAGATAAAAGAAAATGATTTTAATACAATAGAAAAACAAAACCCCGCCGGCTTATATTAAGTCTGATAACTGTCCGCTGGTCTTAACTGTGCACTGTATCTATACTTCCTACACAACAAACAACACTTCTCTGATACACAATCCTTAGTATATGTGCTACGACATAGCTGTCCGATATGGTATCTGCTCGTGCAGCTCACTCCTGCGACGAAACTGTCCAATATGGTATCTGCTCGTGCAGCTCACTCCTGCGACGAAACTGTCCAACATGGTATCTCCCTTGCCGTTCCCCACACAGAGTCTACCCCGTCGTACATGTAACGAATGCGTGGTACAAGTCGACCTTATATCGCTGTCCACCAATGGGCCTCTGCTTGTCTACGTCTAAGTACGGCTCTTTACTGGCCTACATACGGCTCTTCACTGGCCTAAATACGGCTCTTCCCTGGCCTAAATACGGCTCTTCCCTGGCCTAAATACGGACATATTCCGTAGTGTTATGGTACAGCATCATCAACGTCCCCTATCAACGCATCTCGATAACTGACCTCAACACTTGGAGCGTACAGATATTTATACAAATAGACAGCCCCGTAGCCTGACTTAATTCAAGAACCCCGAGAATTTGTAACCCGTGATTCCTCAGACTTCTCGTGAAAAACCAATTGCATACACCTTTAGTACGCCTCACCTTTTTAAGATAAAAAAAGGCCTAATGTAAATAAACTATGGGTTAACGTTTCAAGACCCTTTCAAAATGAATAAAAAACACTCTATTCATGTAATTATAAAAACAACATAATTAGAACCTCTAAAAACCCTTTACACACCAAAAGGCAACAAAATAATCCTAAGATTATCCCTAATTTACTAAAATCAAACTCTGCAGTATCTCTCTGGCCTACGTGACATAAGCCTCGTACACAAAATCACTATATAAAATAAGGCCACGACTATGTTATTTTGTGACACCAAGCAAGACTTCTGCAGCTTCAGAATCCAAAACTGATAGGCTCAAAGAATCCTGGAATGGCAGCTGACGCTTCGCATTCTGTTCTGCTGTTCGATTAACTGTTCTGTTGAAGCGGTCCAGAGTTCTCATAGGAGTATGATAACCAAGGTTGACCGATGGAACGTTGTCAGGACTGATAGGGTCATCACTTTTGCCTGAAGTAAATAAACATTTTTAAGATAAATGACACATTCTTTTTTTTCCTCATTAAAATATGAAATGATGTCATAACAGTGTAGTGCATATAGGTACTTCCCATTACCGACGTGTATGAGTCTCTGTCTACAGAACTGAAGATCCCGGGTTCAACCCCATTTAGGGACAGGATTGTTATCCTCCCCGATTTACTTAACAGCAACAAGAGCAGCAGCACATACTGATTATCTCACTGATCATGGTAATTTATCCTGCAAACGTGTTCACAGGATTTAATTATAAAAGAATTCCCGCCAACTTTTGAAATGTAAAAGATTCTAGCCCCCTGACATTTATTTAGAAATTAACAGGAACTTATACCAATATATAAACCGTGCACCGAATGGATGAGCAGCTATTTCGCATTTACTCCGATCATGATCAACATATTGGCATAAGTATTTATTTGGAAAGTGCAAGTATTTATAAAATAATCTCTAGTCGGTACCTTGTATGAAATGTTCGCTGCAAACGCGTGCTCCATCATCCCCGGGGATCCAGTCTTTCCCCGTCACAGGGTCCTTTCTGTTGATAGCTTTCAACCACTGTTTCTCCTCTTTTCATCTTTAGAAAGTCGGTGGAATTTAAGTCCGATCTGCTTATCAGTGTCTCTGTTACAGCACCCGACAACAATGCACTCCTTTCCCATTCTGATGCACGTAATTATGATAAAAAATGCGAAGGTTTACGGCGTGATAAGATAAACTTCTACAGAAAACAATGGCGGACGAACTAGAGCTTGACGGCCAGGCTATTTTTAGTAACAGGAAACTCCCGGAAGTGACGACACGACAAATTCCCCTATAAGGAGATTTTGGGAATCCCCGTAATGACGTCATTCTTGCGCATGCGCAATGACTGGCCGTCAATTAGTCGACCATTCGCCATTGTTGTCACTCGTTGACCCGTAAAGATTGAAAGGTCATGGAAGAAAAGGAACCGGAAATCTTGACGGAAGTGTCTATTTACGTTCGAGGACTTGAGAGAGAAGGAAGAGAACGGTATTTCACAAAGCTGAAGTACGAAAAGGGACAGAAAACTCTCCCCGATCCCTACAAAATACCACTGGATAAATGGAGCCGTGACCTTACCAAATGGCCGAGCGTAGATTTTGGACAGCTTTACACATACCTCATCTTGAGTCCTGCTCTATTTAGTCCTACCACAATGAAAAACTACAAGAGTCTCGAAGCGTACAGGTATATTTAAAATAAACATTTTCAGTTCATAATATAGCTTTAAGTTATCGAAGCATAAACTTACATTTTTTTTCTCAAAGTGCAACTTAGTCCGCCAGCATTGACACCGTTTTCTTAAACTTTCGAACTGATACATTCAATTAATCGATTTTGTTTTTATTAATCTTATTTCCACCATATACTTAAAATTGCATTTCATCCTTTATTCGTCTATTATGAAAGTGAAATAAATACAGATAGGTCTACTCTAGGTAGACAGATGAAGATATGATACACACATTCAGTTTTTTTTACTTTTATAGCTTTGCATGTATGTTGTTGTTTTTTTTCTCAGTAATTTTGTATATCTTTTCAGGTACGTAGAGAGTAGTCATCTGCAAGTTGTATTCTACTATGATGTAGAAGACAGTCCTTACTGCTTCCTCCGTGCAGTTGTGACGCCCTCCATGCGGACAAGAGACGAGCCACATCAAGCCTGGGTCTGCATTGAGAAGGAAACTGCCAATATCTACTGTGCACACTGCACATGTATGGCAGGGTATGTGCAAAATCACAGTTTTGTTTTAGTGATTGCTGATGTTCTTACTGCACTTACAATAACAGCAAGGGTCACATCAAGAGAAATTTGGTCATTCTAGATAACAAATGCCACCAAAACGTGTTGGTTAAGTGCCCCTATCTTTGTAGATTGTAACAAACACATTTTCTTCACCTGTCAGCCAACATCTTAATAATAATGATTGTGCATTAGTGTGTGAAATCAGTAAATATATATGCACAAGTTTATATCTTCTTGACCATACTTAATTAACATAATATTAAAAAATTTAAAAAGAATTATCTCGTGAATAAGTTTATTATTTAGTTTCAGGTACATAACAAATGCAAAAAAACAAAGTAGATTGGATTTATATGTTTTGTGTTGTCTTAATTTGTTCGGATTTACAACGTCATTATTTGTTTATCTCAATTATCTTTACTACTTTAGGTTGGGAGAAACATGCAGCCATGTAGCAGCCATACTCTTCAAGGTGGAGAGAGCAGTCCGATGGCAGTACACAGAAAAGTCTTCCACTGATGTGGGCCGAATGTGGAATCAACATTTCAAAGAGCAGGTAAGTTACTTCCTTTTTTAGACTGTCAGATGTTATAAACATTACATGTATATAACAACAACAAAACACCAAATCTTGCAACTATGCTTGTGTACTTATCATCAAATTAATGAGTATTTTCAATTGATACTTTTTTTTTCATTAATTCTTTTTGCAAGAACCCTAATAAAAAAGAAAGAACACACATTTTGTTTCTTTGTAAACAGTCTAAAGGGAATTATGTATCAATAGAAAGAATTCCATTAAATAATTCCATCAAGATATCTGAATAAAATTTGTAGTTAACTGAAGTGAAAGCAAAATACCTTTTGTCACATTTCAAAAATTTATATTTGTAATAACATTACAATTACATAAACAAATGAGGAGTAAGTATGCATCTTGATGTTGAATTGACCAAGAATTGTTAGTATTTGTAATTTTCTTTGCCCAGTGGAATACTTAAACAGCCCGTGCCAAACATACCCTCATTGTGATATATACATGTACTTTACTTTCTGTAGATGTTAATCATGAGCCTGAAATACCTTTTAGGCTTTTATTGTTTTAGGTTGATCCTAGCCCAGTTACAAAAATGCAGCACCTGTTTGGAAACAGAAAAAAGATAGTTGAGTCAGTGACGCCAACCAGTAGAGATCCTCTGCCATCTTGTGATGACCTGAAGGTACTGTATGCTGTCTGTCCTTATGCATCATTCTTCAACTTAATTCCGCCAGTTTTTCCAGAACAACAACAGAAGAAACAACACATCACAGAAGAACCCCTGCCTCTTCTGCCATTAAGTTTGTTGGAAGAAAAAAAACAAAGAATTGTGTGAAAAGGACTTAAAGCATAGGGTAGAGTGTATACAAAGTTCAACAGAAGTCACATCACAGCAGATAATAACACTTTTTAACAAAACAAAGACACAAACATATTACCTTTTTGGTATAGACACAGAGCTGGCAGAATAACAGCATCAAAGGCTCATGACATTATAACAAGAAAGGAAACAACCTGTCCAGACAACCTTGTGATGCGTGTTGCAGGCTACAAGTCCTATGACCTAAGCAAGAAAGATGGGGACTTAAGAATGAAGCCAGTGTGAGAGACATGTATGCAAAACATGTCAATGTCCAACACCAAAACTTCAGCTGTGACACATCTGGGTTTCTTGTTAGTGACAAAAACCCATTTTTTGGAGCAACAGCTGATGGTGTCATCACTTGTAATTGCTGTGGGATTGGAACACTAGAGATAAAGTGTCCCTTTAAGCTGCAAAAGAAGACAAGGACTTCTGTCTTGATGAACATTTAAATCTCAAGCGTACTCACAGGTATTACACGCAAGTGCAATTCCAAATGATGGTGTTTGATGTGCAATACTGTGACTTTGTCGTTATGACACAGCCGTCAGGTACACCAGTGTTAGTTATAGTTAGGGTTGGTCGGGAAGGTGACTTCTTGGAGAAGCTGCAGAGAAAGTGTTCTGCCTTTCTGAAGGATAATCTGCTTCCTGAGCTGCTTACTTCCAGACTGAAAGATAAGCAGATGTCAAATCCAACAATTGAACAATATGAACAATTGCAGCGTTGGTGCATCTGCAAGGAACCTGAATATGGAAAGATGATAATGGGTTCACATGAGGGCTGCCAAATTGGTTGGTTTCACTACAGATGTGTAGATGTAAAACGTAAGCCCCGTGGAAAATGGCTGTGTCCAAGGTGTAAACATGATTAGTGATGTGTTTGATTTGTAATTATTGAGGTCATAATATAGAATTCTTGGACTGTCATTGCTGTCGTGTTTTTACAAAATTTAAATATCTGTGATATCATCTTCAATATTTCACCTCTTACTTCCTGTTGTTGTTTGAGAGAAGCAGACGTGTTTAAGGTTCTTAATTTGACATGCCATTTCCATTATTCAGGGTTGGCAAAATGCCGGCAAATATGAGTATTTTCCATGCCGGCGGTATTTACCAGCAAATACTGGTTGATTGAATTGACCAGTCTGGAATATATACAATATTCCCTATTATCTTCATTCATATGGATAATATCAAGTTTACCCATCAATTGCCATTTTATTTATACTTAAGTTTTACACTTTATTCATAATAAATAAATATTTAAGGGGCTTTGGCACTAACCACTGTCTTGCAGTTAATGCATTTAGCATTAGTCTTGTTGTCTTGGTCTACAATGGCAAAAAAGTTCCAGACTGGATCCTTTGGCTTCATAGTGAATAGTAGCTTGGTAATAGTGGGGAGTGCAGTTATAGAAATGATGATGACAAGAGAATTTCTGTCTGTTATAAATGTAACTCAAGAATGAAGCCATACAGATGACACTGTAGCTCATGTCATACCAATATACAACCACTTGCTTGCACCTAGACAAATTGTCTAGGTAATTTATGACACTTTACTGTTGTCTTTGTTGCCCCTAGCTATTACAGCCCCATGTTTGAAACCTGTTGTTTTAATTGTCTAGACAATATGGCTTCGCTTGTTAAATGTCAATAGCAAGGTGCACAGGTGAATTTGCATTAATTTCTCACCTGCTGTATTTTAGGTTCTAAGTAAAAAAAGACAGTTATTTAAAAATTAATTTTACCCTATGTGCTTATAATGATCACCTGATATGATATTTAAATAAAATGTCTGAGTAATTGAATTATTATTATGATTATACATTAATAACTGTCAACTAAATTGAGATTTCTGTAGTATTTTAAGGCAAACAACCTCATCTTTGTAGTATTTGCCACTTTGGGGAGTATTTTCCAGGCCGGTAAATACCGGGAGTGGTATTTACCGCCCAACCCTGCCATTATTTTACATCACAATATAAATGATTGTACTAGTAATAAAAGTACATGGATAGACCAATGCCATGAATATATATTTTAGCATTTCTGAATAAAACATTGGTGTTTATTTCCTATTTATTTTATTGTATAGGAAATATGTGATGCAAGAGAAGTCATTTGCTGTCTTTTCAATAAAAGTTATTTTGAAGTTTGTCATTGTTTTGCTTATTTGTGTTTCCCTTATTGGTAGCAATACAGAATAAGAGTTTTAAAGTAAAATTTCAACTTTCTTTCATGCAGTTTTTAATTACATATTTTATTTCAATGAATGATCTCTGTTAAGAGAAACAAAAACAAAAAAAAAGTGTAATGTAAATCCTTTATTATCTTGATATGCACATGTGACATGGTAACAAGCATACTAAAGCTAAGAAATTAAAAGAATACACACAATATAACAGTTGTATTATTTAATACCCTTGTTTACCTTACTGCTCTATGCCTATACATCACCATTTGACTAATGAAAAGTTACCTGCATATAATCATGCTTAAATTAATCATGAAACTTTTAACATAATGAAAAATAATACTAGTAATTCAGATGGAAATTTAAGTTCACTTTACATATATTTTTCATGCTAATCAGTTTTAAACTCCCATTAAAGCAACAAATACAATAATAGTTCAAATTAAGGTCACATCCCTTTAGAGAGGGGCATCTCCAAGTGGAGTAATGTGACTGCTGTAGGGTAAAAACGTTATCCAGAACAAACATTGCATATGATATATATGATAACACATAGATTTTCTGGATAGCCCGCATACTTCCTTTATGTGGGTAACAAATGACCCCTTACAATTTAGTGTTGGCAACAACACTCAATGTCTACATTATTTATAGAGTATACTTCAAGACACCAGACTGGGATGTAGATTGACAATGCCAGCACAAATAGTCATTATACTATCAGCATGAGGCACAATATTTGAATGCATCTTCTCGCTTAATATTCTGAAGTTCTTTAAACGTTCCATTGCTCTTTCAACATGAATGCGCACATTTGAGATTTTTCTTCCTTTCTCCACATCTCGTGCACTCAGTTGCATTTTCCCTCAGGTAAATGCTGGGATAACAAGCTCTGCACCTAACTCGTTAAGTTCATCAGAGATGAGGAAGCCACGGTCGGCCAGCACAACATTACCATGCTCAATAAAGTTAAAATATCCACAGTCATTTGCTAATATCTTGTCTGAGGTTTTTCCGGGGTAAGCCTGTGATATAAAGGACACAGACCCTGCAGGTGTTATGCTGACAAAGAACTTTAAAGTATGTGCATGTTTGTAAGTGCTGTAGGTAGCATTTCTGGCTGCAAAGTCTGCTGGACTGTCAATGAATACTTCTGTGCAGTCGATTATCGATACGCACTTTGGAAAAGTATCCTTGAAGCATTGTGGACGTGTCCGAATAATTTCTTCATGTCTTGGCCAGCGAATTAAAAATACAAGCCTTTTGGCCAGAACTGGTACTGTAGCATCTATGTATGAAGTGACAGATGTCTCTGACACTCCAAACCTAAAGGCAAGGTCCTTCTGGGGTGAATTAAGCCTTATTTTCATCAAAGTCAGGAGAAGAATATCTGCAGCTGTCATCAGGGTTGACTTGGGCAAAATGTCCTCAACATACCCAAGAAGCCACTGGTAACATGCTGTAGATGGCAAACCAGTGTAAAATTTAACCTCCTCTTCTGACAGCTGATTAAATCGGAGCTTGGTGGTTGTGTTCCTCAACGCGTCGTTCTCCAGAGTCAGTCTGTTGAGCTCCTGCATGACTTGCTTGGTCTTGATATTGGCCTCTGCTAGTAGTTTTATGCAGGTGTCGTGACGACCCCCCTTTGTCTGTAATAAACACAATTATATTACTAAACATTTTAATTCAAATGCATCTAAATGTTGTCAAGGTGGTTGTGAATAAAAACTTGCGTAAGTACTTAAATGTCTAGTACAGTTATTTTTAACAGTTTCTAAACTTCACAAATCAAAAGATAATATTTACTTTCCCAAAATATTAAGTTCTCCTTAATTTCAGCAGTAGTGTGTTTTTTAAAACTTGATTCAATATTTCAAAAATATTTTCTGTTTAACAGTTAAAAGATAGAGTTTGTTTCTGAGGTAGTTTATCATTATAGAGTAAGACGTTTTTAGAAGTACAGAGCACAATTATACTTAAAAAAATGTAGGTAACACCAGCATATATAAGCTCACCAAACACTTTAACAACAGCATGAATTTCATCACCTTACCTGAATTTTCTTTGTTGTCGTGATTTGGTGGAGTTGATGACAGGCCAAGTGTGACAAAATGGCCAAGAGGTGACTCACCAGGGTAGAATATAAAACTCAAAAGACAATTTAAAATCAAATTATACTTTATATACAAAACAATATACATACAAGATAAAAGAAAATGATTTTAATACAATAGAAAAACAAAACCCCGCCGGCTTATATTAAGTCTGATAACTGTCCGCTGGTCTTAACTGTGCACTGTATCTATACTTCCTACACAACAAACAACACTTCTCTGATACACAATCCTTAGTATATGTGCTACGACATAGCTGTCCGATATGGTATCTGCTCGTGCAGCTCACTCCTGCGACGAAACTGTCCAATATGGTATCTGCTCGTGCAGCTCACTCCTGCGACGAAACTGTCCAACATGGTATCTCCCTTGCCGTTCCCCACACAGAGTCTACCCCGTCGTACATGTAACGAATGCGTGGTACAAGTCGACCTTATATCGCTGTCCACCAATGGGCCTCTGCTTGTCTACGTCTAAGTACGGCTCTTTACTGGCCTACATACGGCTCTTCACTGGCCTAAATACGGCTCTTCCCTGGCCTAAATACGGCTCTTCCCTGGCCTAAATACGGACATATTCCGTAGTGTTATGGTACAGCATCATCAACGTCCCCTATCAACGCATCTCGATAACTGACCTCAACACTTGGAGCGTACAGATATTTATACAAATAGACAGCCCCGTAGCCTGACTTAATTCAAGAACCCCGAGAATTTGTAACCCGTGATTCCTCAGACTTCTCGTGAAAAACCAATTGCATACACCTTTAGTACGCCTCACCTTTTTAAGATAAAAAAAGGCCTAATGTAAATAAACTATGGGTTAACGTTTCAAGACCCTTTCAAAATGAATAAAAAACACTCTATTCATGTAATTATAAAAACAACATAATTAGAACCTCTAAAAACCCTTTACACACCAAAAGGCAACAAAATAACCCTAAGATTATCCCTATTTTACTAAAATCAAACTCTGCAGTATCTCTCTGGCCTACGTGACATAAGCCTCGTACACAAAATCACTATATAAAATAAGGCCACGACTATGTTATTTTGTGACACCAAGCAAGACTTCTGCAGCTTCAGAATCCAAAACTGATAGGCTCAAAGAATCCTGGAATGGCAGCTGACGCTTCGCATTCTGTTCTGCTGTTCGATTAACTGTTCTGTTGAAGCGGTCCAGAGTTCTCATAGGAGTATGATAACCAAGGTTGACCGATGGAACGTTGTCAGGACTGATAGGGTCATCACTTTTGCCTGAAGTAAATAAACATTTTTAAGATAAATGACACATTCTTTTTTTTCCTCATTAAAATATGAAATGATGTCATAACAGTGTAGTGCATATAGGTACTTCCCATTACCGACGTGTATGAGTCTCTGTCTACAGAACTGAAGATCCCGGGTTCAACCCCATTTAGGGACAGGATTGTTATCCTCCCCGATTTACTTAACAGCAACAAGAGCAGCAGCACATACTGATTATCTCACTGATCATGGTAATTTATCCTGCAAACGTGTTCACAGGATTTAATTATAAAAGAATTCCCGCCAACTTTTGAAATGTAAAAGATTCTAGCCCCCTGACATTTATTTAGAAATTAACAGGAACTTATACCAATATATAAACCGTGCACCGAATGGATGAGCAGCTATTTCGCATTTACTCCGATCATGATCAACATATTGGCATAAGTATTTATTTGGAAAGTGCAAGTATTTATAAAATAATCTCTAGTCGGTACCTTGTATGAAATGTTCGCTGCAAACGCGTGCTCCATCATCCCCGGGGATCCAGTCTTTCCCCGTCACAGGGTCCTTTCTGTTGATAGCTTTCAACCACTGTTTCTCCTCTTTTCATCTTTAGAAAGTCGGTGGAATTTAAGTCCGATCTGCTTATCAGTGTCTCTGTTACAGCACCCGACAACAATGCACTCCTTTCCCATTCTGATGCACGTAATTATGATAAAAAATGCGAAGGTTTACGGCGTGATAAGATAAACTTCTACAGAAAACAATGGCGGACGAACTAGAGCTTGACGGCCAGGCTATTTTTAGTAACAGGAAACTCCCGGAAGTGACGACACGACAAATTCCCCTATAAGGAGATTTTGGGAATCCCCGTAATGACGTCATTCTTGCGCATGCGCAATGACTGGCCGTCAATTAGTCGACCATTCGCCATTGTTGTCACTCGTTGACCCGTAAAGATTGAAAGGTCATGGAAGAAAAGGAACCGGAAATCTTGACGGAAGTGTCTATTTACGTTCGAGGACTTGAGAGAGAAGGAAGAGAACGGTATTTCACAAAGCTGAAGTACGAAAAGGGACAGAAAACTCTCCCCGATCCCTACAAAATACCACTGGATAAATGGAGCCGTGACCTTACCAAATGGCCGAGCGTAGATTTTGGACAGCTTTACACATACCTCATCTTGAGTCCTGCTCTATTTAGTCCTACCACAATGAAAAACTACAAGAGTCTCGAAGCGTACAGGTATATTTAAAATAAACATTTTCAGTTCATAATATAGCTTTAAGTTATCGAAGCATAAACTTACATTTTTTTTCTCAAAGTGCAACTTAGTCCGCCAGCATTGACACCGTTTTCTTAAACTTTCGAACTGATACATTCAATTAATCGATTTTGTTTTTATTAATCTTATTTCCACCATATACTTAAAATTGCATTTCATCCTTTATTCGTCTATTATGAAAGTGAAATAAATACAGATAGGTCTACTCTAGGTAGACAGATGAAGATATGATACACACATTCAGTTTTTTTTACTTTTATAGCTTTGCATGTATGTTGTTGTTTTTTTTCTCAGTAATTTTGTATATCTTTTCAGGTACGTAGAGAGTAGTCATCTGCAAGTTGTATTCTACTATGATGTAGAAGACAGTCCTTACTGCTTCCTCCGTGCAGTTGTGACGCCCTCCATGCGGACAAGAGACGAGCCACATCAAGCCTGGGTCTGCATTGAGAAGGAAACTGCCAATATCTACTGTGCACACTGCACATGTATGGCAGGGTATGTGCAAAATCACAGTTTTGTTTTAGTGATTGCTGATGTTCTTACTGCACTTACAATAACAGCAAGGGTCACATCAAGAGAAATTTGGTCATTCTAGATAACAAATGCCACCAAAACGTGTTGGTTAAGTGCCCCTATCTTTGTAGATTGTAACAAACACATTTTCTTCACCTGTCAGCCAACATCTTAATAATAATGATTGTGCATTAGTGTGTGAAATCAGTAAATATATATGCACAAGTTTATATCTTCTTGACCATACTTAATTAACATAATATTAAAAAATTTAAAAAGAATTATCTCGTGAATAAGTTTATTATTTAGTTTCAGGTACATAACAAATGCAAAAAAACAAAGTAGATTGGATTTATATGTTTTGTGTTGTCTTAATTTGTTCGGATTTACAACGTCATTATTTGTTTATCTCAATTATCTTTACTACTTTAGGTTGGGAGAAACATGCAGCCATGTAGCAGCCATACTCTTCAAGGTGGAGAGAGCAGTCCGATGGCAGTACACAGAAAAGTCTTCCACTGATGTGGGCCGAATGTGGAATCAACATTTCAAAGAGCAGGTAAGTTACTTCCTTTTTTAGACTGTCAGATGTTATAAACATTACATGTATATAACAACAACAAAACACCAAATCTTGCAACTATGCTTGTGTACTTATCATCAAATTAATGAGTATTTTCAATTGATACTTTTTTTTTCATTAATTCTTTTTGCAAGAACCCTAATAAAAAAGAAAGAACACACATTTTGTTTCTTTGTAAACAGTCTAAAGGGAATTATGTATCAATAGAAAGAATTCCATTAAATAATTCCATCAAGATATCTGAATAAAATTTGTAGTTAACTGAAGTGAAAGCAAAATACCTTTTGTCACATTTCAAAAATTTATATTTGTAATAACATTACAATTACATAAACAAATGAGGAGTAAGTATGCATCTTGATGTTGAATTGACCAAGAATTGTTAGTATTTGTAATTTTCTTTGCCCAGTGGAATACTTAAACAGCCCGTGCCAAACATACCCTCATTGTGATATATACATGTACTTTACTTTCTGTAGATGTTAATCATGAGCCTGAAATACCTTTTATTGTTTTAGGCTTTTATTGTTTTAGGTTGATCCTAGCCCAGTTACAAAAATGCAGCACCTGTTTGGAAACAGAAAAAAGATAGTTGAGTCAGTGACGCCAACCAGTAGAGATCCTCTGCCATCTTGTGATGACCTGAAGGTACTGTATGCTGTCTGTCCTTATGCATCATTCTTCAACTTAATTCCGCCAGTTTTTCCAGAACAACAACAGAAGAAACAACACATCACAGAAGAACCCCTGCCTCTTCTGCCATTAAGTTTGTTGGAAGAAAAAAAACAAAGAATTGTGTGAAAAGGACTTAAAGCATAGGGTAGAGTGTATACAAAGTTCAACAGAAGTCACATCACAGCAGATAATAACACTTTTTAACAAAACAAAGACACAAACATATTACCTTTTTGGTATAGACACAGAGCTGGCAGAATAACAGCATCAAAGGCTCATGACATTATAACAAGAAAGGAAACAACCTGTCCAGACAACCTTGTGATGCGTGTTGCAGGCTACAAGTCCTATGACCTAAGCAAGAAAGATGGGGACTTAAGAATGAAGCCAGTGTGAGAGACATGTATGCAAAACATGTCAATGTCCAACACCAAAACTTCAGCTGTGACACATCTGGGTTTCTTGTTAGTGACAAAAACCCATTTTTTGGAGCAACAGCTGATGGTGTCATCACTTGTAATTGCTGTGGGATTGGAACACTAGAGATAAAGTGTCCCTTTAAGCTGCAAAAGAAGACAAGGACTTCTGTCTTGATGAACATTTAAATCTCAAGCGTACTCACAGGTATTACACGCAAGTGCAATTCCAAATGATGGTGTTTGATGTGCAATACTGTGACTTTGTCGTTATGACACAGCCGTCAGGTACACCAGTGTTAGTTATAGTTAGGGTTGGTCGGGAAGGTGACTTCTTGGAGAAGCTGCAGAGAAAGTGTTCTGCCTTTCTGAAGGATTATCTGCTTCCTGAGCTGCTTACTTCCAGACTGAAAGATAAGCAGATGTCAAATCCAACAATTGAACAATATGAACAATTGCAGCGTTGGTGCATCTGCAAGGAACCTGAATATGGAAAGATGATAATGGGTTCACATGAGGGCTGCCAAATTGGTTGGTGTCACTACAGATGTGTAGATGTAAAACGTAAGCCCCGTGGAAAATGGCTGTGTCCAAGGTGTAAACATGATTAGTGATGTGTTTGATTTGTTATTATTGAGGTCATAATATAGAATTCTTGGACTGTCATTGCTGTCGTGTTTTTACAAAATTTAAATATCTGTGATATCATCTTCAATATTTCACTTCTTACTTCCTGTTGTTGTTTGAGAGAAGCAGACGTGTTTAAGGTTCTTAATTTGACATGCCATTTCTATTATTCAGGGTTGGCAAAATGCCGGCAAATATGAGTATTTTCCATGCCGGCGGTATTTACCAGCAAATACTGGTTGATTGAATTGACCAGTCTGGAATATATACAATATTCCCTATTATCTTCATTCATATGGATAATATCAAGTTTACCCATCAATTGCCATTTTATTTATACTTAACTTTTACACTTTATTCATAATAAATAAATATTTAAGGGGCTTTGGCATTAACCACTGTCTTGCAGTTAATGCATTTAGCATTAGTCTTGTTGTCTTGGTCTACAATGGCAAAAAAGTTCCAGACTGGATCCTTTGGCTTCATAGTGAATAGTAGCTTGGTAATAGTGGGGAGTGCAGTTATAGAAATGATAATGACAAGAGAATTTCTGTCTGTTATAAATGTAACTCAAGAATGAAGCCATACAGATGACACTGTAGCTCATGACATACCAATATACAACCACTTGCTTGCACCTAGACAAATTGTCTAGGTAATTTATGACACTTTACTGTTGTCTTTGTTGCCCCTAGCTATTACAGCCCCATGTTTGAAACCTGTTGTTTTAATTGTCTAGACAATATGGCTTCGCTTGTTAAATGTCAATAGCAAGGTGCACAGGTGAATTTGCATTAATTTCTCACCTGCTGTATTTTAGGTTCTAAGTAAAAAAAGACAGTTATTTAAAAATTAATTTTACCCTTTGTGCTTATAATGATCACCTGATATGATATTTAAATAAAATGTCTGAGTAATTGAATTATTATTATGATCATACATTAATAACTGTCAACTTAATTGAGATTTCTGTAGTATTTTAAGGCAAAAAACCTCATCTTTGTAGTATTTGCCACTTTGGGGAGTATTTTCCAGGCCGGTAAATACCGGGGGTGGTATTTACCGCCCAACCCTGCCATTATTTACATCACAATATAAATGATTGTACTAGTAATAAAAGTACATGGATAGACCAATGCCATGAATATATATTTTAGCATTTCTGAATAAAACATTGGTGTTTATTTCCTATTTATTTTATTGTATAGAAAATATGTGATGCAAGAGAAGTCATTTGCTGTCTTTTCAATAAAAGCTATTTTGAAGTTTGTCATTGTTTTGCTTATTTTTGTTTTCCTTATTGGTAGCAGTTGTATTATTTAATACCCTTGTTTACCTTACTGCTCTATGCCTATACATCACCATTTGACTAATAAACAGTTACCTGCATATAATCATGCTTAAATTACTCATGAAACTTTTAACATAATGAAAAATAATACTAGTAATTCAGATGGAAATTTAAGTTCAATTTACATATATTTTTCATGCTAATCAGTTTTAAACTCCCATTAAAGCAACAAATACAATAATATTTCAAATTAAGGTCACATCCCTTTAGAGAGGGGCATCTCCAAGTGGAGTAATGTGACTGCTGTAGGGTAAAAACGTTATCCAGAACAAACATTGCATATAATATATATGATAACACATAGATTTTCTGGATAGCCCGCATACTTCCATTATGTGGGTAACAAATGACCCCTTACAATTTAGTGTTGGCAACAACACTCAATGTCTACATTATTTATAGAGTATACTTCAAGACACCAGACTGGGATGTAGATTGACAATGCCAGCACAAATAGTCATTATACTATCAGCATGAGGCACAATATTTGAATGCATCTTCTCGCTTAATATTCTGAAGTTCTTTAAACGTTCCATTGCTCTTTCAACATGAATGCGCACATTTGAGATTTTTCTTCCTTTCTCCACATCTCGTGCACTCAGTTGCATTTTCCCTCTGGTAAATGCTGGGATAACAAGCTCTGCACCTAACTCGTTAAGTTCATCAGAGATGAGGAAGCCACGGTCGGCCAGCACAACATTACCATGCTCAATAAAGTTAAAATATCCACAGTCATTTGCTAATATCTTGTCTGAGGTTTTTCCGGGGTAAGCCTGTGATATAAAGGACACAGACCCTGCAGGTGTTATGCTGACAAAGAACTTTAAAGTATGTGCATGTTTGTAAGTGCTGTAGGTAGCATTTCTGGCTGCAAAGTCTGCTGGACTGTCAATGAATACTTCTGTGCAGTCGATTATCGATACGCACTTTGGAAAAGTATCCTTGAAGCATTGTGGACGTGTCCGAATAATTTCTTCATGTCTTGGCCAGCGAATTAAAAATACCAGCCTTTTGGCCAGAACTGGTACTGTAGCATCTATGTATGAAGTGACAGATGTCTCTGACACTCCAAACCTAAAGGCAAGGTCCTTCTTGGGTGAATTAAGCCTTATTTTCATCAAAGTCAGGAGAAGAATATCTGCAGCTGTCATCAGGGTTGACTTGGGCAAAATGTCCTCAACATACCCAAGAAGCCACTGGTAACATGCTGTAGATGGCAAACCAGTGTAAAATTTAACCCCCTCTTCTGACAGCTGATTAAATCGGAGCTTGGTGGTTGTGTTCCTCAACGCGTCGTTCTCCAGAGTCAGTCTGTTGAGCTTCTGCATGACTTGCTTGGTCTTGATATTGGCCTCTGCTAGTAGTTTTATGCAGGTGTCGTGACGACCGCCTTTGTCTGTAATAAACACAATTATATTACTAAACATTTTAATTCAAATGCATCTAAATGTTGTCAAGGTGGTTGTGAATAAAAACTTGCGTAAGTACTTAAATGTCTAGTCCAGTTATTTTTAACAGTTTCTAAACTTCACAAATCAAAAGATAATATTTACTTTCCCAAAATATTAAGTTCTCCTTAATTTCAGCCGTAGTGTGTTTTTTAAAACTTGATTCAATATTTCAAAAATATTTTCTGTTTAACAGTTAAAAGATAGAGTTTGTTTCTGAGGTAGTTTATCATTATAGAGTAAGGCGTTTTTAGAAGTGCAGAGCACAATTATACTTAAAAATATGTAGGTAACACCAGCATATATAAGCTCACCAAACACTTTAACAACAGCATGAATTTCATCACCTTACCTGAATTTTCTTTGTTGTCGTGATTTGGTGGAGTTGATGACAGGCCAAGCAAGACTTCTGCAGCTTCAGAATCCAAAACTGATAGGCTCAAAGAATCCTGGAATGGCAGCTGACGCTTCGCATTCTGTTCTGCTGTTCGATTAACTGTTCTGTTGAAGCGGTCCAGAGTTCTCATAGGAGTATGATAACCAAGGTTGACCGATGGAACGTATTCAGGACTGATAGGGTCATCACTTTTGCCTGCATTAAATAAACATTTTTAAGATAAATGACACATCGTTTTTTCCTCATTAAAATATGAAATGATGTCATAACAGTGTAGTGCATATAGGTACTTCCCATTACCGACGTGGATGAGTCTCTGTCTACAGAACTGAAGATCCCGGGTTCAACCCCATTTAGGGACAGGAATATTATCCTCCCCGATTTACTTAACAGCAACAAAAGCAGCAGCACATACTGATTATCTCACTGATCATGGTAATTTATCCTGCAAACGTGTTCACAGGATTTAATTATAAAAGAATTCCCGCCAACTTTTGAAATGTAAAAGATTCTAGCCCCCTGACATTTATTTAGAATTAACAGGAACTTATACCAATATATAAACCGTGCACCGAATGGATGAGCAGCTATTTCGCATTTACTCCGATCATGATCAACATATTGGCATAAGTATTTATTTGGAAAGTGCAAGTATTTATAAAATAATCTCTAGTCGGTACCTTGTATTAAATGTTCGCTGCAAACGCGTGCTCCATCATCCCCGGGGATCCAGTCTTTCCCCGTCACAGGGTCCTTTCTGTTGATAGCTTTCAACCACAGTTTTCTCCTCTTTTCATCTTTTGGAAGTCGGTGGAATTTAAGTCCGATCTGCTTATCAGTGTCTCTGTTACAGCACCCGACAACAATGCACTCCTTTCCCATTCTGATGCACGTAATTATGATAAAAAATGCGAAGGTTTACGGCGTGATAAGATAAACTTCTACAGAAAACAATGGCGGACGAACTAGAGCTTGACGGCCAGGCTATTTTTAGTAACAGGAAACTCCCGGAAGTGACGACACGACAAATTCCCCTATATATGACCATCTGAGATATTGATTGACTGAGGTTTATAAGGTATACATTCAAACTGCTCTAAAAGGGTACTTCTGAGTGAAGGCTACCTGTTTTTTAACACTTTCTCTCTCCCATATCTTGGTCATTATTTAAGTTTAGACAAAAATGGGTTCAAAAGCTTGTGGAGGTTATGTAACCCAGTGGTTTTTATAAGGTTCGTTTGATAGTGAGGACGAATGTGGTGTTTTAAATATTCAATGACCCGTCTTGTTCTATTTATAGGACCGCGCGCTTTTGGTCATGTGACTAGTATTTTTTCTCAGTCTTGTTTGAGTTTCTATTGGGAATGGTCAGGCATTTTTAGTTTTAGTTATTCTTTGGTTATTATAAAAGTTTTAAGGGTGCTCAGCCATTGTAAGAGGTAAGTGGTGTTCGGTCTGCCAACATGTATTGTTGTTGTGGTTGCAAATGAGTTACACGTCATTTGAGTTATTGTCTTTATTAATTTGACATGGTTGAATTAAAGATGGCTGCCTGTATTGTGTACTATGATATGACTGTAGTGGTCTTTGGTTCTATCACCATTTCTGTTTGGAATGCTCACACATCCTTTTACTTACAGCATGTAATCCAGCACTACACTGAAGTGGGAGACTGAGGAGACTGTGTGGTTAGATAGAGTCTGGTCCACAACTGGTATGTAATTGTAATACATATATGTACATGTTTATTAACTGTTTAATTATTAGATTTATAAATGAATAATGGTTTTATATGTTTCAATTATTGCACTGTTATCTTGGCCACTGATCTCAAGATATAATTCATGTTGATTTTATAAATGGTTTGTCTGCAGAGAGATATCCATTAAATGAATATATTGTTTGAATATGAATATGTGATTCTATAATTATAGGTACAATTGTATTATGTAAACGTATGTAGTTGTATTAATGATGTTAGTCCTGCAAGGTATTTTTATTGTTTATTGGTTTATTTGCAGGGCTCGAGCTGGAGAAGGATAAGAACAGGATACAGCCATAATACTGGATTATTATGTTTTAAATAAACTAAATCTGTGTAATTGTACACCACCTCATCTGTTCTATTCGAACCCCATCCTAGACTTTATTATTTTTAAGCCAGGATACAGAAATGGCGCCCAATGAGGGACTTAACGTGTTTAAGGTGGTTTATGTAAACAGAACTCAACATATATAGTGACTTATTGTCACTTGGATTTATTTTACCTCATATAGTGGTTTATTTCTACTTGGATTTTTATATTGGTATTTATTACCAGTGACGATTGTGAATGTACATACTTAATAACCTAGGTTAAACTACAGTGTGCACACACCATAAATTTATTTTATAAACTCATATATTGACTGGAGCTACAAGATCTTTACACGTGTGATTGGACATTTTATCAGCCACAAGAATTCCTGAGGATTTAGAAAGGATGGACTTTTAAAACTATACTCTGGTGTCAGTTGATGTGAATTATAATACAGCCAGGACATTCTGTGTGTTATACTTTATATTTTGGGTGACAAAGTAATCAGTGGCCAGTTCAAGGAACAGTACAGCTATGATAGTTCAGTGGTTGTGAGTATATCTTGAGATAAAATTTCAAACTTGCAGTTACTTTTCTTACTTTCAACATAGGGAGAAAAATGTGCAGCCAGTCCGGGACTCGAACCCGGGACACTTCGCTTACAGGGCGAATGTTCTACAGACGGGTGCAAGTCAATCCGGCCACAAACAAATCCGGCCACAAGTTAATCCGGCCAAAAAATAAGTCAATCCGGCCACAAAAATGTCAATCCGGCCTCACTGCCCTGGGAAAGCGGTCAAACCGGCCACATTTTAGATATATCCTCATAATGAACAAATATTTATGCTTTGATTTTGTGTTTTATTTAAATCTTTTCGTATATATTATCATCATTAAATATGTTAATAAGTATAAATATTTGTATAACGTCGTTTTAATTTCATCTTGTATTTTATGCTGTTTTTGTTTGTCTAATAAATGATTAATTGTATCATAATAAAAAGATTGAATATTGTTTTTTGCAATATTTTTATTTCATTTCCATTGTAAACTGTCGGCGGCATGTCCAGGTAAATAATATTAAGTTGATAAAAAATTGCACTTCTGAAAAATATATTTATATGATAAATTTTATTATAAAAATGCCTATGAATCTTATAACATATTTTATTCACTTACACCTGTTTTTCCAGATGCAGGGTCTAGCCACCCAGTATCTCTACGACAGGGGGACACAGGCCCTTCTACGGATGCTGTTCTGTCTGCCTTTCCTACCGGCGGAGCATATAGAGGCCACTGTGCAGGCGCTGGAGGACCTGAACACCGCTGACAACGTCCAGCCAGTGTTCCAGTACATCAACAGGACCTGGATCAACTCCAGTATGTGGCCCGTAGAGGTATGGTCTGTGTACGGGCAGTCAGTCCGCACCAACAACGACGTAGAAGGTATTATTATTATTATTATATTACTATTATATTGTTATTATGTTATAGAAGATGATAGTACATTTGATCGTTATAGTATGTTAACAAAAATCTTAATAATTTTAAATATGATCCTTTGATATCTGCTTTCAGGCTGGCATCGTCGGCTAAACATCCGTGCCGGAGCAGGACCGCCTTTCTATACCTTGCTGACCCTGCTCCACAACGAGGCCAAAGACGTTGCAGCTCAGCGACAGTTGGTCTGTGAGATGGCCCTGCGGAGTCTGCAGCGCAAAGAGTACAGGCGGATGCAGGGTGAGATCTTTGCCGCATGGGATAGGTTAGTATAGAACTATATAGCAGTTGTATTATACTAAAAATATTTAAGTGATACAATCAGTGAATCATTTAATCATTATGTGGCGACAACTAATCTACGTCTATTATCAATTTCAGTTACAGGACAAATGGCTTGTCAGCGACCGGCCTACTGAAGAAGGTATCCTGCATGTATCGTCCAGCCCTGTTGAGAGTTGCACCCGATGAAGTGGCGGTTGACTCCTAAATGAGATGACCAATCAGCAAGTCTCACTTAAGTGAAAAGAAGTGAAAAGAGAACTGCTCACTTGTTACTACCACCATTTTAAACTGTTAATAATATGATATTTTAATTATTCTTTTTGAATAAATGTTCCTTATGCATATGTGTATGTTTTTTCTTTGTAAAATACATGATATAACAACAACAATAACTACTACTACACAAACACCAACTGGTGATGATGATAATGAATAGTAATAGTAATAATAATAATAATAATAATAATAATAATATAAATAATGTTAACAATAATAAAAATAAATACTATCAATATAAATAAATAAATAATAGTATAAGTCATGACGCAAACGTAATAAAAATAACCAATCCTATGATTATCGTACTTTTTCCTACAACAACAACAAAAAAAAATAATGCAAATCTCAAAATAATTACGCTATTGTTAACAAAAACATGCTAACAAAAGTTAGTTTATAAATGTGGCCGGTTTGACCGATTTCCAAGGGCATTGTGGCCGGATTGACTTTTTTTGTGGCCGGATTGACTTGTGGCCGGATTTGTTTGTGGCCGGATTTGCTGTGCGCATACCACAAAGAACAAGCCTGGTTCAGATAGGCAAGACAACATAGCAATGGTGTCTTTACACCATAGCAATGGTGTCTTTTAGACAGAGGATTCCTGAGGTTGCTGTGAAATTTAGTGAATGCCAACAATGAGGGGACGTTCAATGAGAGAACAAACAATCAATAAACTACCCCTGAGTTTACAAATTATCCTTAATTACAACAACATTTTGCGGAAATGGCTCCTAGTGAAAAAGGTTATTAAGGTGTATTCTAACACTAACAGAAATATAACCTAACTTCAACAATACTTGGTTCATTCCTGCAAATTGCATGACTACAATTCAGTCATGTGGTTAAAATCCTTCAGAGCAAAGCATATTTCAATCATTCTTCATAACGATGATTTGTCTGTTCGCAGAAATTGTTCACTTTTATTTAAAGACAACTTTTTTGAAAATAAAATAAGTAGCAACATATTTTGTCTGCATAAGTGCAGGATATAAGCATATAAGGTGAGTAGCTTAACAAACTATATATCATGATTAATGTTGCCTCAACAGGGATTTAGGGCCTTCCGTCCATCAACAATGCCAGGGTATCTTTGTACTACAAACTGGTGGATACGCTCTCACAAAATTTTAAAGGAACAATATCTTGATAAGAACTCTATCAGCAATGTCACTTGGCTGAAGACAGTTTTGCTGCATGAGTGTTTTCCTGAAAGATTCCAGCGGTAAATTAGAATGGACATTTTAACAGTAAAATATTTGCTTGAAAGTTACAAATATATAAAAAAAATGTCACATTAGCATCATAAAATTATGTTTGAGTAAAAGCCTTGTGCTGTGAGGGATTGGACCACAAATGAATCATATCACATGAAATACATACAATGTATTCAAAACAAAGTTCTGGTTAGGACATATGTTTACCATCAATTAGCTTGCTGCTTAACTAAGGAAAGAAAAATTCTGAGTATACCTGTGGATTAAAATTGATGTAACAGAAAATACAAATCTGGTAACTTAAGACACTTCCTGGAAGTACAGTAGTCAAAATCTGGCCTTCCAACACAAGTGGCCGAGAACTTTCATACAACACTGCATGGAGAGACAGAGTCGTGGACATTAAGTTCTAATGATTTTAGCTCACCTGAACTTATGCTCAGGGTGAGCTATTGTGATCGCATTTACAAATGATATCTCCCTTGAAACTGCTCTACTTTATTCAGCCAAACTTTCTCAGAAGCTTAAGTTGGTAAGGGGAATGAAAACTTGTTCAAATATTTTTGATCTGTCAAAAAAAATTGCCAACAGGGGCGAGGCCATTTTCCTTGTAAGGCTTTATATGAAAACTTTATCCAATTGTCATAATTTTTTTTTCTTCTGTCAGAAAAAACTCCCATGCACAGGAGGTCAACATGATAGATGAAGACACACTTGGTAAAAAGCTAACTCATTCCCCCCTTTTTAACTATTTATAATACTTACAATATGAGACACATATTACCACTTAATTAAAAATAAAACAATTCTTGTTTACTAATATACGTTTGGTAAGCGATGATTTTAGAAGACATTTAGACAGTGTATCATACAATATCTTAAGTAATATTTCTTCTATCGCTAACACAATACACTTCACTTGACATGTTTATATCAATATAATTTATCAACTTTAAGTGCAGTATGATGTGACAGGAATTTCCCAAGCCAATGCACAAGGAAAGTTATACTGGAGGTAATTATACTGGCTCGGTGGTTTCTCCATAAGGCACAATAAAGGAATATTGTTTTAATGAACATGTTTAAGCTTCTCCTTATACTATAACTTCATTTATGCAAAGTTTTGTTTTTATAGTAAGCAAAGTCTGTGCTGTTCGGTATTCCCTCGATATAGATACCATGAATATCAAATATATTTGTCTTTTCCATGTTGCTATTTAAAACACTTAATACAAATATATTTTAAGCTACAACTAGAATTGTTTTAGATTTTGAATTACATTTAAGGCCGACATTATTTTTTGTTACATATTAGTTCATTTATAGTGCTGTAGTCTAATACCTGTACTTCTTTCTAAGAATCTGCAGCACAGAAGGAAATGTCGTGGCGACATTGGGTCAGTGTAAACTTACATGTTAAATTGAAAAATGTCCAATATATTGAAAAGAGTAAATATGCGCTTTATTGACTCTTGTAACTTGAACTGTTGCAAGCATAGACATGATTATGCGCCCAATCAAAACTGTAATTTTGTTCCTTTTCTAGTACCGTCAAGAAGTTGTCTCATATTCTTTGTTTATATTTTATCTGTTTTACAGATGATTATATTTATATAATTTATACAATTTAATGGAGTTTGATGTGACATGAATTTCCCCAGAACAAGTCCATGAGGAGAGTTGTAATGAATAATAGCGTACTGTCTCTTTATATCAGTCTCTTCACATGTTCCAATTAATTGGCCTTATATAAATTAGATATTGTTAGCTTCAATTAAAAAATCATTAGATTTTGAAGGAAACTTTATGCCTTGTTCATAAGTTCTTAACATAGTGGTACATTCACGTTTTGTATTGTCAAATACCTGTATTTTCCCCAAGAATCACCAGAACAACAGAAGGAAAGGTCGCTCGTGGAACCATTAAGTCAATGTTTATATGCGCTTAATTGACACATATTAACCCAAAGCTATTTGAGATTCCTGGAGGAAGAGTGGAACTCGTTGTAATTCTACTGACTAAATTGGTTCTACATAGAAAACGATGATTGTGTATTGCATGAAAATGTTTAACATTTGGTGTATTTACCTAATCGTAACCTCATTTGTGTCATACCATGACTCACAGTATGCTCTTAAAATAACCAAATACCTACTGAATATATAACGTTATCAAAGTCTTATCATTGTTCTATTTTAAGGAACAACTAATCCCCCCATGAAACCGCCAGGACCTGAGCAGATTGCTGACAGTAATGTTTGCAGAGATAAATTGTTAGCCTTCTTTTTGCCTTTGTCACATGGTAGTCAAAGCAGTTTGCATATCATATTATGTTGCATGTAAAATGGCTTGTTTCATCACAATACACGTTAATGTTGCAATGAAGCATAATAATGGACTCTTGCTACAGACAACTCTTATTGGGCACAAATAAGAGAAACTTGTTGACATCAGGTACACATGGGGTTAATACTAGCCAAGACAGAAGCTATATATAAATAGACATAGAATATATGGCCCGTTAAAGTAGACCACAGTCTTTTGTCGAGACAGTGTACATTTGAAGCAGTTATAGTGCTGCCTCCACAGCATGCAGTTAACACCCAGCATGATATCACACCCAGTCATATTATCCTGACACCGGGCCAACCAGTAGTGGAACTACCCTTATATTTACTTAAGCATTAGCAAGGGAGCTAAACCACTACCATTTTTAACGCCTGTGGTATGTCGCGAACCGGGATCGAGCCCGAGACCTCCTGTAGCTATAGCCGATGCTTCTGTCATTATGTTTTAGTATTTTAACCGCTTTATATATGTTTTCAACACATTCTAGTATTTTATATCATAAATTAATACAAAGGAACAAAAGAATTGAAAAGGCTCATACATTCCCTTACATTCATGTGAACAGCATATCAACCATAGAATAAATTAAATATGTTTAATGCAGGAAATTCACTTCAAAAGGCAGATATACCTACAAACAACAAGCATGTTTTATTATAGACAAAATCATTCATCTTCACTTAAACCTTTTATTGTTCACAGGAGGACAAGAAATGTCCTGGTACTTTGATCTAACAAAGAGATGAATAGTTTTAAGAAATGTTTTTCATTTAGAAGAGAGTAGAGTGGCCCTTAGGAGTCGTTGCTGGCTGCGACTTTCAAAGACATGATTAGGGTGCTCCAGCTAATGCACATTTGTCTCTTCTCAGTAGTTTGCAGGTGAATCAAAGCATAGTCTCAGTAAATTTTCAAGAAAGACATTTCAACATCGAAATCATAAAAGGCTTTTCAGACAGAAAGGACAACCTGTCTCCATGACTTGGCTACGAACCTGTCCATAATAATTGTGTGTCCACTTTGCGGTAATATTTTTTCTTTTGTCCTTTTATCCTTTTGTCCTTTTTTTTCATAGTTCTTACCTTATTGGGCCATTTTCTCTCAGTCAACCGTTTAAATTATTGTTAACTGAAAAGGCCCATGAAACCACACTAGTCATTACAAACATGTTTTTATTTTCTGAGCCACTTAGAAAACCACATGACCATTTACTTTTCAGATCACTTTATGTCATCATCTGAGTAATTCACTCTGGCGTCGATATCTATTTTAGCAGAAATCCCCATAGAGATTGTTTGTAGATTTGGAAATTGTGAAAATTAAGAATGAACTTTTCACGATTTGTACTGTCTAACTATTTGGGTATTTTTTTTAAATTGTCTTTATTTACACTAAAACATAAGTTTTTGCAGAAATTATGAAGTCCTGCAAACTGGGGTATGTTTTTTAATTGTTTTTGAAACAAGCAAACTTTTGGATACCACCTTTTTATTTTGTTCATATTTCACTGTTAGAAATGATTTTTGTTATTAATTACTTGTCCAAAGATTAAGGATATTAAAAGTTTTGACCTTTCTAGAAATAATGTTTCACATGATGCCTTGTATTTATTTCCAACAGTTTATTATCTTCACATTTGTTTGTTTGTTTAAAAAGGTTAACTCCTCTGGAAGTTATAAACTTGAACTTTTCTGGAAGTTGAAGGATGGACTGGTCTTTCACACATGTGTCACAGCATTGCTGGGTCGCAGGCTGTGATGGCGGCTTTATATTGTTAGTCTGAAAATAAAGATGCCATCTGGATGGTTACTGGTGTTTTATATGTGACACTTGTCTAGTCCCATCAAAAAGGTTAAAACTTGAAAATAAATTAAAATTATAATATACGTATAGATATGTATATTTCAGGGATATCACCAATGGATATGCTGGCTCTCACAGCTGAGGGTAATGAACTCAAGCAAACAGTAGCAGAAGAACACAGAACAATAGATCAACTACAGGAAGAAGTCTGCAAAGATTGATTGACTCAACTCAAAACAGTCAAAGCGCAAAAATATTATTGTGAAAACAGTTTGTCAGAAAGAGGGTTAATTGAAAAACAATTTTCAGTACTGCGCTGGAATAACTCTTATTAGATTGTTTGGCTTTAACAATTCTGACTCCAGACAGCTTCATTGTGACTTACCTACAGTTGTGGCAGGGAAGAGGTCAGGATTAGGAAATACAAGAAATGTCAATTCCGGATATAGTGTAAATTAAGACATGGATTTGGTTTAAAATACTATGCAATGAGGAATTGCATTGGCACACAGTCTGTGAGAATAATATTGAATGCTTGGTAGTATCTCCTTTATTTTTAGCTTCGAGGTGAAAGTATAAAATGTATTCCTTCTGACTGCAAAATGGATTTTTCCTACAATGCTTTTAAGTATAAATGCAACAGAGATTTATCATTAAAACACAAGTCACCAGTGTGTCAGGCCTACATAATTTATAGTAATAATAAGTCAGCTACAACATTGACACCTTCATTGGTTGTGATCCTAATGAATGTTTTATTTTTGTTTTATTGCCCTTCGTTAGGATTACAGAATGAAGCAACGCTGTTCAATTTTCTTTCAATACAGACTTAAAATATTTTACTTATAGTTGAATACATTGTGAACCCAAACGAGTTATTAATTTTTATACTTGTGAGGTAAACACCTAATATCTTAACATTAATGCAACAACAGCTGACCATTTTTATCAGAAAGCTTGGATTAAGCATCTTTTGTTAGTTTGATTTTTCTAAAGAGTCGGGCATGTACAGGCACAATATGCTACATCAAAGATTATGTAGTGTTTGAAACATTGAGAAAAACTTTATGGGTGAGGCCTTGCACCGCTGCCTGCCTCCCCCAGCTGGACTGACCATACAATTTTTCTAGCCTATATTTCTTTAGAATAGACCTCATCAAACAAATGTAGACCTTGTAGAGACCATCACTGTTTCTCTGACCCCACAGGCAGCCATATATTTAGCCACCTGAGTAGTAACTCAGGTCCCATGCTGCTAGTCAGACCCCTGAGGCCATCTTTCTCATTTACAACAATTGCTGTGTGTATAGCATTCCCTATCACCTGTCCCACTGACGAGCCTTATTAGAACACCTTGGCAAAGTGACAGCATAATCGGGGAGGTATTTCCATTGTTTGTCATCTTGCATCTTGTTACTCAGCTAATTTTCAGTATTCTTAAAGTTAACTTTTCAGGTCATGACAAAAATGGTTAAAATAACTTCATTGTTTTTAAAAGGATTGTTTTGTGAATTACAAAAATGTATGGAGGTAATAGCTTTGAGATTTTGTCATAGAATAGAGCAAAACTGCAATTTTGAGTTATATCAAAGTAAAATAAAAACACAAAGAGTGGCAATAGTTCTTAGCAGGTGTAGGTCAAAAGTCCTCCTCGACAAAATCGCTTCTATTCAATTGGCATAGGTGGAAAAAATCCCTCCCGAAAAATCAACAAAAGCAGACAAAAACACTTCCATAAATGTTAAAGAAAAATATCCCTCTGGGTTAGATTTCCCTATGAAAAGTCCAGTGTTATTACAATTGTATTTCAAGACTTCTGCAAGGATTTTGTCCATAATCAGTTTTAACAGTAATCCGGGGTTTACAGAATGTGTATCAAGTTGCAAAAAAATAAAAGTTCTATTGTAAAGTTGCCCTAACCTTGAATATACTCTTTAACTGTAAAGTTAATAATGGTTTTATAATCTAATGATCTGCAGCTGCAGGAAGCACCATGTATAGAAATAATACTTAGTTTTTGTTCTCTCAATAATGTTGCTGTTGCAAACATTTGAAAACACCTATAATAACTTAACCAGAAAGGGATCTTATTTGGAATTTTTAGTTATATTTTGTGTTGCTCAAAGTACAAAGTATACCTACCTACCCACCTACCTACCTACCTACCTACCTACCTACCTACCTACCTACCTACCTACCTACCTACCTACCTACCTACCTTCCTTCCTTCCTTCCTTCCTTCCTTCCTTGGAAAAAAAATCTACTTATATGTCAATATTTAAGGCAGATCAAATTTTCCTAGCTAATACTGTACTAAACGGTTTGTAT
Organism: Sinonovacula constricta; assembly: GCA_007844125.1. Lineage (NCBI taxonomy): Eukaryota > Metazoa > Mollusca > Bivalvia > Cardiida > Solecurtidae > Sinonovacula > Sinonovacula constricta. The sequence continues at coordinate 32,603,927 of CM017572.1, forward strand.
AAAATGTGTTGCTTTGGCAATTATTTGTTGTTTTTTTCTAAAATCCAAGTCTTCAGTGTTCTGGAACATGACGGTTTTTTGACAGTGTGTACACAATCTGTATATTTTGATCCAAGTTTAAAGAAATGCTTTGCTTGGAAATTTAATTCAATAAATTGTTATGCCAAAACTTCAATGTATACTTTAGAGAAAAAGATCTTAATTTGAAAAAGTTATATTTTGGTTCGTCAAAATTCCAGTGAACGGTCTCTGGGAAAAAGTTTGACAATATTTATTAATAAATGTATTTCGTTTTTTTTTCTTTTGGTCCAACATCTAATAAAGCCTTCACAACGGATCAGTTCTAATTCGTTGTCACATCATTTTTGAAGGCTGCACAGTTAATTTTTGTATTAGATGAGTTTTAGTTCTAATTTCCATAAGTATGCTATTGCGACATTATGCAGAACACGTTCTCGAACACCCAACAGAAATATTAATTTAGGCAATATTAATGTATATTTGTTAAGCATAACATCTAATGATATTGCAATGGTCATTTGCTAAAAAATTGTGCTAAGAAAGTAAGGTTGTTTTTCACTATTTTCTTTTCTAATATACAAACGATGATTGATTAGAAGACAGAGCTAAAAATGTAATCCAGTTGCATGTTATAGTCGAACTTAAAGGGACATATGTGTTTACTTCTTTTGACATATATTTTGTAGAAACATTTTTTTTTCGGCAGAGCATGTCCTCGGACCCCCTACAACATTTCAAAGTTTGTCATCAGCCCCACTAGCTGAAATAATCTAAATTAGGGTCTGAGATTGGTCTATATTGGTTGTACATCTGACTATGAGGCAGTGATAAAAACAGAACATAAAAGAAATATAATTATGCCAAGTGTGTTTTTCTAAATATGATTGGTTGTAATTACTTGTAACCTTTGTTTGTTATATTTGTCATATCTCAGTTTATCATGTTTCTTCATGTTGTTTAGGTTAATAGGGAGGTTTATAATTACATTGTAAATCATCATACACTGAATATTTTCAACCAAGTAAAACTCATACGTCATAACAAAAGTTAACATATTCCCCATTCCGAATAAGATTGTTGTATTATGCTAAATACTTTTCACAAGCATGTAGAGCACCAATAGACAGCATTTGGTGGGATTTCACATTCTTTATATTGTCTATTTTGCTTGCTTTACCTTAAACCAAAGACTGTTCATATTTTAAACCAAACATAATTCATATAAACCCATTTTGTTATTTGAATGTACCACAATTTAAATATGACCAGTCTCATAAAAAAATGAACCATAACTTCCATGTTACAGCAATATATTTAAATCTATTTGACTAAAATAATATAATGCATACACGTATCCATAAATCATATGATGGACCTTTGGAAACAGGACCTTGAAGAAATGGTCTATGTCTTTCAAAGGAAATAGCATTAGTCTACATTTTTTTGAAGCACTAACAGTGTGCTCACCAACAGATGCGATCATTGAAAACTTTTTTTTCAGACTCAGCATGATAAGTCCATCTGTTATCCCTATTTACAATTTCATTTAAGCATCTTACTCTTTTTTTCTGTCTCTAATCCAACAGGTTTTTCTTTCTGCTCAGTAATCAGAATATGAGGGGCCCATCTAGCTAACACTTTCTTAAGAAGTAGCTTTCTCTGTCAATATGTGATAGACTGATGACCAGTTGATGCCAGATGCTTGAACTAACATTTGGGATTTTCGCTTCAACAATAAGTAAAGCAGAAATTGTTGTGATGAAGAATTGTTAAAAGTTAAAAGCTTATCAGAGATACACACAGCCTATTACTACATCGGTTCGGGTCCTGGACAGGGCTAAATCTCTCGGATGATGACAATGGTTACACCAGTGGTTCTACTTAGATATTTGTCTGCAGTCTTCCTCAACAAAGTTTGCTGGACATCGCAAATATAACATTTTTTGAGGCGATGTAGCAAATAAAACAAACTGTAAACACTGTTTAATGTCTGTTAACCTTTATATAGCCTGCCAAATACAAATGTCAAGGGCAAAATAATGTATACCTGAACTATTCTCTATTATGTCCCAAGTCATATCGTTAGCTAACCTGGCTTGCTGTTATAACAAATACCAGTAGCCACAAAAAAAGGAATGGTCAAAAAGCAAACAGCTTTAGGAATGTTGAATAGCAAACATAGCAATGAAAATATGTTAATACCTACGCATTGTCATTAATATTTAAACAATAATGCTATTGTTCAGCTGCAATTTTTGCTGTGGTCTTAATAACTATTATCATTGCTCATTCAAAATTTTGTCAACAATTTACCAGTGTTAAAAGCTACTTTTGTCATGTAGTGGTACCCGTGGCCAAGCTGTTAGTCATTGGGCAGTTTGGGATGTCTTCCGGCAGTCTGGGAGCGAAACTAGCTGATCTGGAACTTCACTATTTACATATGCCTGATCAATTCATACTTAACAGTCTAGGAGTTCAGAGACAAAAGTTTCTGTTTGATATATAAAACACTTCCAACTGTTGTATGACTGTTTAAAGATGGAAATAGGAAAAATAAGCAAACACACATTTCAAAAGCAAATGGCATTTATTTTGTGAGGTGATAGAATAAACAAATATTATTAATATACAATTAAATCATTGAATGATGACAATACAAGTGTAGCAAATAGTGTATCAAGCCAGGTTAAAAACCGGAGATAAACCTAAAAGAACTCCGGAAAACTGTTCCTTATACACTACAGCTTTTGGTCGTTTAAACCTGTACTTTTTTCATTTCAGTCAACTTTTTATAAATTAACAAAAACATAACAATGGCCTTACTATTGCAAATATAAAATGTATTGCTGTTGACAGCATGACATCTTTGACAGAACTTAGTGTTCCCCTATAAATTAATTTCTGTTCCCGGGTACAGCATATACTAGACTACTACAATTTCACAGCCACGCCTCAATTAAGACATAACATACAACTGATGTAGAAGTAGAACAACATAAAAAAAACTATATTAATTTAAATAAGCATGATAATGATGCAAAACAGCAACATATACCTAGAGACACACTTGCTTATAAAGGATACATACATACATGTACAAGTAGTCAAAATGGTTATAGTCTTATCTTTCCAAACATTATACAATACAAACGAAGAAAAAAAAACAAGACACAACAACAACACAAAAACATAAGAGAAAAAACTTAACCCAATGTCTGCGATCATGCTGAAATCAGTGCATACATTTCCTTTCAATATAAAATTGCATCAAATTCCCTTCAGATAACTGGACCCAATAACTGAAGTAAAGGTATTCCTTTAACTTTAAACACTAAATTTACAACTACACATTGTGGCAAGCCACCAACTTTGTACATACTATATGGAACCTAATTGAAATTCATCATAAGATTTGGATGTTTGCACATTATTCATCCATTTTATCTTCCAATAGTTGAACAATTCACAAACTTAACAGTTAATATGTAATTTTGTAAAATAAATGAAAAAAAAATGTTTCAAGTTTCAAACTGAGGGCCTCACCTATTAGACTGAAGCACATTAACCACCTGACCTTCCAGACATATGCTCTTCTGCAGCCACAATTATCACTTGTTTCACTTTACTCAATACCTGGAATAATCTTGTTAAAAAAGCTGTCCAGGAAGTTACTGATAACATAGCTGTCCAGGAAGTTACTGATAACATAACATATAAAAAGCTACATGAAGACTAATGTTTGGGAAGATTGTAAAAAACACTTTTAGTAAAAAATATATTTAACTTCATGCAGTCTGACCTACTGACAGACAAGACCTTTTAGAGCACAAACAATAATTGTAACAATGAAATCATGGGCATTGCTTTTTTGTATTGGATTTGCCGGTAATTAACAAAGAAGTGCATTTGTCATTTAAATTGAATTTAAGATGTTCATCCTTTAAAATGTATTAATAGTTGATAGAACATTTAAATCACTTTTAGACTAAAACTGAATATAACAAACAGGGAAAGAATTTACATTTCAAAATATGCTTTTTAGAATACAACATACTACATTTGTATATGTACTTCTAACATCCAGTAGTTAAAGAAAAAAAGTCATATTTGGCAATTATTTAAAAAAGCCATTTATTTATACCAAAAGTTTATTTAAAAACATTATCAAGCAAACCCTTTAGATAACAGAGACAGTCTACTTGCAGACGACAGTTTGGCTGTGTGAGGTATACAAGTACCTCAGACAAATGACATGTTCTATAAAAACTACTGTGCCTTAATCATTAAACCACCAAAGATACCAGAACCAAAAATAATTTTGAATAAAACTTATTCTACTAATTCTTTTTACTAGCCAAATGCACCAAAACAAAAATAATTTTGAAAAGTGTCATATGCCATGATTTTTTAACTAGGGTGAACCTTAATCCAGGCTCTCAGACACCCCACCAATCATTAACCATCTGCTGCTACTTTCACCATCATAGTACGATAAGTATACATCACCGTTTGTCCACTGAACCACTGCTGGACAGAGGAATTTACACCCATTTTCACTGCAGTATTAATGTTTGGAAAGAGCTGAAATCATTCAAAAACCATTGACATATGACAGAATGTACACTACCATGGTTAACGTTACACAAACAATACTGTTTTTACAAATAGCTTTGTTATATTATAAGAGTAAAAATGAACATGTTTTGAGAAGTCTGGTACTTCTATCCCTTAAGGCTGATGGCCGAGGTATGATACCACAATGTAAGCAGGACAATTTAAACTCCATGTAGAATAGTAACTATTTTACTATTGGATGATTTGCATATTTATGCACACATGTACTTCATAGACAGATAGTGTCTAAAGTGCTAAATGTATCAAGATTGGCTTGCATTTTAAATCTTTCAAAAACTGTACAAGTGCCTACTTTAGATTTGCAAAAGAAACAAAATATACACTAAAACAAACTTAAGCAGAATATAATAAAGATAAACTTATAATTTTCTTTCTAATGAAAAGACAAGCATTAACACTAATACGATTATAATACACTAATAACATTGCTGAAAGTCCCAACATGAATATTCTTTAAATGTTAATTTGAAAAGCATTTTTTTTTAATCTACTACACAGAAACTGTTCAAAATCATTTCTATATCAACTCTGAGTAACCATAAATAATACCTTAACAATTAAAATGCTAGTAGGTCAACACAATTAGAGTAATGTAAGTTTCTCTTGGGAATAGAAGGTCTAAAAAACTATGTTACCTTATTCAAATCAATGAAGAACGAGCTTTTTCTAGGGCTGGAAATTTCACTTCAAGACCTCGATTAACTTAGCACAAAATACATGATCCTAAACAGCATCGTTAGCTTAGACACAAATAAGAAAACTACAGTTTCAAAATCTACATTAATGAAAGGGCTCTGTCAGATTCCTTCAACAAAATTTTTAATACATGTATTTTGACTTAAATCTTGTAGACAAACACATATCTGAATTTTGTCAAAAGATTACTGAACTTACAAAGTACAGGCTTTTTTAACTATCAACAAACTAAGACGTATCAGTACATGGGATTAATACTGGCTAGTCAAATTTCACAACACATATTTAAAGTTTTCTTTCTGAAGACTTATTTACAATCATACACAGTATTACCAAAAAATCTAATAAAAATATACTCTGATGTACTTATAAATAAATCATTCCTTTATAGTGTGGCTCTCAATTGAGGAACAAAAAATGGACCAAAAATGAACATCATCAGCTTTTGTACAATTAAAATGTCCCTTTTCTTATTTACCTATTAAATTTACTAGAAAAAATAACAGAAGTAAATACTTCAGACAAAGACAGTTCAAACTTACTAACCATTTCACAACAGAGAAAATGTTTGAAAAATACTAAAATCATCCAAAAACCACTGACATAATAGTATGATGACAAGTGTATAAAATACTTATAAATATTTATGCAAGGATCCCATTTAACAAGTATAAAACTGAGACAATAATTTATTCTTAAAGTTTAACTGCAAAAATCTTTGCAAACAGAAACAATATTATCTAAATTATATTTTAACAAAAGATCATTTGTCTTAATTTTTATTTATGTATTTTGTATCTTGACTTTGCACAGTCAAGCTGTGGACATGTATATAGAACTTCAATTTTCATCCGGGTTTTATTTTCAGTTTTCAATATCCCACCTCTGAGCTGAAGGTCCAGTTCTATGGCGTCACTCTTCAACACCTGATAATATTTGAAGGACTGGGTATAGTTAACAAAACAAGCACAGACTTCAAATATCATTTACCAAATTGAACTTATCGGACCAAGTTCAAAGAAAACATTTATTAATTTAAAAGTGTCATACTTTGCAGTCATTTAAAATTGTCAAATGTGTCACTGTTAAGCTTGCTGGGTGATCTTTGTAATCTGTTCTGGCAGGGAACAACTTGTGACCAACCACTAGCAGTGACTACACAATTTAGCCACCACAAATTATTTAGTTTAATACTGTATTAAAATGTACAACACCTTGTACATTTCTAAACATACATCTTCACAGTCATCTAATGTACGCTAAGTATCAGTCTGTGCTCTAGCATATATTTGTACACAGTTGAAGGAGCACAATTTGACATCTTAAATTGCCTCTGGAAGGAAGGGCCTAGTGAATGCCTTTCCAGGAAGGGTCTGGTATACATGGGTCTGCTTAACATGCGCCATCTGAAGATACCACTGAACGTCCGTCTTTAGGACGAAGAACCTTGTGATTGTAGGCCTCAAGAAGGGTCTGGTGAATGGAAGGGTCTGATGGATGACTGCCTCTTAAATAAAGGGCTTTGTTGAACGCCACTAGAATGACAGGGATTCAACATCAAAAGATTAGAAAACATATTTTCAGTATATAGAGAAATAAAAAGCATAATGAGCTAGATTTTAAGCAAGCAATAATAATCTGAAATATATTTAATATTTTAACAATTATTATTTTTACAATTTAACAATGTGCAGCCAAGAGCCCAATGGGGATCTTCAGATCTGGTTATGTTTGGGTTTTTAAATAAAAAGTTAATAGTTATTCCATTTTTACCCTGAGAGGTGCTTGTGGTCTCTGGTAAAGAGAGATTTGTGGACATCTGCCTTGGGACCAAGAACCTGGCAAACATCTACCTCAGGAAGGATGGGTTTAGTATACCTCTGGCCTGGTAAGGGTAGAGTTGATAAAGGTAGACCCAAGTGAACACAAGGCCTCCAACTGCCTAGGACTGAACCTATGGCTCCGCACTGCCTAGGACTGAACCTATGGCTCTGCAGTACTTAGGACTGAACCTAGGATACCACACTTCCTTAACAATTATAACATCAACCTTACAGAAACTAGTTTATAGCTCCGCATTAATCTATGTAGAACTGAACTAAACATTAAACAAAACTTAAATTTTAACAAATTTAGCATATATTCAAACCTTACTAAGTTTTAAATACTTGATGACTTAGAAAGTTGAATGTAAAGTTATGGAACGAGGTTGATCAGAGAATAAAGAAAGAAAATTACCTCTCCATGGTCAACATCTTGAACTGTGCCATCTTGGGTCAACATCCTCTTGGTGCAGACAGACATCAGCATACCATTCCTTGTACCACCACATTGACATCAAATGATTAATCTCCACAATATAGACCTATCTGTAAAATTCAAGTATCTAGATTAATAGCATATCTATTAAATCTTTACATTAAATCATTTATTATATTATGATTCTATATTAAAAAAAGATATTTACAGCTTAATTCACCTGAAATGAGCCCCTAAATTTGATGTTAATCGACTTTCGCGTTGGTTCAAGGCCTAGTCACGGTGAAAACTCTTAACTGTGCAGGTCTTCCAGAGACTCCCCTGGGACATCAACTGTAACACCTATCACAGTTTTTGGATCAGTCGATTCCACCTCTTTTGCTGTCCCGACCTTTGCACAGTATTAACCGTTCCCGTTCTAGATAAACACTTATAGATGTCTAAATGTTTCCTTATAAGTGTCCAACAATTATAAGACTTTAATCCCAGACACCAAGCTATTACAAACCCTATTTTCTTAACAATTAGAACCTCAACCTTACAGAATCTATTATACAGATTTTATTCCTAACTATCCTAACCAAATAAATAAATAAACATCATCATCAACATCATCATCATCACTTTCATGATCTTAATCGCCATAATCATCATCATTACCATCATCATCAGAACCAAAATCATCATCATCGCTATTATCGTCTTAATCGCCACCATAATTATCATCAAATACTGTTCATTTTCTTTTGGTTTCTTTCCCGCCATATACTAATAATTGCGACAAGCTCTGGTGAGCAGCTCAACCTATAATGACGTATTAGTTTATTGTCATGGTAATGATTTTCATTTTCGTGTAGTGGAATGGGACTTTTTCAAAATTGTGGTTGTTATTGAAAAACACGAGTTATGAGACATTGTTTCTATCATAAAAACTGTGCGTTTATATAAATACAACTAATAATACAACAACCATGTTCATATGACTTATTTCCTTCACAAAATCCTCATCTACGTCTAAACAATCATTAAAAGAATATCAGTTACGTACTCCAAGGAAGCGCATTAAATTCAATGTCATTTATTTACCACAATTAAGTAACAACTGACTACCACCCTGACAAAAGTAGCATTTTTGTTGCAACAAAAAAGTATGTGTCAGAAGTAGGATTTGAACCCATGCCCACATTCGTGGACCAGAACGTACAAGGAAATGAATTTGTCAGATTAAGCACAAAATATCCCATAAAAAATATTTAAATGAAAAGACAACTGTGCTTCTTAATCTCGTATGTGTTTCAAAGCAGGTCAATTTCAAATACATGTCCTCTAAATAGAGGTGTTGTGTTACATTTGTTATATGTAAGAGACCTTAATAAGCATTTTTTCCAAAACGTATCTGATGTTTGTTTTGTTTTTATTACATCATCCTGTCAGAATTATGGCCTTACTGGCGACATTCAGATAAATATGGGTTGAGGAGGACCCCAGACTTATGACTAATGTCTAGTTAAAAAACTATCGGCACACCACAAGATAGCTGGAAAACCTTCGCACATGAAAATTCTTGCCCTAGCCGGGACTCGAACCTACACAGTTGATGGGGGTGGGGGGGCTGAAGAGTAACCAGTCAGAGACATGAACAGCTCGGCCACACATCCCATAACCACTGGAAGGTTTTTTAAATTTTTTATCTCAACCGGGGCTTGAACTCACTCAGCCATGTGCATTGCTTGTCTTGTTGGCTGGAATTTAAACAATGCACATTCACAATAACAGGAAATCATTTTACCATATAAAAACTAAATATACCATTGGTTAAAGATGCATGAACAATATCCACAAAGTGGTTTGTGAGACCTTATTTGAACAGTCTCAGTAGAACCGCATTGCTTCATTTCATCCTTGAAAAGTCATTGCATACAGATGAGCTGTAAAAATAAATGCACCTTGATTAATGGTATTCCTTGATTAATGGTATTGTTAATTCAAAGTACATAACTTTTCGTTCAGGGTAGTTAGAAGTACCACATTGCAATGTATTCAAACATACAAAAAAGTTCCTAAAACAACGTGTACATATTTCATATAATTTAAGAATTACGAGGTAACAATGTATAAAGGTCGTTTTAAGACTTCACATAGTGCAGTTTTAAATATAATAAAAGGCGAATATTCGTGAACAAAATCAGTTGAGGAAAGTTTAAAGATTAAGTCATTTAAAGATGTTTCTGTTGCAACATAAATAATTGCTTTAGAAAAATGAAATATATTTAATATAAATATTGAGACTAAAATTAATTTGACAGGAAAAGGTCCTTAGTGTACTGTTAGTTTTGCTGTCATTAAAATCAAACAGACAATTAAACCCATCATAAACACAACTTTCGTTTTTGTTACATTGTGTCACAAAATAACATAGTCGTGGCCTTATTTTATATAGTGATTTTGTGTACGAGGCTTATGTCACGTAGGCCAGAGCGATACTGTAGAGTTCGGTTTTAGTAAATTAGGGATAACCTTAGGGTTATTTTGTTGCCTTTTGTTGTGTAAAGGGTTTTTAGAGGTTCTAATTATGTTGTTTTTATAATTACATGAAAAGCGTGTTTTTTATTCATTTTGAAAGGGTCTTGAAACGTTAACCCATAGTTTATTTACGTTAGGCCTTTTTTATCTTAAAAAGGTGAGGCGTACTAAAGGTGTATGCAATTGGTTTTTCACGAGAAGTCTGAGGAATCACGGGTTACAAATTCTCGGGTTTCTTGAATTAAGTCAGGCTACGGGGCTGTCTATTAGTATAAATACCTGTACGCTCCAAGTGTTGGTGTCAGTTATCGAGATGCGTTGATGGGGGACGTTGATGATGCTGTACCATAACACTACGGAATATGTGTAAGTACTTTTTATTTTTCGCATTTTTGTTTTAAGCAGTTTTTCGTTTTACAGAATTAATTGTTGTTAAATTAATTATTTGATTGTTGTATTGTTTTCTTGAAGAAAACAAGTGTACAGTCATTTAATATAGGCAACTTTTATAATTGTCGCCAGCGTAATTCTATTTAGTAGATCGTTAAATTGTTTTTTTTATTTTGAAGGAAACAAGTGTACGATCATTAGTAATATCGGCATTTTTTGAAAGCATTTTAATGTTTCGTAGGCCGAGGGTTCTAAGTCTAAGTTTATATGATAATGTTAGGACTATGTATGTATTAAGTTTTGGAAGCCATATTTATTTTCGGTTAAATCTAAATGGGATAAATATTTCGATACTTCACTAGAATGGTAAACGTAAAGTTGAAGATTTGACAGTAGGTCTGGTTTTATAGTTGAGGGAGACTTATGCACTGTTTAAATGCACTGTTTAAAGGCACTTATGTAAAACCATAGAGCAGACATATGGTTCAAGTACGATGGTATTATACCATTGGTTTATATACCATTACTATGTCATAGATGCACTAATATGATGCAAAATGATCGATATGGTCTAAGTGATATGAAGAAACACATGGGATATTGTATAATGGTTGTGTAGGAACACGTGTTATATGGTAAAGGTGTTGTATGTTATGTAGAAACACACTAAATATTTGATTTTGAGAAGTAAATTGACGTCATTTGTCATTTGTAGCCGTATTTAGGCCAGTGAAGAGCCGTATTTAGGCCAGTGAAGAGCCGTATTTAGGCCAGTGAAGAGCCGTATTTAGGCCAGTAAAGAGCCGTACTTAGACGTAGACAAGCAGAGGCCCATAGGTGGACAGCGATACAGGGTCGACTTGTACCACACATTCGTTACATGTACGACGGGGTAGACTCTGTGTGGGGAACGGCAAGGGAGATACCATATTGGACAGCTTCGTCGCAGGAGTGAGCTGCAAGAGCAGATACATTATTGGACAGTTTCGTCGCAGGAGTGAGCTGCAAGAGCAGATACATTATTGGACAGTTTCGTCGCAAGAGTGAGCTGCACGAGCAGATACCATATCGGACAGCTATGTCGTAGCACATATACTAAGGATTGTGTATCAGAGAAGTGTTGTTTGTTGTATAGGAAGTATAGATACAGTGCACAGTTAAGACCAGCGGACAGTTATCAGACTTAATATAAGCCGGCGGGGTTTTGTTTTTCTTTTGTATTAAAATCATTTTCTTTTATCTTGTATGTATATTGTTTTGTATATAAAGTATAATATAATTTTGAATTGTCTTTTGAGTTTTATATTCTACCCTGGTGAGTCACCTCTTGGCCATTTTGTCACACATTGCACAATTATGGTCATATTGGCGACATTTAGTGAATTATTGGTGGAGGAAGAACCCTGACTTATGTCTGGACAGAACCAGCGGCGTACATTTAAATGCCAAAGAGACAAAAAAAAAACTGCATTCCATACAGAGAGAAAAACCAACAGATCCAGCCTTGGACCCTGTCAATCAGCAATAGATATAACTTGGGGGGGGGGGGGGGGGGGGGGTTGCCTCACGTTTTTAATGTAAATTGTAAATAATCTGAGGAAACCTACCTTCAGTCAGAGATGGCAAAACACTGTCTTGAGAATCATTCTCTGTAGAACCTCAGATGCTTCCCTTTATTGATGAATGACCTCATAAAAATTGGCTGTAATGTAAATGCACTCAGACCAATTAAAATATTACCATTCTATATATAACATTGCCCTTACCCCATAGCTTTGCTTAAGTTCTTAATAAGTATTATGTAGAACTAACTACATGCAGAAGAAATATTACAAACCTTAGATCTTGAACTGACAGCTTCTAGCAGAGACCTCAATGATCTGGATCTACTCTATTTGATTAAGCCTTATTCATTTGCTTTGCAGGCTTAGAGTTAATTAATTCCAATATAAACATTCTAGTATATTGGAAGATGAGAGTTTATATAATATATTATACAAAACAAGGAAGATCACAATGGCAAGATCCTGCTATAAAAATTGTAGAAAACACTAGAGTTACATAATTGGCAAAACCACTGTTTGGTCAATTTGAAACATCCTGGTAAACAATATCCCAGTCCCAGATCAGCCAAACATTTCATGTAGTTTCTTTCATTGGTAACTAAAACTCCATTGCCTGTACAGAACAGATCAGGGTAACCATAAAAATGGTCAACAATTGTCTTTTCTTTTTACTGTGAAACTCTTTGTGAGCATTTTACCTAGGTATAAAAGTATGAGGTCAAAAAAAAAAATGCAGAACTAACTATTAAATAATACAATCAACTGAATACACAGCAGAGGCAAAGTTTCTTTTAAGTTTTCTTGTTAGTCAAAGTAAGTAGTAGTTCAAATATTTTTTATATATATACAAGTAAAAAAAGATTGGATACTTACACATATCAATAGTATGAACTACCATATACCATCTTCCCCTCACATGGTTCTGCCCGTATGCTGAAACGGTGTACCGGGGTGTGGCGCTTGGAGCCACATGTGAGAGATTTAGGAGACCTGAACGAGAATCATCATTGCCAAACAATCCATTTTAAAGAATGCAGCAAATAGACAACAAATCCATTTTCTCAACTCAAAACTCCCTACACCCCAAAAATATTCAAAAAGAGTCAGTTACAACCAATGCACATAAGGAAGTGTTCGACCTGTTTGAATTGTCAGTAACAACCTGGATAATACCCTTGGGAGTGGGAGGCGGAGCCGGTGCGACCCTCCCCTATCTTTAGAACAACTGGCCCATCAATAGACCGGGGGCCGTTTCCATACCCTTAGCATGTTGTGCAATTATGAATAGAGTACCCGCCTGAAACAATGTTTAAGCAGAAGACGGAGTCTTTTACCCAGGTTATTACTGACGGTTTGCAGCATCCACTGCGTGTGAATGCTACACAATACATATACAAGTATACATATTGACACGGTCCGGAGTCTTAGCCCAAGTCCCTGGGTTTTGCGGAAACTTTGGTCATCATCCTCGACTGGCTGAAAAAAAGTCATCTCTGGTCATCGTCTTGGTATGGCTGAAATAACATTTAATGTGAAACAATGCATCTCTGGTCGTCGGCTGAGACTGGCTGAAATGAGATTTAATGTGAAAACAATTCATCTCTGGTCATCATCTTGGGCTGGCTGAAATAACATTTAATGTGAAAACAATTCATCTCTGGTAATCGGCTGCGGCATGCTGAAATAACATCAAACTTGAAAGCTGTTTATCTCTGGTCATCTTCTGGGCTAGCTGATCTAGATGAACACTTATGAAAGTCTAGATTTATACGTTAATACTGTCAAAACATTCTGGTACTTTTATCCTAAACCCTAAGATATTACAAACCACACTTTCCTAACAATTATAACATCAACCTTAAAAAAAACTAGTTTATAGCTTTGTCATTTATCTATGTAGCTCTGAACCAAACATTTAACAAAACTTAAATTCTAACCAATTAAGCATTTTTTTCAAACCTTACTAACATTTCAATACTTGGTGACTAAGTTATAAGGGTGAATGTAAAGTGACAGAACAAGGTTGATAGAATACAAAAGAAAATTAACTATCCATGGTCAACATCTTGGACTGTGTCATCTTGGGTCCACATCCTCGTGGTGCAGACAGACATCAGCGTACCATTCCTTGTACAACCACATTGACAGCATAGATGATTAATCTCCACACAATAGATCTATCTGTAAAATTTAAGTATGTATATTAATAACATGTCTATTAAATCTTAACATTAAACAATTTATTACATTATGATTCTATATTAATAAAGGTAGTTAAATCTTAATTCGTCTAAAAAGATCACCTAAACCTGATGTTACTTAACTCTATGCATTGGTTCGAGTCCTAGTCGGGCTGAAAACTTTTTAACCATGCAGGTCTTCCAAAGACGTTACAGGCACCCCTGGAACGTCAGCTGGACCACCTATCACAGTTTTTGGAGCTGTCGCTCCAACTCAGCTCTTTGCGGCGTCTGAGAACTCCGCCGTTCCCGCACTCGGGCTGGGTGCCTCGCCGTTGTCCTCGAAAAGAGGATCGTCCGCCGAGCCAAAGCGGCCACTGCACCAGAACATCAGTCTGTCGATGACTGCTGCAGAGGCCATACTGCTCTCCAGGTTAAAGCAGCAGGATGCAGTTTCACGTCATGCCCAGGACAATGAAGCAGTTTTATGTCGTGCTCACGACAAGGATCAGTGGTTCTACCTAGATACACTTATGAATGCTTTCTCCACAAATTATAGCTCACTTTGTTGCTTAACACATTTAGTTAACTCCTTACCACCTCACAATGAAATTATTTAAATATTAAATAAGATCTTTAATTACAAACTGAATCTATTGATGTTCAAATTTAACAAAATATAACAGGATGAAGAACTCTATTGAAAATGTCATGCTCTGGACAATAAAGCAGTTAAATGTCGGGCTCGGACCAAGAATCAATTGTTCTACTTAGATACACATCTGAATGATTTCTCCTCTAATTTTATCTCATTTTATTTAATATTTCCATTGCCAATTCATTAAGCTTTATTTATATTCTGAACAAATGCAGATTTGAACCCTACTGATTTACACATTAACCTTACTTCTTATATCCTCACAATGAAATTTGTTACATTTTACCAAGATCTAAAATCATACACTAAATCTTTTGATGTTGTTACTTGAAGCGGTAATGACATGATAAATAAATCGATAGAAAATGTCCTCACCTTTAACTAGATGTGTCGATTCCACCTGATCTGCCGTCGCTATCTTTGCACAAAAACAGCACAAACTTAACCCTTTGGAATCTTAACTGACATTTTCGGATCGGATGTTTACGTTGTTATCTCAGTATTGTTAAACCTAAGACCTCAATTCTCTAAAAGCAAAAAGCAACTAGTTCGTACAAACCTGTTTTCTTTACATATATACACCTCAACCTAACGGAATCCTGCTGTCATCTACTGAATAAATCCTTACAGAAAAAAAAATTGACAAAACTTACAATTCTTACAATTAACCACTTTCAATACTGTCTCGGAGCATTTAGAAAAAACTTCCGTGATTACAAAATACATGTTGCCTAAATTGTAAGTAACTTGCAAAATCTCCAGACCGAGGTTGATATGATTAATGAATTACAACTGTGGTCTATCCAAGTTTATCATCCTGGACTGTCATTTGGATTCAAGTCTGGTCACTGTCCTGTGAAATAAAAGCCAAAGTTGAAATTTATTACCATTCAATAAAGTTTATCATACAGATATTAGTAAAAGAAAGTATTTTTTCTAATATGTGCATAATATATTAGTAGGTATGACAATATAACAAGAAACAACTTGAAAAACATGCACCATTGATCAAGCTTTTGAATGTGTAGTATGCGTTTGTCACTGCCACATATATTTAAAAAAGTTCAGTTATTAAATTGTAATTGATCTGTTAATTTTAAATAAAAAAGTTTGTTTTAAGAAATACATCGCAGCAACACAATTATGGTCATTATAGTTTATCCAGCTGTTTTATTGGAGGAAGACCGCAGACAATTGTAGAACCACTATGACACCACAGACACGCTGCAAGACCTCCCCACATTGTCTTCTGACATGGCGGGGACTCGAATCCACAGAAAATAAACTTGAACTACAATACCAAAAGATGACACATGTTGATAATATTTTACAGTTGAAATAAGGCTAACTTACTCTGGTACATGAAGTAAGGTATTCACTTTTAAATCAGCATGTTGCATATAACCAACAAATCTGTTTTGCCAGTACTTGTTTAACATATTGTTTTCATGGATTATCAGTAAAAAAGCAGTTAAAAGTCTTTGTACTTAACATATGCTTTATTAATTCATCAATGCAAAAAGAATCAAGTCTAATTTCCTAGGAACATTTCTTATAATCCAAAGAAGTTAAATTCCAATCAAGCTGGGTGAGCATAAGTTTTCAGACTACCCATTAATTAAGGGAGAGTAGGGGCAGAAAGTTGTTGTTGTTGTTGTTGTTGTTGGATGACAATTACGGTCATATTGACGAAGTCAAGCCATTTAATGGTGGAGGAAGACCCCCGACTTGTGTCTGGGTAGAACCACTGGCACACCACAAGTTTGCCAGAAAACCTACCTATATGATAGTTCTGGATCCAGCAGGGATAAGTCAGTGACTCTAACCGCTCAGCCATGCAGAAAGTCATGAGGCATTCATTGCAAAGGAGTTCTGAATTATGTTTTGGTACCATACTTGCACAAAAACATAACCTACAGATGTAGCTGCAGACTCTTGCATACAGTGGCTATAAAGGTCAAGTAGCACGTTTTTTTGTGTAGATCAGAATTGTGTTGCAATGAGTAAATTATGCAGCTTCCAATATTATTTCGGCTTGCCTTGCATCAAAACTGAGGTTAAACAGTTATGGCGAAAACCATGTTTAATGTTCAATTCTATTTGAATTAACGTATTGCAATAAACAAAATTAAATTGGAAGAATATAATGTTTTATAAATTTAGAGTTGGCCTTGATTGTCAGGATTGTATGCGATAAATGAATGTAGTGTTTAAAATGGAAAAAATACATCTATAAGTATAAGCCTATGTTATATATCTGTACAACTTTTTTTATAATAAGCAACCTGGGTGTTGGGAATACAATTCACCACTTATCTCTACCCGTATTTTGTGTAAGCATAGTGACTTGTGTTATACTACAGTAACAACATTACTGACCAATAATCCAGTTGTAATCTGTAAGCTTGTATGGGAGAGTGTTCTTAATGGTTGTGGTGTTAAGTGCATGGGCTGAGTGTATGGGATGCGAATTGATTTGCCAGCATTTTTGCCGATACAGTAGAGCGATCATTATAGCACAGAGGCACTTATGAGGTGCCTATGGCCCGAGCCCGCCCGGTCCAATATACTGGCACCGACGAGTCAGGCGCAATGCTGTTCCCTTCGTCCCGAGCATTAGGAGGGAAGCCACTACAACCAAGTCTTTGGTTTGACCCGGCCGGGGTTTGAACCCGCAACGTCCCGATCCGCAAGCCGACGCTCTACCACTTGAGCTATTGCGGCCTGTGTGTATGACCTTCATGTTTAGACCTATTTGTTGTTTTTACGGTGTAAAATTAGCATTTGGTAGTCGAGAAACTTATGTTTTCTTTCGATTCTTTAGAAGATAATGCATACAGATTATATTGATAAGATCTCCTCATAACAACTGGTAAGAATGTTTTATTTGTATGTATTTTTTGTATTTTGAATTGTGGAATGCTCAGCTTTCAAAGATAGGCCCATGTCCTAGAAGTTGACCCGACATGATTAAAACAGTTTGCTGATAATTTGACCAATAAATGAATTTGAGTAATATAAGTACAGGGTAATGCTTAGAATAACCAAAACAGGTCCATGAAAAAATATCATAGTTGTGGTGTCCCTAAACTGTTATTGGTGAAAAGATGACTCAACCAAAAAACTGGGTAGAAACACTAAGTCAGCTAGAAGACTTGACATGAAAGTTTTTGGCAGGACTGGGCCTTAAACTCACATACACCTACATTTAGTAAGGTGGTGTTTATCAATGTCATTCAACTACAACCGCATACATAACTACAATACATCTACAATTAATAACTCACCGTTGTCAGTCTGTTGTCGATGAGCAATCCACAACCTTCCCCTGACTTCCCTTCAAGACTACCTCACACGGACAGTCTTCCTCCAAAGGCCAGATTCCCTCAAAGTCAACAGCACCCTATAACCTGATATGCAGACAATGCAGAAGCCTCAGATGTGCCTAAATGAATCTGCTACAAAATGCTTCACAGCCTCTTCTGTCTTACAAATGAGTATTACATGCAAAGACATTGATGATAGAGGCCAGCACTAGAAATTAAATTGTGTATGTGTGTGATCACTGAAATTAAATGTGGTGTATTACCCAGATGTAAGACACAAGTGGCATGTAAAACATGCATGTAGCAGAAAGATTGAACAGATTATAATTGACTTGACACAATGTTCATGGAGTCTTCAAATGAGAAAAACAGTACAGATATACAGGTAATACAGTTAACTCATCAGTAAAACTGTTACATCTCCTAAATCTGAGGCTTGATGAAACCCTTACTGCTGCCAACAATGAGATCATCAAAATATCCAGGAAGATGCCAGTAGTCAGAGGCCTCTCTAGTAGGTCAGGCTCCAGAAGTGTCATGCTCCTTACACATTCCAGGCTGAAATAAAAAAAATAATTTAAGAGAATTTTTAACTATCTAATTAAGAAGAGCCATTATATAGTTCTATGAGTTTTCCGTCTAAAAATAGACTGACAAACTAATTCATGCAGATTAATCACTTTAAAAAATAATCTGATATTGGGAAGCAGTGTTGCCTTCATGTTACAATCTTTAAGGGAGAAGAAGGCTTGCTTGCAAGATTTTGAAGAAAAACAACAACATATGGTCTACAACTGTGATAAATTTCATTTTATCACATGCATGTCACAATACAGATGTAGGTTGCACTTCTTTTAATTAGAGGTATAGTGATATATCTGTACAAAGCATATTGCTAGACTTTGCAGCAAATAGTGTAGATTCTGATCAGACAACCCCTTGTTTGTTTTTGTTACACCCCACTGACACACATATTTGCCGTATTGGCGACTTCCAGCTAAGTACTGGTGGAGGATGACCCCAGATATATGTCTGGGTATAACCACTAGCACACCGCAGGTTAGCAGGAAAACCTCCCCGCATGGAAGTTGTCACCCCAACTGGGACTCGAACCCACAAGGTGAAGGGCTGAGGAGCTACAAGTCAGAGACTCTTACCACTTAGCCAGGGACGCCTTGTTATAAAGTTTAGTATGATTGCCTGTACATATAATCGTACTGTGGACAAAAATGAAATAAAAAAATACATTGCACCAACATAAGAATAATCCAACAATCGTAAATTTGAAATACAATGTGTACCCAAATCCAATTATACTTCTCAATAAAACACACACACTCGGATGTGCACATATATTCTTTTTTGTTAGTAAATTTAGTGAAAACAAAATAAGACCTCTATCAAGACAGCACCAGTTGGTGAAATTTGCCCCAGGTCATGTCATTCTCACCATAAAGGCATTGACGATAGCTCATTCTTCTATAGTGCAATTAAAGATTGGTATACATTGCCAGATCAAATAAGATCCCAAAGCTACAGAATTTTAAAAAAAGCAGTCTGACTGCATTTAAAAGAAAAATTACTATAAAAAGATAATGAAAATATATATAAGTTGCAAAGTGGCCATTTTTGTTGACGTTCAAATTCTATTAAGTGTACTATCAATCTGTGATACGTACACGTTTATTTATAATTTTTTTTCTTGAATATTTAGGGGCACTCAAGAATTTACTTTACAAATAAACTAAATGCAAAGATATTTTTTATCCAGAAACAGTTGGAAATAAGCTCAAGTAGCTTCAATTGGCTATCCTAGGTTTTAAGATGAAATTTATTTCCTTGTTTATTTAATTTATAAATAGATAATTACCATGTTAAAAAGTTACTTACCAAACATAGTAAAGAAGGTTTCTTTTTGGTCTATTTTTAATTCACTTCAACTTTTGTAAAGTATAGCTGTCGTTACTGTGATATATCTAGTTTGGCTGTTGTTTCTTTTCTTAAACCTGTCATGCAATGATCAGGGTCAGATCATTGAAGTTGACTTTTGTTTGATAGTATTAAATATTAATATTAATAGTATTAAAAGAAAATCATATATATGTTATGAATGTGATTATGCAGATCATCCTAACGTTATAACAGTTCCATTTATATATTGATTGTAGTAATATGTGTTTTTCATGTGACTTTTTTTACCTGAATAAATATTGCAATTATTCACACACAAACACTCAAAAAACCTAATGACATAGCGACATAACAACAACAGAATAATTACATCTACAGATAAAAAGTAATTAAAACCAGTTTTATGTATATATGTATGTGGACATGCCCTGGCTGAATGCCAGCAATTAGTGTAACTGGTCATTAGGGTAAGCTGAACTCAATGCACTTCACGCGGTAATTTGCTTTTAAGGCTTGTTTGAAGGGCTAATTGGACTAAACTGGTAATGATGATTTAGTACACTTCTTTCTCTACATGCAAGTACTCAAATATGTTTCATCCAATTAACAGAAGATGAAAAATTATTTTGTTGAATTTTTGTGTCATCGAAGTAACCCTTGTTAGACCTGAAGGTAAGTTGCAATAGTCATGAAACCATATATATTTCTTAATATACATATTTGTTCTTTTTTGTGTTTAAAATTAAGCTTATATGATCTTACCAACATGATTTTTGAGCTTCCAAAAAGTTGTGTGTTAATGATTGGGGATATGCCAGACAAAATGCAAAAGAAGTGATGAAATTAGGAATGAAATTACAAAAAAAGGTTGGCTGGCAAGAGGCAGAAGAAAGTCACATATGAAAGAAATAAGCTTGAGGCCAGCTTAGAAAGTTTGACCTACCGGTAGATCTTGCAGCTGATTTCCAGATATGTATGAAGACATGAGGGCACACACAAAAGACATCTTGAATGGGAGGATTGTTGGACATAGACTTTATCATGTTTGGTTTCATGAGGAGACACAAGAAAAAGACCATCTACTATGGGAAGGTTGAGAAGGTTTTAAAAAGGGTTGGGGGAGTGTATGTTTTGGGGTACTGGAGTGAAGGAGAGAACTATGATGATGATGCTGAGGACTATGGTACCAAGAAATCATCATTAGCAACTTGATTACGTCTGCGGGGACATCACACTATCATAGGCTAGTATAAAATGTGTGAAATTACTGGAGGGATGCTTAAGAACTGATCATACCTTAGTTAAAATGACTTGACTAGCTGATATTAAATTGAGGATACAAATTATTTCTTAAACTTTGGCTGTGAAAAAGAGACTTATTGTGTGTTTTTTTGTGTGTTTTTTCATAGACCTTGTCATTGGCCTCAGCCACACCCACATTCATTTAATAATCTTATATGCCTGCAAGCATGTTTTTCTTATTGTCCACTCCATAAGCTTTCCAGTTCCAGTGATAGTTTTTTTTTCAAAAATCAGACAAGAAATAAGAAAGTTATGTCTCGAAAACTGGAAAACTCCACAATTTGATCACAAACTAATTGTGGAAGCCTACTGTAAACAATCAGCCAAATATGGCCTCGAAATATGATTTTAAATTGATTTAACTTCATCATTATTTGTCATATAAAGATGGTTCCAGTATCATTGGAAATGTATTTCTAACCTCTTTTAAGTGAGCTTTTCCATTTGAGATCCATTTACTATCAAATTTTCATTCACATACTTTTTGTATGTATATAGGTATAATGCTCATTTATTACATTTCAAGAATACAAACATTTCACAGCTTATAACACTATGAATAGTTGAGGGTTTAAAAATATTTTTACCAAAAAGCTTCTGGAAAAGAAGTTTATTGAATTTAGATAAGAATTGTCTAAATGAAGGTATGCGTGAGAAAGTACCAAGTAAACTGAACATATAACATGATTGATCTACATTCATTTATAACCAATCACAAATTTGCTATTTAGAATTTTGTGTACATAGAACAATTTAAACTAGTTTTTGCAGCAAATTGTGCAGATCCCTTCTTCTTTTTGCCAGAGTTGATAATGTTTTCGAGGGATATAATTTAGCCAATTATTTTTTGTTTTGTGTACCTTAGCTGAAGGTCATATTTAAAGTTATCATACAGAAAACAATGAGGTAAAAAATGCCTTGATTTGATTTGCAACTTAACGACGCAATAATCAGTAGATCTTAAATAATGTACATTATTCTGACCTTGTATGTTTATTTTCAGAGGAATCAGAAAATCGTATCAGCCAATAAACACTGTACAGACATTAGTTTAAATCCCATTGTTTTTAAATTCATTACAAGAATGGCGTGCATATTAGTACTTGAAAACAAACATTAACTTGACCTTGTATTACTACGCAAAGAGAATTAGATGATCGTTCGGTTCTTAATAAACTTAATATTTCCAAAAATTTCAATTAAAGAGCATTTACATGTGGCTTTCAATATTTTGTGCAGTTCAATTCAACAAAATCAATTGGTTAGGGACTATTTTTAGATCGGTTTGTATTTGTACTCCGGGGATAACTTGCGGTAAATTGGGTACCTAAGGTTCATTTTAATTTTAACATGGAAATATTTTATGTATTTTCAAAATAATGTTATAGTCTAGGTGTAAGACTGTTTTGTTTCAATTCGTGGTCAGCAAAACATTTTCCTGGCTACCTGGTGGAATACTGTGCATTTTAGAAAAATGCAAATATCTTCTTTGTAATAAACTTCAGCATGTTGATACAGTCACTTTTATTAGTTTATTTAACTTAAATGCTACTTACCAGCAAGAAATGTGTGAAAGGCCAAGTAATGTCAACGAAGAACAGCAAGATCTTCTGTTGACAGCAGGACGGACAGAGATATCATCTGTGTACTTTACAGCACACCCAGCAGTCTCTGGAAGACAAAATAATATTAATTTATTACTTAATCAATAACAACAATACTAATAACAGTAAAAATAATACTAATAATAGTAGTAAAAATAATAATAATAATAATAATGATAATAATACTAATAATAGTAATAGTAATAATAGTAATAATAGTAATAATAATAATAATAATAATAATAATAATAATAACAACAACAACTAATACAACAACAACCACAATAATAATAATAATAATAATAATAATAATAATAATAATAATAATAATAATAATAATAATAATAATAATAATAATAATAATAATAATAATAATTGTAGAATTATGTCAGTTTGTCAAACGTATCATACCGATTACTTTACATCATCAAAAGGTGATGGGAAATAACCAGTGAATATTATAATTTTGTGTTGCAAGAGTTGTCTTTCTTAGACCAAAATGGTTATTGCAAAATTGCACTTAGTCGCACACTTTTCTTACAAGTTTCTTACATGTTAATATTATTTATTTATTTTTTTTTTTATTTTAGAAATACATCAGAAATGAACCACCAGCGAACCGCAAGTCAGTCGAAGTGTATGGTATTTGTTCACGTTATTTTATACTAAACATTGCTTTGATATTTTTGCTTGGAAATAATGGTTATGTTGATTCTCTGAATGTAAGACATTTCAAGAAGCACTTAACAACATCGGACAGCCCATTGTACAAATTCAACATACACAGACATAATACCAGTATAACTGTTTATGTCTCACATACAAAATTTGCGAATAAAGATATAAATATAAAGTATATCTTTTCGCAAAGACCCATAGATCTAGGTTTTTGATTATTGTAAATACCGACAACACAGTTTAACTGATGAAATCTAGCAAATCTGAAAACTAGCAATGCAAAATCGTTGAAAAGTCTGGGTTTCAAATCCCTTGACAAACAGTTGTCTTTACAGCCACGCTACTTGCCAGCTAACTATGCCAGGCTGTTGATAGGAACTAGTGATGCCGAAATCATTGCACACCATTATACATTTAACTATTTTAAAAAGGAGCTGTATCTGTATTCTTGACACCGCCATCTTTATATGGCTTTCCCACCAAAATGTTAAATTCAGAAATGTAAACAGATTGACAAGGTGAGCTAAAACATGTATCAAGAAAGATTAAAATATTATTTTAGCAATTATTCTAATGACTAATGAGACAGTGACATAATAAATAAGCCGCTTTATTCAGTTTAAAAGTTCTTTTTTCAATGGACAGCATTTTTTAATGAATACGCAGCTAGACTGTGGGTTTTATTTTCAATAAACCGCTTGTATCTACATTTTGAAGATAATATTATTGTGCTGAGACAAAGAGACAGTGTTCCTTTTGAATTCTTGTTTCCTTGGTTTAAATAAATTTAATGACATGATACAAGTTTTTGTTTCATAAAAAATAAATATGTGTAGCAAATTCTAAAGCTTACCTGCATAACAAAAACTGCCTGCCGGGACCGTTTTTGTAACCCTGAGTTTACACGGTCAACAACCAGCTACCTTGTTCTCTTCCATCCTGCTAACCTACCTCCAACCTTGACAGTCAGAGTGAAAATGACAAAAATTCAAACTCGCACACAATTGTTCGTCTTTTCCCGGCTCTCAAATACACGGCCGAAGGCTTTGTTTCCTCGTGTCGACAATACACGAACACGAAATCGGCAAACTCCGGAACATAGGTGAGAGGAAAATACCTTTCACCAGAGGTGTTATCCTGACTCACGTGCAAATCATGGATTGTTTCGCTGGGGGACTTGTACATCTGTTTGTTCGCTACTCTAGCCTTGCGGGATAAGTCATGCTTTCATTGTGTTAATTTTAACACTTACCGTGTCAGCACAAAAAGAGAAGGATTTAGCATTGATGCACAAATCAAAGTGTTTTTGAAATACAATGGTAGTCATAGATCTGAATTTTACAGATTAACCAGTTTGTTCAGTGTCTGCCATTGAAATCATCTTCTTAGTGGCAATCAGTCACGCTTTAAATTATATACCTGTTATTATATGGGATCACCCGTCACAAAATGTAATTGGTTCTGTAACAGCAAAACGTTTACCAGATGATCTCTATAACAATCTCGCTCCATTTAGCTCCAAAGCATCCAACATAAAAGAATAAAATATATATTATTATATTAATATAACATATAATTCTAATGAGAAGCGGCTGTTTAGAAACCAATGACAGTTGAGAATTGCAACAAACCCATGAAAACTGCCGGACCTGGTAGCGCAATCGGCAGAGCGTCGGCTCCAAGTACGGGAGACCCAGGGTTCAATCCCGGATCGCGACATACCAATGTCGTAAAAAATGGTAGTGGTATAGCTCCTTTACAACCATTTTTACGACGCAAATAAAAGGGTAGTTCTGTGACAGGGGTTGCCCGGTGACATTCAGTCTGTCTGTCTGTCTGTCTGTATAGAGGATGCAGGTGTTCTTGCGAAGTGGAAAAGACGCCAAAAACACGGTCACACTTCCTGTCCACTAGACAAACAAGGTCTCATAAAACTGCCTATTAGCTTAATTAGTTGGGGTGTCCGCTCATGTCTTAAAATTAGGGATTTAATTAGAGTAGAACTTTATGATGGTACGAACCCTACCCACGCGCATGGAGAAACATAATATCAATTTACAAAACGATATATCTTAAATTAATATATTTCTATCTTTAAATGGGTACAAAATTAAGTACCCGGTAGGGCCCTCATAAGACCACATTTTGGCATAGAACATTCAAGCCATGAAAAGGAAAATAAACCATAGCCAGGCGTGTAGACCCTCATTCAAATAGTTGCAAGTCAAGTAAAGTCAAAAGTTGTATGCAGATTCTTAATCGCGGTCCACGAATTCCGATTAATCCTATATATGTAACAGCGCATTATGGGAACTATGCATTTAGAAATAGGAATTTTGATACCATTGTCCAAATTTACAACATTGTTCATTATAAGATATATAACAATTAAGATTAGAAGCAGAAGAAACTTTGCTTGACAAAGAGGCAAGATAAAATAAAGTACATATCCATACCCCTGTAACTAAAGTAATGACGGTGCTGCTGCTACTTCTGCTTCTGCTGATAATGATGACGGTGATACCGATGCTGTTTATGATTATAATGTAAATGGTAATAACGGTTACGGTGATGCTGATGCTCATGACTATTATGATGTAGACCGTGATGCCGTTGATGCTACTGCTGCTGCGGATGATGATTAGTGGTGATTATACAAGTAATATGGGATCCTGATGATGATCATGTGTGATCAGGTGAATTTAATGGCGGAAATGATTGTTATGTCTTTAATATTTATCATGTAAATGGACGTGATATAAGTTCGTTTTTATTACGGTTGTTTCATTTAACTGTCGATCGATGATTGTATACGTGCACTATTTGGCAATCTATGGTTATTCAGACGTTGAACTTTAGGATCATACTAGTCATTGGCTCTGAGTGCCGGGGAGGATGTTATTGGTTCTTGATTGGGTCACACCTTGCAAAAATACATAGCATTGTTTGTTTGTTTTATGTTTAGTTGTTTTATGTTTTTGTGTTATATGAGATGTGTCTTCTTTTGGTTGACGTTTAATTTCATAAAGTAGCTTTATTTTGTACCACGCAATTACTTTCTTTGTAAATGAAAAATACTTTTAGCAAGTGTGTTCACACAAAAATGATAGTTGATCCGGGAACGGACCATTCAGCTACAAAGTAATTAGCGAAAATTCAAACTCGGGAAATGCTGCGACATTGCGCGCGCGTACGTGTAATGACAGCTGTGTATACACTATCTTCAAACCAATGAAGACTAAGAATGTCGATCCAAGGCGAATGTTAAGCTATTCATTGGAATTAATTAAAACATCAGTTTCGACAGAAACGCACTTTTATAGTTAAATTGTGTGTTTTATCGTGCGGAGTGATTTTTAGAGCAGTTTCTGTTTGAACGGTGCACGATGACTTGGACAACTTGTGCGGTTTCGGAACTGTAATGTACGAGTTTTATTAATACGATTTTTTTTATAATAATAAAGCTTTATTTGTTATTTCTTTCTGCAGAGTACATATAAAAGCGCGTTTGTGTTGATAAATTGAAGCTAGTTATTGTGTTCGTTTAAATTTAATTCGTACAAAGAAATTGTTGAAATGTTACTATAAATAATCGGGTGACCTAGAAGCGTTTGAAGCGGAAGTGAAAATAACTCGAGCATTTCGATTTTGCGTTTCTACCGTTTCTAACGTTCCAAGCGCTCCGGTTATAGCGTTAACACCGTTTACACCGTTTCAAGCGTTTGTAGCGCTCCGTTGCATGTCCATTTCGATAGCATTCCGTTTCCGATTCAACAGGAAACAAAAAAACTATTCCATTTCCATTTCCACTCCGTTCCGTTTGTCAATTTCATGATTATTAGTACTGTAACAACGAAAACCGTTTTGGCCTAGGACTTCCCGTTCCGGAGATCGGGCCCACCCCCCTTTTAATACGAATGCCTCCATACGGGGACTACACGTCCGCCATTTTGCCCCTTTTTGCCTCCAGAGACCTGAAACTCGGCACGAACCTGGGGCCGGGGTGGAACTTCCTGGCAACGAAAACCGTATTGGCCTAGGACTTCCCGTTCCGGAGCTCGGGCCCACCCCCCTTTTAATACGAATGCCTCCATAGGGGGCTTAAACGTCCGTCATTTTGCCCCTTTTTTGCCCCCAGAGACATGAAAATCGGCACGAACTTGGGGCCGGGGTGGAACTTCATGGCAACGAAAACCGTTTTGGCCTAGGACTTCCCGTTCCGGAGTTCGGGCCCACCCCCCTTTTAATACGAATGCCTCCATAGGGGGACTACAGGTCCGCCATTTTGCCCCTTTTGTGCCCCCAGAAACCTGAAACTCGGCAGGAACCTGGGTCCGGGGTGGAACTTCCTGGCAACGAAAACCGTTTTGCCTAGGACTTCCCGTTCCGGAGCTCGGGCCAACCACCTTTTTAATACGAATGCCTCCATAGCTGGACTACACGTCCGCCATTTGCCCCTTATTTAGACCCAGAGACCTGAAACTCGGCACGAACCTGGGGCCAAGGTGGAACTTCCTGGCAACGAAAACCGTTTTGGCCAAGGAATTTCCGTTCCGGAGCTCGGGCCCACCCCCCTTTTAATACGAATGCCTCCATAGGGGGACTACACGTCCGCCATTTGCCCCTTTATTTGCCCCACCCGCACAGACCTGAAACTCGGCACGAACCTGGGGCCGGGTTGGAACTTCCTGGCAACGAAAACCGTTTTGGTCTAGGACTTCCCGTTTTGGAGCTCGGGCCAACCCCCCTTTTAATACGAATGTCTCCATAGGGGGACTACACGTCCGCCATTTTGCCCCTATCTTGCCCCCAGAGACCTTAAACTAGGCACGAACCTGTGGCCGGGGTGGAACTTCCTGGCAACGAAAACCGTTTTGGCCTAGGACTTCCCGTTCCGGAGCTCGGGCCCACCGCCTTTTAATACGAATGCCTCCATAGGGGGACTACACGTCCGCCATTTTGCCCCTTTTTTGCCCCCAGAGACCTGAAACTTGGCACGAACATGGGGCCGGGGTGCAGCATCCGGGCAACGAAAACCGTTTTGGCCTAGGGCTTCCGGTTCCGGAGCTCGGGCCCACCCCCCTTTTAATACGAAGGCCTCCATAGGGGGATTTCATGTGCGCCATTTTGCCCCTTTTTTGCCCCCAGTGGCCTGAAACTTGGCACGAACATGGGGCCGGGGTGCAGCATCCGGGCAACGAAAACCGTTTTGGCCTAGGGCTTCCGGTTCCGGAGCTCGGGCCCACCCCCCTTTTAATACGAAGGCCTCCATAGGGGGACTTCATGTGCGCCATTTTGCCCCTTTTTTGCCCCCAGTGGCCTGAAACTTGGCACGAACATGGGGCCGGGGTGCAGCATCCGGGCAACGAAAACCGTTTTGGCCTAGGGCTTCCGGTTCCGGAGCTCGGGCCCACCCCCCTTTTAATACGAAGGCCTCCATAGGGGGACTTCATGTGCGCCATTTTGCCCCTTTTTTGCCCCCAGTGGCCTGAAACTTGGCACGAACATGGGGCCGGGGTGCAGCATCCGGGCAACGAAAACCGTTTTGGCCTAGGGCTTCCGGTTCCGGAGCTCGGGCCCACCCCCCTTTTAATACGAAGGCCTCCATAGGGGGACTTCATGTGCGCCATTTTGCCCCTTTTTTGCCCCCAGTGGCCTGAAACTTGGCACGAACATGGGGCCGGGGTGCAGCATCCGGGCAACGAAAACCGTTTTGGCCTAGGGCTTCCGGTTCCGGAGCTCGGGCCCACCCCCCTTTTAATACGAAGGCCTCCATAGGGGGACTTCATGTGCGCCATTTTGCCCCTTTTTTGCCCCCAGTGGCCTGAAACTTGGCACGAACATGGGGCCGGGGTGCAGCATCCGGGCAACGAAAACCGTTTTGGCCTAGGGCTTCCGGTTCCGGAGCTCGGGCCCACCCCCTTTTAATACGAAGGCCTCCATAGGGGGACTTCATGTGCGCCATTTTGCCCCTTTTTTGCCCCCAGTGGCCTGAAACTTGGCACGAACATGGGGCCGGGGTGCAGCATCCGGGCAACGAAAACCGTTTTGGCCTAGGGCTTCCGGTTCCGGAGCTCGGGCCCACCCCCTTTTAATACGAAGGCCTCCATAGGGGGACTTCATGTGCGCCATTTTGCCCCTTTTTTGCCCCCAGTGGCCTGAAACTTGGCACGAACATGGGGCCGGGGTGCAGCATCCGGGCAACGAAAACCGTTTTGGCCTAGGGCTTCCGGTTCCGGAGCTCGGGCCCACCCCCCTTTTAATACGAAGGCCTCCATAGGGGGACTTCATGTGCGCCATTTTGCCCCTTTTTTGCCCCCAGTGGCCTGAAACTTGGCACGAACATGGGGCCGGGGTGCAGCATCCGGGCAACGAAAACCGTTTTGGCCTAGGGCTTCCGGTTCCGGAGCTCGGGCCCACCCCCCTTTTAATACGAAGGCCTCCATAGGGGGACTTCATGTGCGCCATTTTGCCCCTTTTTTTGCCCCCAGTGGCCTGAAACTTGGCACGAACATGGGGCCGGGGTGCAGCATCCGGGCAACGAAAACCGTTTTGGCCTAGGGCTTCCGGTTCCGGAGCTCGGGCCCACCCCCCTTTTAATACGAAGGCCTCCATAGGGGGACTTCATGTGCGCCATTTTGCCCCTTTTTTGCCCCCAGTGGCCTGAAACTTGGCACGAACATGGGGCCGGGGTGCAGCATCCGGGCAACGAAAACCGTTTTGGCCTAGGGCTTCCGGTTCCGGAGCTCGGGCCCACCCCCTTTTAATACGAAGGCCTCCATAGGGGGACTTCATGTGCGCCATTTTGCCCCTTTTTTGCCCCCAGTGGCCTGAAACTTGGCACGAACATGGGGCCGGGGTGCAGCATCCGGGCAACGAAAACCGTTTTGGCCTAGGGCTTCCGGTTCCGGAGCTCGGGCCCACCCCCCTTTTAATACGAAGGCCTCCATAGGGGGACTTCATGTGCGCCATTTTGCCCCTTTTTTGCCCCCAGTGGCCTGAAACTTGGCACGAACATGGGGCCGGGGTGCAGCATCCGGGCAACGAAAACCGTTTTGGCCTAGGGCTTCCGGTTCCGGAGCTCGGGCCCACCCCCCTTTTAATACGAAGGCCTCCATAGGGGGAATTCATGTGCGCCATTTTGCCCCTTTTTTGCCCCCAGTGGCCTGAAACTTGGCACGAACATGGGGCCGGGGTGCAGCATCCGGGCAACGAAAACCGTTTTGGCCTAGGGCTTCCGGTTCCGGAGCTCGGGCCCACCCCCCTTTTAATACGAAGGCCTCCATAGGGGGATTCATGTGCGCCATTTTGCCCCTTTTTTGCCCCCAGTGGCCTGAAACTTGGCACGAACATGGGGCCGGGGTGCAGCATCCGGGCAACGAAAACCGTTTTGGCCTAGGGCTTCCGGTTCCGGAGCTCGGGCCCACCCCCCTTTTAATACGAAGGCCTCCATAGGGGGACTTCATGTGCGCCATTTTGCCCCTTTTTTTGCCCCCAGTGGCCTGAAACTTGGCACGAACATGGGGCCGGGGTGCAGCATCCGGGCAACGAAAACCGTTTTGGCCTAGGGCTTCCGGTTCCGGAGCTCGGGCCCACCCCCTTTTAATACGAAGGCCTCCATAGGGGGACTTCATGTGCGCCATTTTGCCCCTTTTTTGCCCCCAGTGGCCTGAAACTTGGCACGAACATGGGGCCGGGGTGCAGCATCCGGGCAACGAAAACCGTTTTGGCCTAGGGCTTCCGGTTCCGGAGCTCGGGCCCACCCCCCTTTTAATACGAAGGCCTCCATAGGGGGACTTCATGTGCGCCATTTTGCCCCTTTTTTGCCCCCAGTGGCCTGAAACTTGGCACGAACATGGGGCCGGGGTGCAGCATCCGGGCAACGAAAACCGTTTTGGCCTAGGGCTTCCGGTTCCGGAGCTCGGGCCCACCCCCCTTTTAATACGAAGGCCTCCATAGGGGGACTTCATGTGCGCCATTTTGCCCCTTTTTTGCCCCCAGTGGCCTGAAACTTGGCACGAACATGGGGCCGGGGTGCAGCATCCGGGCAACGAAAACCGTTTTGGCCTAGGGCTTCCGGTTCCGGAGCTCGGGCCCACCCCCCTTTTAATACGAAGGCCTCCATAGGGGGACTTCATGTGCGCCATTTTGCCCCTTTTTTGCCCCAGTGGCCTGAAACTTGGCACGAACATGGGGCCGGGGTGCAGCATCCGGGCAACGAAAACCGTTTTGGCCTAGGGCTTCCGGTTCCGGAGCTCGGGCCCACCCCCTTTTAATACGAAGGCCTCCATAGGGGGACTTCATGTGCGCCATTTTGCCCCTTTTTTGCCCCCAGTGGCCTGAAACTTGGCACGAACATGGGGCCGGGGTGCAGCATCCGGGCAACGAAAACCGTTTTGGCCTAGGGCTTCCGGTTCCGGAGCTCGGGCCCACCCCCCTTTTAATACGAAGGCCTCCATAGGGGGACTTCATGTGCGCCATTTTGCCCCTTTTTTGCCCCCAGTGGCCTGAAACTTGGCACGAACATGGGGCCGGGGTGCAGCATCCGGGCAACGAAAACCGTTTTGGCCTAGGGCTTCCGGTTCCGGAGCTCGGGCCCACCCCCCTTTTAATACGAAGGCCTCCATAGGGGGACTTCATGTGCGCCATTTTGCCCCTTTTTTTGCCCCCAGTGGCCTGAAACTTGGCACGAACATGGGGCCGGGGTGCAGCATCCGGGCAACGAAAACCGTTTTGGCCTAGGGCTTCCGGTTCCGGAGCTCGGGCCCACCCCCCTTTTAATACGAAGGCCTCCATAGGGGGATTTCATGTGCGCCATTTTGCCCCTTTTTTGCCCCCAGTGGCCTGAAACTTGGCACGAACATGGGGCCGGGGTGCAGCATCCGGGCAACGAAAACCGTTTTGGCCTAGGGCTTCCGGTTCCGGAGCTCGGGCCCACCCCCTTTTAATACGAAGGCCTCCATAGGGGGACTTCATGTGCGCCATTTTGCCCCTTTTTTGCCCCCAGTGGCCTGAAACTTGGCACGAACATGGGGCCGGGGTGCAGCATCCGGGCAACGAAAACCGTTTTGGCCTAGGGCTTCCGGTTCCGGAGCTCGGGCCCACCCCCCTTTTAATACGAAGGCCTCCATAGGGGGACTTCATGTGCGCCATTTTGCCCCTTTTTTGCCCCCAGTGGCCTGAAACTTGGCACGAACATGGGGCCGGGGTGCAGCATCCGGGCAACGAAAACCGTTTTGGCCTAGGGCTTCCGGTTCCGGAGCTCGGGCCCACCCCCTTTTAATACGAAGGCCTCCATAGGGGGACTTCATGTGCGCCATTTTGCCCCTTTTTTTGCCCCCAGTGGCCTGAAACTTGGCACGAACATGGGGCCGGGGTGCAGCATCCGGGCAACGAAAACCGTTTTGGCCTAGGGCTTCCGGTTCCGGAGCTCGGGCCCACCCCCTTTTAATACGAAGGCCTCCATAGGGGGACTTCATGTGCGCCATTTTGCCCCTTTTTTGCCCCCAGTGGCCTGAAACTTGGCACGAACATGGGGCCGGGGTGCAGCATCCGGGCAACGAAAACCGTTTTGGCCTAGGGCTTCCGGTTCCGGAGCTCGGGCCCACCCCCTTTTAATACGAAGGCCTCCATAGGGGGACTTCATGTGCGCCATTTTGCCCCTTTTTTGCCCCCAGTGGCCTGAAACTTGGCACGAACATGGGGCCGGGGTGCAGCATCCGGGCAACGAAAACCGTTTTGGCCTAGGGCTTCCGGTTCCGGAGCTCGGGCCCACCCCCCTTTTAATACGAAGGCCTCCATAGGGGGACTTCATGTGCGCCATTTTGCCCCTTTTTTGCCCCCAGTGGCCTGAAACTTGGCACGAACATGGGGCCGGGGTGCAGCATCCGGGCAACGAAAACCGTTTTGGCCTAGGGCTTCCGGTTCCGGAGCTCGGGCCCACCCCCCTTTTAATACGAAGGCCTCCATAGGGGGACTTCATGTGCGCCATTTTGCCCCTTTTTTGCCCCCAGTGGCCTGAAACTTGGCACGAACATGGGGCCGGGGTGCAGCATCCGGGCAACGAAAACCGTTTTGGCCTAGGGCTTCCGGTTCCGGAGCTCGGGCCCACCCCCTTTTAATACGAAGGCCTCCATAGGGGGACTTCATGTGCGCCATTTTGCCCCTTTTTTTGCCCCAGTGGCCTGAAACTTGGCACGAACATGGGGCCGGGGTGCAGCATCCGGGCAACGAAAACCGTTTTGGCCTAGGGCTTCCGGTTCCGGAGCTCGGGCCCACCCCCTTTTAATACGAAGGCCTCCATAGGGGGACTTCATGTGCGCCATTTTGCCCCTTTTTTGCCCCCAGTGGCCTGAAACTTGGCACGAACATGGGGCCGGGGTGCAGCATCCGGGCAACGAAAACCGTTTTGGCCTAGGGCTTCCGGTTCCGGAGCTCGGGCCCACCCCCTTTTAATACGAAGGCCTCCATAGGGGGACTTCATGTGCGCCATTTTGCCCCTTTTTTGCCCCCAGTGGCCTGAAACTTGGCACGAACATGGGGCCGGAGTGCAGCATCCGGGCGACGAAAACCGTTTTGGCCTAGGCTTTCCGGTTCCGGAGCTCGGGCCCCACCCCCCTTTTAAATACGAGGCCTCCATAGGGGGATTCATGTGCGCCATTTTGCCCCTTTTTTTGCCCCCAGTGGCCTGAAACTTGGCACGAACATGGGGCGGAGGGCAGCAATCCGGGCGACACGAAAACCGTTTTGGCCTAGGGCTTTCCGGTTCCGGAGCTCGGGCCCACCCCCTTTTAATACGAAGGCCTCCATAGGGGGACTTCATGTGCGCCATTTGCCCCTTTTTTGCCCCCAGTGGCCTGAAACTTGGCACGAACATGGGGCCGGGGTGCAAGCATCCGGGCGAACGAAAAACCGTTTTGGCCTAGGGCTTCCGGTTCCGGAGCTCGGGCCCCACCCCCTTTTAATACGAAGGCCTCCATAGGGGGACTTCATGTGCGCCATTTTGCCCCTTTTTTGCCCCCAGTGGCCTGAAACTTGGCACGAACATGGGGCCGGAGTGCAGCATCCGGGCAACGAAAACCGTTTTGGCCTAGGGCTTCCGGTTCCGGAGCTCGGGCCCACCCCCCTTTTAATACGAAGGCCTCCATAGGGGGAATTCATGTGCGCCATTTTGCCCCTTTTTTGCCCCCAGTGGCCTGAAACTTGGCACGAACATGGGGCCGGGGTGCAGCATCCGGGCAACGAAAACCGTTTTGGCCTAGGGCTTCCGGTTCCGGAGCTCGGGCCCACCCCCCTTTTAATACGAAGGCCTCCATAGGGGGACTTCATGTGCGCCATTTTGCCCCTTTTTTGCCCCCAGTGGCCTGAAACTTGGCACGAACATGGGGCCGGAGTGCAGCATCCGGGCAACGAAAACCGTTTTGGCCTAGGGCTTCCGGTTCCGGAGCTCGGGCCCACCCCCCTTTTAATACGAAGGCCTCCATAGGGGGACTTCATGTGCGCCATTTTGCCCCTTTTTTGCCCCCAGTGGCCTGAAACTTGGCACGAACATGGGGCCGGGGTGCAGCATCCGGGCAACGAAAACCGTTTTGGCCTAGGGCTTCCGGTTCCGGAGCTCGGGCCCACCCCCCTTTTAATACGAAGGCCTCCATAGGGGGACTTCATGTGCGCCATTTTGCCCCTTTTTTGCCCCCAGTGGCCTGAAACTTGGCACGAACATGGGGCCGGGGTGCAGCATCCGGGCAACGAAAACCGTTTTGGCCTAGGGCTTCCGGTTCCGGAGCTCGGGCCCACCCCCCTTTTAATACGAAGGCCTCCATAGGGGGACTTCATGTGCGCCATTTTGCCCCTTTTTTGCCCCCAGTGGCCTGAAACTTGGCACGAACATGGGGCCGGGGTGCAGCATCCGGGCAACGAAAACCGTTTTGGCCTAGGGCTTCCGGTTCCGGAGCTCGGGCCCACCCCCCTTTTAATACGAAGGCCTCCATAGGGGGACTTCATGTGCGCCATTTTGCCCCTTTTTTGCCCCCAGTGGCCTGAAACTTGGCACGAACATGGGGCCGGGGTGCAGCATCCGGGCAACGAAAACCGTTTTGGCCTAGGGCTTCCGGTTCCGGAGCTCGGGCCCACCCCCCTTTTAATACGAAGGCCTCCATAGGGGGACTTCATGTGCGCCATTTTGCCCCTTTTTTGCCCCCAGTGGCCTGAAACTTGGCACGAACATGGGGCCGGGGTGCAGCATCCGGGCAACGAAAACCGTTTTGGCCTAGGGCTTCCGGTTCCGGAGCTCGGGCCCACCCCCCTTTTAATACGAAGGCCTCCATAGGGGGACTTCATGTGCGCCATTTTGCCCCTTTTTTTGCCCCCAGTGGCCTGAAACTTGGCACGAACATGGGGCCGGGGTGCAGCATCCGGGCAACGAAAACCGTTTTGGCCTAGGGCTTCCGGTTCCGGAGCTCGGGCCCACCCCCCTTTTAATACGAAGGCCTCCATAGGGGGACTTCATGTGCGCCATTTTGCCCCTTTTTTGCCCCCAGTGGCCTGAAACTTGGCACGAACATGGGGCCGGGGTGCAGCATCCGGGCAACGAAAACCGTTTTGGCCTAGGGCTTCCGGTTCCGGAGCTCGGGCCCACCCCCCTTTTAATACGAAGGCCTCCATAGGGGGACTTCATGTGCGCCATTTTGCCCCTTTTTTGCCCCCAGTGGCCTGAAACTTGGCACGAACATGGGGCCGGGGTGCAGCATCCGGGCAACGAAAACCGTTTTGGCCTAGGGCTTCCGGTTCCGGAGCTCGGGCCCACCCCCCTTTTAATACGAAGGCCTCCATAGGGGGACTTCATGTGCGCCATTTTGCCCCTTTTTTGCCCCCAGTGGCCTGAAACTTGGCACGAACATGGGGCCGGGGTGCAGCATCCGGGCAACGAAAACCGTTTTGGCCTAGGGCTTCCGGTTCCGGAGCTCGGGCCCACCCCCCTTTTAATACGAAGGCCTCCATAGGGGGACTTCATGTGCGCCATTTTGCCCCTTTTTTTGCCCCCAGTGGCCTGAAACTTGGCACGAACATGGGGCCGGGGTGCAGCATCCGGGCAACGAAAACCGTTTTGGCCTAGGGCTTCCGGTTCCGGAGCTCGGGCCCACCCCCCTTTTAATACGAAGGCCTCCATAGGGGGACTTCATGTGCGCCATTTTGCCCCTTTTTTGCCCCCAGTGGCCTGAAACTTGGCACGAACATGGGGCCGGGGTGCAGCATCCGGGCAACGAAAACCGTTTTGGCCTAGGGCTTCCGGTTCCGGAGCTCGGGCCCACCCCCCTTTTAATACGAAGGCCTCCATAGGGGGACTTCATGTGCGCCATTTTGCCCCTTTTTTGCCCCCAGTGGCCTGAAACTTGGCACGAACATGGGGCCGGGGTGCAGCATCCGGGCAACGAAAACCGTTTTGGCCTAGGGCTTCCGGTTCCGGAGCTCGGGCCCACCCCCCTTTTAATACGAAGGCCTCCATAGGGGGACTTCATGTGCGCCATTTTGCCCCTTTTTTGCCCCCAGTGGCCTGAAACTTGGCACGAACATGGGGCCGGGGTGCAGCATCCGGGCAACGAAAACCGTTTTGGCCTAGGGCTTCCGGTTCCGGAGCTCGGGCCCACCCCCCTTTTAATACGAAGGCCTCCATAGGGGGACTTCATGTGCGCCATTTTGCCCCTTTTTTTGCCCCCAGTGGCCTGAAACTTGGCACGAACATGGGGCCGGGGTGCAGCATCCGGGCAACGAAAACCGTTTTGGCCTAGGGCTTCCGGTTCCGGAGCTCGGGCCCACCCCCTTTTAATACGAAGGCCTCCATAGGGGGACTTCATGTGCGCCATTTTGCCCCTTTTTTGCCCCCAGTGGCCTGAAACTTGGCACGAACATGGGGCCGGGGTGCAGCATCCGGGCAACGAAAACCGTTTTGGCCTAGGGCTTCCGGTTCCGGAGCTCGGGCCCACCCCCCTTTTAATACGAAGGCCTCCATAGGGGGACTTCATGTGCGCCATTTTGCCCCTTTTTTTGCCCCCAGTGGCCTGAAACTTGGCACGAACATGGGGCCGGAGTGCAGCATCCGGGCGACGAAAACCGTTTTGGCCTAGGGCTTCCGGTTCCGGAGCTCGGGCCCACCCCCCTTTTAATACGAAGGCCTCCATAGGGGGACTTCATGTGCGCCATTTTGCCCCTTTTTTTGCCCCCAGTGGCCTGAAACTTGGCACGAACATGGGGCCGGAGTGCAGCATCCGGGCGACGAAAACCGTTTTGGCCTAGGGCTTCCGGTTCCGGAGCTCGGGCCCACCCCCCTTTTAATACGAAGGCCTCCATAGGGGGACTTCATGTGCGCCATTTTGCCCCTTTTTTGCCCCCAGTGGCCTGAAACTTGGCACGAACATGGGGCCGGAGTGCAGCATCCGGGCGACGAAAACCGTTTTGGCCTAGGGCTTCCGGTTCCGGAGCTCGGGCCCACCCCCCTTTTAATACGAAGGCCTCCATAGGGGGACTTCATGTGCGCCATTTTGCCCCTTTTTTGCCCCCAGTGGCCTGAAACTTGGCACGAACATGGGGCCGGAGTGCAGCATCCGGGCGAACGAAAACCGTTTTGGCCTAGGGCTTCCGGTTCCGGAGCTCGGGCCCACCCCCCTTTTAATACGAAGGCCTCCATAGGGGGACTTCATGTGCGCCATTTTGCCCCTTTTTTGCCCCCAGTGGCCTGAAACTTGGCACGAACATGGGGCCGGAGTGCAGCATCCGGGCGAACGAAAACCGTTTTGGCCTAGGGCTTCCGGTTCCGGAGCTCGGGCCCACCCCCCTTTTAATACGAAGGCCTCCATAGGGGGACTTCATGTGCGCCATTTTGCCCCTTTTTTGCCCCCAGTGGCCTGAAACTTGGCACGAACATGGGGCCGGAGTGCAGCATCCGGGCGACGAAAACCGTTTTGGCCTAGGGCTTCCGGTTCCGGAGCTCGGGCCCACCCCCCTTTTAATACGAAGGCCTCCATAGGGGGACTTCATGTGCGCCATTTTGCCCCTTTTTTGCCCCCAGTGGCCTGAAACTTGGCACGAACATGGGGCCGGGGTGCAGCATCCGGGCAACGAAAACCGTTTTGGCCTAGGGCTTCCGGTTCCGGAGCTCGGGCCCACCCCCCTTTTAATACGAAGGCCTCCATAGGGGGACTTCATGTGCGCCATTTTGCCCCTTTTTTTGCCCCAGTGGCCTGAAACTTGGCACGAACATGGGGCCGGGGTGCAGCATCCGGGCAACGAAAACCGTTTTGGCCTAGGGCTTCCGGTTCCGGAGCTCGGGCCCACCCCCCTTTTAATACGAAGGCCTCCATAGGGGGACTTCATGTGCGCCATTTTGCCCCTTTTTTTGCCCCCAGTGGCCTGAAACTTGGCACGAACATGGGGCCGGAGTGCAGCATCCGGGCAACGAAAACCGTTTTGGCCTAGGGCTTCCGGTTCCGGAGCTCGGGCCCACCCCCCTTTTAATACGAAGGCCTCCATAGGGGGACTTCATGTGCGCCATTTTGCCCCTTTTTTTGCCCCCAGTGGCCTGAAACTTGGCACGAACATGGGGCCGGGGTGCAGCATCCGGGCAACGAAAACCGTTTTGGCCTAGGGCTTCCGGTTCCGGAGCTCGGGCCCACCCCCCTTTTAATACGAAGGCCTCCATAGGGGGACTTCATGTGCGCCATTTTGCCCCTTTTTTTGCCCCCAGTGGCCTGAAACTTGGCACGAACATGGGGCCGGAGTGCAGCATCCGGGCAGACGAAAACCGTTTTGGCCTAGGGCTTCCGGTTCCGGAGCTCGGGCCCACCCCCCTTTTAATACGAAGGCCTCCATAGGGGGACTTCATGTGCGCCATTTTGCCCCTTTTTTTGCCCCCAGTGGCCTGAAACTTGGCACGAACATGGGGCCGGAGTGCAGCATCCTGGCAACGAAAACCGTTTTGGCCTAGGGCTTCCGGTTCCGGAGCTCGGGCCCACCCCCCTTTTAATACGAATGCCTCCATAGGGGGACTACACGTCCGCCATTTTGCCTCTTTTTTGCCCCCAGAGACCTGAAACTCGGCACGAACCTGGGGCCGGGGTGGAACTTCCTGGCAACGAAAACCGTTTTGGCCTAGGACTTCCCGTTCTGGAGCTCGGGCCCACCCCCCTTTTAATACGAATGCCTCCATAGGGGGACTACACGTCCGCCATTTTGCCCCTTTTTTTGCCCCCAGAGACCTTGAAAGTCGGCACGATCCTGGGGCCGTGGTGGAACTTGCTGGCAACGAAAACCGTTTTGGTCTAGGACTTCCCGTTCCGGAGCTCGGGCCCAGCCCCCTTTTAATACGAATGCCTCCATAGGGGGACTACACGTCCGTCATTTTGCCCCTTTTTTGCCCCCCGAGACCTGAAACTCGGCACGAACCTTGGGCCGGGGAGGAACTTCGAGGCAATGAAAACCGTTTTGGCCTAGGAGTTCCCGTTCCGGAGCTCGGGCCCATCCCTTTTTAATACGAATGCCTTCATAGGGGGGGACTACACGTCCGCCATTTTGCCCCTTTTTCGCCCCCAGAGACATGAAACTCGGCACGAACCTGGGGCCGGGGTGAAACTTCCTGGCAACGAAAACTTTTTGGTCTAGGACTTCCCGTTCCAGAGCTCCGGCCCAGCCCCTATTAACGAATGCCTCCATAGGAGACGACACGTCCGCCTTTTTGTCCTTTTTCGCCCCCAGAGACATGAAACTCGGCACGAACCTGGGGCAGGGGTGGAACTTCCTGGCAACGAAAACCGTTTTGGCCTAGGACTTCCCGTTCCGGTGCTCAGGCCCACCCACCCCTTTTAATAAGAATACCTCCATAGGGAGACTACAACGACCGCCTTTTTGTCCCTTTTTCGCCCCCAGAGACCTGAAACGCGGCACAAACCTGGGGCAGGGGTGGAACTTCCTGGCAACGAAAACTTTATGGTCTAGGACTTCCCGTTCCAGAGCTCGGGCCCAGCCCGCTTTTAATACGAATGCCTACATAGGTGGACTACACGTCCGCCATTTTGCCCCTTTTTGCCCCCAGTAACCTGAAACTCGGCAGGAACCTGGGAAGGGGTGGAACTTCTTGCAACGAACACTTTTTGGTCTAGGACTTCCCGTTCCAGAGCTCCGGCCTAGCCCCCTTTTAATACGAATGCCTCCATAGGGAGACTACACGTCCGCCTTTTTGCCCTTTTTCGCCCGCAGAGACATGAAACTCGGCACGAACCTGGGGCAGGGGTGGAACTTCCTGGCAACGAAAACTTTATGGTCTAGGACTTCCCGTTCCAGAGCTCGGGCCCACCCCCCTTTTAATACGAATGCCTCCATAGGTAGACTACACGTCCGCCATTTTGCCCCTTTTTTGCCCCCAGAAACCTGTAACTCGGCAGGAACCTGGGACGGGGTGGAACTTCTGGCAACGAAAACCGTTTTGGCCTAGGACTTCCCGTTCCGGAGCTCCGGCCCACCCACCCCTTTTAATACGAAGGCCTCCATAGGGGGACTTCATGTGCGCCATTTTGCCCCTTTTTTTGCCCCCAGTGGCCTGAAACTTGGCACGAACATGGGGCCGGAGTGCAGCATCCGGGCGACGAAAACCGTTTTGGCCTAGGGCTTCCGGTTCCGGAGCTCGGGCCCACCCCCCTTTTAATACGAAGGCCTCCATAGGGGGGACTTCATGTGCGCCATTTTGCCCCTTTTTTGCCCCCAGTGGCCTGAAACTTGGCAGCGAACATGGGGCCGGAGTGCAGCATCCGGGCGACGAAAACCGTTTTGGCCTAGGGCTTCCGGTTCCGGAGCTCGGGCCCACCCCCCTTTTAATACGAAGGCCTCCATAGGGGGACTTCATGTGCGCCATTTTGCCCCTTTTTTTGCCCCCAGTGGCCTGAAACTTGGCACGAACAGGGGGGCCGGAGTGCAGCATCCGGCGACGAAAACCGTTTTGGCCTAGGGCTTCCGGTTCCGGAGCTCGGGCCCACCCCCCTTTTAATACGAAGGCCTCCATAGGGGGACTTCATGTGCGCCATTTTGCCCCTTTTTTTGCCCCCAGTGGCCTGAAACTTGGCACGAACATGGGGCCGGAGTGCAGCATCCGGGCAGACGAAAACCGTTTTGGCCTAGGGCTTCCGGTTCCGGGAGCTCGGGCCCACCCCCCTTTTAATACGAAGGCCTCCATAGGGGGACTTCATGTGCGCCATTTTGCCCCTTTTTTGCCCCCAGTGGCCTGAAACTTGGCACGAACATGGGGCCGGAGTGCAGCATCCGGGCGACGAAAACCGTTTTGGCCTAGGGCTTCCGGTTCCGGAGCTCGGGCCCACCCCCCTTTAATACGAAGGCCTCCATAGGGGGACTTCATGTGCGCCATTTTGCCCCTTTTTTTGCCCCCAGTGGCCTGAAACTTGGCACGAACATGGGGCCGGGGTGCAGCATCCGGGCGAACGAAAACCGTTTTGGCCTAGGGCTTCCGGTTCCGGAGCTCGGGCCCACCCCACTTTTAATACGAAGGCCTCCATAGGGGGATTCACGTGCCCCATTTTGCCCCTTTTTTGCCCCCAGTGACCTGAAACTTGGCACGAACATGGGGCCGGGGTGCAGCATCCGGGCAACGAAAACCGTTTTGGCCTAGGGCTTCCCGTTCCGGAGATCGGGCCCACCCCCTTTTAATACGAAGGCCTCCATAGGGGGACTTCACGTGCCCCATTTTGCCCCTTTTTGCCCCCAGTGACCTGAAACTTGGCACGAACATGGGGCCGGGGGTGCAGCATTCCGGGCACGAAAACCGTTTTGGCCTAGGGCTTCCCGTTCCGGGGATCGGGCCCACCCCCTTTTAATACGAAGGCCTCC
Organism: Sinonovacula constricta; assembly: GCA_007844125.1. Lineage (NCBI taxonomy): Eukaryota > Metazoa > Mollusca > Bivalvia > Cardiida > Solecurtidae > Sinonovacula > Sinonovacula constricta. Next base: position 32,646,557 of record CM017572.1, read on the forward strand.
ATAGGGGGACTTCACGTGCCCCATTTTGCCCCTTTTATTGCCCCCAGTGACCTGAAACTTGGCACGAAACATGGGCCGGGGTGCACATCCGGGCAACGAAAACCGTTTGGCCTAGGGCTTCCGTTCCGGAGAATCGGGCCCAGCCCCCCTTTTAATACGAAGGCCTCCATAGGGGGACTTCATGTGCGCCATTTTGCCCCTTTTTTTGCCCCCAGTGGCCTGAAACTTGGCACGAACATGGGGCCGGAGTGCAGCATCCGGGCGACGAAAACCGTTTTGGCCTAGGGCTTCCGGTTCCGGAGCTCGGGCCCACCCCCCTTTTAATACGAAGGCCTCCATAGGGGGACTTCATGTGCGCCATTTTGCCCCTTTTTTTGCCCCCAGTGGCCTGAAACTTGGCACGAACATGGGGCCGGAGTGCAGCATCCGGGCGAACGAAAACCGTTTTGGCCTAGGGCTTCCGGTTCCGGAGCTCGGGCCCACCCCCCTTTTAATACGAAGGCCTCCATAGGGGGACTTCATGTGCGCCATTTTGCCCCTTTTTTTGCCCCCAGTGGCCTGAAACTTGGCACGAACATGGGGCCGGAGTGCAGCATCCGGGCGACGAAAACCGTTTTGGCCTAGGGCTTCCGGTTCCGGAGCTCGGGCCCACCCCCCTTTTAATACGAAGGCCTCCATAGGGGGACTTCACGTGCCCCATTTTGCCCCTTTTTTTGCCCCCAGTGACCTGAAACTTGGCACGAACATGGGGCCGGGGTGCAGCATCCGGGCAACGAAAACCGTTTTGGCCTAGGGCTTCCCGTTCCGGGAGATCGGGCCCACCCCCTTTTAATACGAAGGCCTCCATAGGGGGACTTCATGTGCCCCATTTTGCCCCTTTTTTTGCCCCCAGTGACCTGAAACTTGGCACGAACATGGGGCCGGGGTGCAGCATCCGGGCAACGAAAACCGTTTTGGCCTAGGGCTTCCGGTTCCGGGGATCGGGCCCACCCCCCTTTTAATACGAAGGCCTCCATAGGGGGACTTCACTGTGCCCATTTTGCCCCTTTTTTTGCCCCCAGTGACCTGAAACTTGGCACGAACATGGGGCCGGGGTGCAGCATCCGGGCAACGAAAACCGTTTTGGCCTAGGGCTTCCGGTTCCGGGAGCTCGGGCCCACCCCCCTTTTAGTACGAAGGGCTCCATAGGGGGACTACAAGTCCGCCATTTTGCCCCTTTTTTTGCCCCAGTGACCTGAAACTTGGCACGAACATGGGGCCGGAGTGCAGCATCCTGGCAACGAAAACCGTTTTGGCCTAGGGCTTCCCGTTCCGGAGCTCGGGCCCACCCCCCTTTTAATACGAAGGCCTCCATAGGGGGACTTCATGTGCGCCATTTTGCCCCTTTTTTTGCCCCCAGTGGCCTGAAACTTGGCACGAACATGGGGCCGGGGTGCAGCATCCGGGCAACGAAAACCGTTTTGGCCTAGGGCTTCCGGTTCCGGAGCTCGGGCCCACCCCCCTTTTAGTACGAAGGGCTCCATAGGGGGACTACAAGTCCGCCATTTTGCCCCTTTTTTTGCCCCCAGTGACCTGAAACTTGGCACGAACATGGGGCCGGAGTGCAGCATCCTGGCAACGAAAACCGTTTTGGCCTAGGGCTTCCCGTTCCGGAGCTCGGGCCCACCCCCCTTTTAGTACGAATGCCTCCATATGGGGACTACACGTCCGCCATTTTGCCCCTTTCTTTGCCCCCCGAGACCTGAAACTCGGCACGAACCTTGGGCCGGGGAGGAACTTCGAGGCAACGAAAACCGTTTTGGCCTAGGAGTTCCCGTTCCGGAGCTCGGGCCCACCCCTTTTTAATACGAATGCCTTCATAGGGGGGGGGGGGGGCTACACGTCCGCCATTTTGCCCCTTTTTCGCCCCAGAGACATGAAACTCGGCACGAACCTGGGGCCGGGTCGGAACTTCCTGGCAACGAAAACTTTTGGTCTAGGACTTCCCGTTCCAGAGCTCCGGCCCAGCCCCCATTTAATAGGAATGCATCCATAGGGAGACTACACGTCCGCCTTTTTGCCCCTTTTTTCGCCCCCAGAGACATGAAACTCGGCACGAACCTGGGGCAGGGTGGAAACTTCCTGGCAACGAAAACCGTTTTGGCCTAGAACTTCCCGTTCCGGAGCTCAGGCCCACCACCCCTTTTAATACGAAGGCCTCCATAGGGGGACTTCACGTGCGCCATTTTGCCCCTTTTTTGCCCCCAGTGACCTGAAACTTGGCACGAACATGGGGCCGGGGTGCAGCATCCGGGCAGACGAAAACCGTTTTGGCCTAGGGCTTCCGGTTCCGGGAGCTCGGGCCCACCCCCCTTTTAATACGAAGGCCTCCATAGGGGGACTTCACGTGCCCCATTTTGCCCCTTTTTTTGCCCCCAGTGACCTGAAACTTGGCACGAACATGGGGCCGGGGTGCAGCATCCGGGCAACGAAAACCGTTTTGGCCTAGGGCTTCCGGTTCCGGAGATCGGGCCCACCCCCCTTTTAATACGAAGGCCTCCATAGGGGGACTTCACTGTGCGCCATTTTGCCCCTTTTTTTGCCCCCAGTGGCCTGAAACTTGGCACGAACATGGGGCCGGGAGTGCAGCATCCGGGCAACGAAAACCGTTTTGGCCTAGGGCTTCCCGTTCCGGAGATCGGGCCCACCCCCTTTTAATACGAAGGCCTCCATAGGGGGACTTCACTGTGCGCCATTTTGCCCCTTTTTTGCCCCCAGTGGACCTGAAACTTGGCACGAACATGGGGCCGGGTGCAGCATCCGGGCAACGAAAACCGTTTTGGCCTAGGGCTTCCGGTTCCGGAGCTCGGGCCCACCCCCTTTTAATACGAAGGCCTCCATAGGGGGACTTCACTGTGCCCATTTTGCCCCTTTTTTTGCCCCCAGTGACCTGAAACTTGGCACGAACATGGGGCCGGGGTGCAGCATCCGGCAACGAAAACCGTTTTGGCCTAGGGCTTCCGTTCCGGAGATCGGGCCCACCCCCTTTTAATACGAAGGCCTCCATAGGGGGATTTCACTGTGCCCATTTTGCCCTTTTTTGCCCCCAGTGGACCTGAAACTTGGCACGAACATGGGGCCGGGGTGCAGCATCCGGGCAACGAAAACCGTTTTGGCCTAGGGCTTCCGGTTCCGGGGCTCGGGCCCACCCCCTTTTAATACGAAGGCCTCCATAGGGGGACTTCATGTGCGCCATTTTGCCCCTTTTTTGCCCCCAGTGGCCTGAAACTTGGCACGAACATGGGGCCGGGGTGCAGCATCCGGGCGACGAAAACCGTTTTGGCCTAGGGCTTCCGGTTCCGGAGCTCGGGCCCACCCCCCTTTTAATACGAAGGCCTCCATAGGGGGACTTCATGTGCGCCATTTTGCCCCTTTTTTTGCCCCCAGTGGCCTGAAACTTGGCACGAACATGGGGCCGGGGTGCAGCATCCGGGCAACGAAAACCGTTTTGGCCTAGGGCTTCCGGTTCCGGAGCTCGGGCCCACCCCCCTTTTAATACGAAGGCCTCCATAGGGGGAATTCATGTGCGCCATTTTGCCCTTTTTTGCCCCCAGTGGCCTGAAACTTGGCACGAACATGGGGCCGGGGTGCAGCATCCGGGCAACGAAAACCGTTTTGGCCTAGGGCTTCCGGTTCCGGAGCTCGGGCCCACCCCCCTTTTAATACGAAGGCCTCCATAGGGGGACTTCATGTGCGCCATTTTGCCCCTTTTTTTGCCCCCAGTGGCCTGAAACTTGGCACGAACATGGGGCCGGAGTGCAGCATCCGGGCAACGAAAACCGTTTTGGCCTAGGGCTTCCGGTTCCGGAGCTCGGGCCCACCCCCCTTTTAATACGAAGGCCTCCATAGGGGGACTTCATGTGCGCCATTTTGCCCCTTTTTTTGCCCCCAGTGGCCTGAAACTTGGCACGAACATGGGGCCGGGAGTGCAGCATCCGGGCGAACGAAAACCGTTTTGGCCTAGGGCTTCCGGTTCCGGAGCTCGGGCCCACCCCCCTTTTAATACGAAGGCCTCCATAGGGGGACTTCATGTGCGCCATTTTGCCCCTTTTTTTGCCCCCAGTGGCCTGAAACTTGGCACGAACATGGGGCCGGAGTGCAGCATCCGGGCAACGAAAACCGTTTTGGCCTAGGGCTTCCGGTTCCGGAGCTCGGGCCCACCCCCCTTTTAATACGAAGGCCTCCATAGGGGGACTTCATGTGCGCCATTTTGCCCCTTTTTTTGCCCCCAGTGGCCTGAAACTTGGCACGAACATGGGGCCGGAGTGCAGCATCCGGGCGAACGAAAACCGTTTTGGCCTAGGGCTTCCGGTTCCGGAGCTCGGGCCCACCCCCCTTTTAATACGAAGGCCTCCATAGGGGGACTTCATGTGCGCCATTTTGCCCCTTTTTTTGCCCCCAGTGGCCTGAAACTTGGCACGAACATGGGGCCGGAGTGCAGCATCCGGGCAACGAAAACCGTTTTGGCCTAGGGCTTCCGGTTCCGGAGCTCGGGCCCACCCCCCTTTTAATACGAAGGCCTCCATAGGGGGACTTCATGTGCGCCATTTTGCCCCTTTTTTTGCCCCCAGTGGCCTGAAACTTGGCACGAACATGGGGCCGGAGTGCAGCATCCGGGCAACGAAAACCGTTTTGGCCTAGGGCTTCCGGTTCCGGAGCTCGGGCCCACCCCCCTTTTAATACGAAGGCCTCCATAGGGGGACTTCATGTGCGCCATTTTGCCCCTTTTTTGCCCCCAGTGGACCTGAAACTTGGCACGAACATGGGGCCGGAGTGCAGCATCCGGGCAACGAAAACCGTTTTGGCCTAGGGCTTCCGTTCCGGGAGCTCGGGCCCACCCCCCTTTTAGTACGAAGGGCTCCATAGGGGGACTACAAGTCCGCCATTTTGCCCCTTTTTTGCCCCCAGTGACCTGAAACTTGGCACGAACATGGGGCCGGAGTGCAGCATCCTGGCAACGAAAACCGTTTTGGCCTAGGGCTTCCCGTTCCGGGAGCTCGGGCCCACCCCCCTTTTAATACGAAGGCCTCCATAGGGGGACTTCACTGTGCCCCATTTTGCCCCTTTTTTTGCCCCCAGTGACCTGAAACTTGGCACGAACATGGGGCCGGAGTGCAGCATCCTGGCAACGAAAACCGTTTTGGCCTAGGGCTTCCCGGTTCCGGGAGCTCGGGCCCACCCCCTTTTAATACGAAGGCCTCCATAGGGGGACTTCATGTGCGCCATTTTGCCCCTTTTTTTGCCCCCAGTGACCTGAAACTTGGCACGAACATGGGGCCGGAGGTGCAGCATCCGGGCAACGAAAACCGTTTTGGCCTAGGGCTTCCCGTTCCGGGAGCTCGGGCCCACCCCCCTTTTAATACGAAGGCCTCCATAGGGGGACTTCATGTGCGCCATTTTGCCCCTTTTTTGCCCCCAGTGGACCTGAAACTTGGCACGAACATGGGGCCGGAGTGCAGCATCCGGGCGAACGAAAACCGTTTTGGCCTAGGGCTTCCGGTTCCGGGAGCTCGGGCCCACCCCCCTTTTAATACGAAGGCCTCCATAGGGGGACTTCATGTGCGCCATTTTGCCCCTTTTTTTGCCCCCAGTGACCTGAAACTTGGCACGAACATGGGGCCGGAGTGCAGCATCCGGGCGACGAAAACCGTTTTGGCCTAGGGCTTCCGGTTCCGGGGATCGGGCCCACCCCCCTTTTAATACGAAGGCCTCCATAGGGGGACTTCACGTGCCCCATTTTGCCCCTTTTTTTGCCCCCAGTGACCTGAAACTTGGCACGAACATGGGGCCGGGGTGCAGCATCCGGGCAACGAAAACCGTTTTGGCCTAGGGCTTCCCGTTCCGGGGATCGGGCCCACCCCCCTTTTAATACGAAGGCCTCCATAGGGGGACTTCACGTGCCCCATTTTGCCCCTTTTTTTGCCCCCAGTGACCTGAAACTTGGCACGAACATGGGGCCGGGGTGCAGCATCCGGGCAACGAAAACCGTTTTGGCCTAGGGCTTCCCGTTCCGGGAGCTCGGGCCCACCCCCCTTTTAATACGAAGGCCTCCATAGGGGGACTTCACGTGCCCCATTTTGCCCCTTTTTTTGCCCCCAGTGACCTGAAACTTGGCACGAACATGGGGCCGGGTGCAGCATCCGGGCAACGAAAACCGTTTTGGCCTAGGGCTTCCCGTTCCGGAGCTCGGGCCCACCCCCCTTTTAGTACGAAGGGCTCCATAGGGGGACTACAAGTCCGCCATTTTGCCCCTTTTTTGCCCCCAGTGACCTGAAACTTGGCACGAACATGGGGCCGGAGTGCAGCATCCGGGCGAACGAAAACCGTTTTGGCCTAGGGCTTCCGGTTCCGGAGCTCGGGCCCACCCCCCTTTTAATACGAAGGCCTCCATAGGGGGACTTCATGTGCGCCATTTTGCCCCTTTTTTGCCCCCAGTGGCCTGAAACTTGGCACGAACATGGGGCCGGAGTGCAGCATCCGGGCGACGAAAACCGTTTTGGCCTAGGGCTTCCGGTTCCGGGAGCTCGGGCCCACCCCCCTTTTAATACGAAGGCCTCCATAGGGGGACTTCACTGTGCGCCATTTTGCCCCTTTTTTTGCCCCCAGTGACCTGAAACTTGGCACGAACATGGGGCCGGGAGTGCAGCATCCGGGCGAACGAAAACCGTTTTGGCCTAGGGCTTCCGGTTCCGGAGCTCGGGCCCACCCCCCTTTTAATACGAAGGCCTCCATAGGGGGACTTCATGTGCGCCATTTTGCCCCTTTTTTTGCCCCCAGTGGCCTGAAACTTGGCACGAACATGGGGCCGGAGTGCAGCATCCGGGCGAACGAAAACCGTTTTGGCCTAGGGCTTCCGGTTCCGGAGCTCGGGCCCACCCCCCTTTTAATACGAAGGCCTCCATAGGGGGACTTCATGTGCGCCATTTTGCCCCTTTTTTTGCCCCCAGTGGCCTGAAACTTGGCACGAACATGGGGCCGGAGTGCAGCATCCGGGCGACGAAAACCGTTTTGGCCTAGGGCTTCCGGTTCCGGAGCTCGGGCCCACCCCCCTTTTAATACGAAGGCCTCCATAGGGGGACTTCATGTGCGCCATTTTGCCCCTTTTTTTGCCCCCAGTGGCCTGAAACTTGGCACGAACATGGGGCCGGAGTGCAGCATCCGGGCGAACGAAAACCGTTTTGGCCTAGGGCTTCCCGTTCCGGGAGCTCGGGCCCACCCCCCTTTTAATACGAAGGCCTCCATAGGGGGACTTCACGTGCGCCATTTTGCCCCTTTTTTGCCCCCAGTGACCTGAAACTTGGCACGAACATGGGGCCGGGGTGCAGCATCCGGGCAACGAAAACCGTTTTGGCCTAGGGCTTCCGGTTCCGGGAGCTCGGGCCCACCCCCCTTTTAATACGAAGGCCTCCATAGGGGGACTTCACTGTGCCCCATTTTGCCCCTTTTTTGCCCCCAGTGGACCTGAAACTTGGCACGAACATGGGGCCGGGGTGCAGCATCCGGGCAACGAAAACCGTTTTGGCCTAGGGCTTCCGTTCCGGGAGCTCGGGCCCACCCCCCTTTTAATACGAAGGCCTCCATAGGGGGACTTCATGTGCCCCATTTTGCCCCTTTTTTGCCCCCAGTGACCTGAAACTTGGCACGAACATGGGGCCGGGAGTGCAGCATCCGGGCAACGAAAACCGTTTTGGCCTAGGGCTTCCCGTTCCGGAGATCGGGCCCACCCCCCTTTTAATACGAAGGCCTCCATAGGGGGACTTCACGTGCCCCATTTTGCCCCTTTTTTTGCCCCCAGTGACCTGAAACTTGGCACGAACATGGGGCCGGGGTGCAGCATCCGGGCAACGAAAACCGTTTTGGCCTAGGGCTTCCGGTTCCGGGGATCGGGCCCACCCCCCTTTTAATACGAAGGCCTCCATAGGGGGACTTCACGTGCGCCATTTTGCCCCTTTTTTTGCCCCCAGTGACCTGAAACTTGGCACGAACATGGGGCCGGGGTGCAGCATCCGGGCAACGAAAACCGTTTTGGCCTAGGGCTTCCGTTCCGGAGATCGGGCCCACCCCCCTTTTAATACGAAGGCCTCCATAGGGGGACTTCACGTGCCCCATTTTGCCCCTTTTTTTGCCCCCAGTGACCTGAAACTTGGCACGAACATGGGGCCGGGGTGCAGCATCCGGGCAACGAAAACCGTTTTGGCCTAGGGCTTCCCGTTCCGGAGATCGGGCCCACCCCCCTTTTAATACGAAGGCCTCCATAGGGGGACTTCACTGTGCCCCATTTTGCCCCTTTTTTTGCCCCCAGTGGACCTGAAACTTGGCACGAACATGGGGCCGGGGTGCAGCATCCGGGCAACGAAAACCGTTTTGGCCTAGGGCTTCCCGTTCCGGAGATCGGGCCCACCCCCCTTTTAATACGAAGGCCTCCATAGGGGGACTTCATGTGCCCCATTTTGCCCCTTTTTTTGCCCCCAGTGGACCTGAAACTTGGCACGAACATGGGGCCGGGAGTGCAGCATCCGGGCAACGAAAACCGTTTTGGCCTAGGGCTTCCCGTTCCGGAGATCGGGCCCACCCCCCTTTTAATACGAAGGCCTCCATAGGGGGACTTCACTGTGCCCCATTTTGCCCCTTTTTTTGCCCCCAGTGACCTGAAACTTGGCACGAACATGGGGCCGGGGTGCAGCATCCGGGCAACGAAAACCGTTTTGGCCTAGGGCTTCCGGTTCCGGGGATCGGGCCCACCCCCCTTTTAATACGAAGGCCTCCATAGGGGGACTTCACGTGCCCCATTTTGCCCCTTTTTTTGCCCCCAGTGGACCTGAAACTTGGCACGAACATGGGGCCGGGGTGCAGCATCCGGGCAACGAAAACCGTTTTGGCCTAGGGCTTCCCGTTCCGGGGATCGGGCCCACCCCCCTTTTAATACGAAGGCCTCCATAGGGGGACTTCACTGTGCCCCATTTTGCCCCTTTTTTTGCCCCCAGTGGACCTGAAACTTGGCACGAACATGGGGCCGGGGTGCAGCATCCGGGCAACGAAAACCGTTTTGGCCTAGGGCTTCCCGTTCCGGGGATCGGGCCCACCCCCCTTTTAATACGAAGGCCTCCATAGGGGGACTTCACGTGCCCCATTTTGCCCCTTTTTTGCCCCCAGTGACCTGAAACTTGGCACGAACATGGGGCCGGGGTGCAGCATCCGGGCAACGAAAACCGTTTTGGCCTAGGGCTTCCCGTTCCGGGGATCGGGCCCACCCCCCTTTTAATACGAAGGCCTCCATAGGGGGACTTCACGTGCCCCATTTTGCCCCTTTTTTTGCCCCCAGTGACCTGAAACTTGGCACGAACATGGGGCCGGGGTGCAGCATCCGGGCAACGAAAACCGTTTTGGCCTAGGGCTTCCCGTTCCGGGGATCGGGCCCACCCCCCTTTTAATACGAAGGCCTCCATAGGGGGACTTCACGTGCCCCATTTTGCCCCTTTTTTGCCCCCAGTGACCTGAAACTTGGCACGAACATGGGGCCGGGGTGCAGCATCCGGGCAACGAAAACCGTTTTGGCCTAGGGCTTCCGTTCCGGGGATCGGGCCCACCCCCCTTTTAATACGAAGGCCTCCATAGGGGGACTTCACGTGCCCCATTTTGCCCCTTTTTTTGCCCCCAGTGACCTGAAACTTGGCACGAACATGGGGCCGGGGTGCAGCATCCGGGCAACGAAAACCGTTTTGGCCTAGGGCTTCCGGTTCCGGGAGCTCGGGCCCACCCCCCTTTTAATACGAAGGCCTCCATAGGGGGACTTCACTGTGCGCCATTTTGCCCCTTTTTTGCCCCCAGTGACCTGAAACTTGGCACGAACATGGGGCCGGAGTGCAGCATCCGGGCGACGAAAACCGTTTTGGCCTAGGGCTTCCCGGTTCCGGAGATCGGGCCCACCCCCCTTTTAATACGAAGGCCTCCATAGGGGGACTTCACGTGCGCCATTTTGCCCCTTTTTTTGCCCCCAGTGGCCTGAAACTTGGCACGAACATGGGGCCGGGAGTGCAGCATCCGGGCAGACGAAAACCGTTTTGGCCTAGGGCTTCCGGTTCCGGGGATCGGGCCCACCCCCCTTTTAATACGAAGGCCTCCATAGGGGGACTTCATGTGCGCCATTTTGCCCCTTTTTTTGCCCCCAGTGGACCTGAAACTTGGCACGAACATGGGGCCGGAGTGCAGCATCCGGGCAACGAAAACCGTTTTGGCCTAGGGCTTCCGGTTCCGGGAGCTCGGGCCCACCCCCCTTTTAATACGAAGGCCTCCATAGGGGGACTTCACGTGCGCCATTTTGCCCCTTTTTTGCCCCCAGTGACCTGAAACTTGGCACGAACATGGGGCCGGGGTGCAGCATCCGGGCAACGAAAACCGTTTTGGCCTAGGGCTTCCCGGTTCCGGGGATCGGGCCCACCCCCCTTTTAATACGAAGGCCTCCATAGGGGGACTTCACTGTGCCCCATTTTGCCCCTTTTTTTGCCCCCAGTGACCTGAAACTTGGCACGAACATGGGGCCGGGGTGCAGCATCCGGGCAACGAAAACCGTTTTGGCCTAGGGCTTCCGGTTCCGGGGATCGGGCCCACCCCCCTTTTAATACGAAGGCCTCCATAGGGGGACTTCACTGTGCCCCATTTTGCCCCTTTTTTGCCCCCAGTGACCTGAAACTTGGCACGAACATGGGGCCGGGGTGCAGCATCCGGGCAACGAAAACCGTTTTGGCCTAGGGCTTCCGGTTCCGGGAGCTCGGGCCCACCCCCCTTTTAATACGAAGGCCTCCATAGGGGGACTTCACTGTGCGCCATTTTGCCCCTTTTTTTGCCCCCAGTGACCTGAAACTTGGCACGAACATGGGGCCGGAGTGCAGCATCCGGGCAACGAAAACCGTTTTGGCCTAGGGCTTCCGGTTCCGGAGATCGGGCCCACCCCCCTTTTAATACGAAGGCCTCCATAGGGGGACTTCACTGTGCCCCATTTTGCCCCTTTTTTTGCCCCCAGTGACCTGAAACTTGGCACGAACATGGGGCCGGGGTGCAGCATCCGGGCAACGAAAACCGTTTTGGCCTAGGGCTTCCCGGTTCCGGAGATCGGGCCCACCCCCCTTTTAATACGAAGGCCTCCATAGGGGGACTTCACTGTGCGCCCATTTTGCCCCTTTTTTTGCCCCCAGTGGACCTGAAACTTGGCACGAACATGGGGCCGGGGTGCAGCATCCGGGCAACGAAAACCGTTTTGGCCTAGGGCTTCCCGGTTCCGGGGATCGGGCCCACCCCCCTTTTAATACGAAGGCCTCCATAGGGGGACTTCACTGTGCCCCATTTTGCCCCTTTTTTTGCCCCCAGTGACCTGAAACTTGGCACGAACATGGGGCCGGGGTGCAGCATCCGGGCAACGAAAACCGTTTTGGCCTAGGGCTTCCGGTTCCGGAGATCGGGCCCACCCCCCTTTTAATACGAAGGCCTCCATAGGGGGACTTCACGTGCGCCATTTTGCCCCTTTTTTTGCCCCCAGTGGACCTGAAACTTGGCACGAACATGGGGCCGGGGTGCAGCATCCGGGCAACGAAAACCGTTTTGGCCTAGGGCTTCCCGTTCCGGGGATCGGGCCCACCCCCCTTTTAATACGAAGGCCTCCATAGGGGGACTTCACGTGCCCCATTTTGCCCCTTTTTTTGCCCCCAGTGACCTGAAACTTGGCACGAACATGGGGCCGGGGTGCAGCATCCGGGCAACGAAAACCGTTTTGGCCTAGGGCTTCCGTTCCGGGAGCTCGGGCCCACCCCCCTTTTAATACGAAGGCCTCCATAGGGGGACTTCACTGTGCCCCATTTTGCCCCTTTTTTTGCCCCCAGTGACCTGAAACTTGGCACGAACATGGGGCCGGGGTGCAGCATCCGGGCAACGAAAACCGTTTTGGCCTAGGGCTTCCCGTTCCGGGGATCGGGCCCACCCCCCTTTTAATACGAAGGCCTCCATAGGGGGACTTCACGTGCCCCATTTTGCCCCTTTTTTTGCCCCCAGTGACCTGAAACTTGGCACGAACATGGGGCCGGGGTGCAGCATCCGGGCAACGAAAACCGTTTTGGCCTAGGGCTTCCCGTTCCGGGGATCGGGCCCACCCCCCTTTTAATACGAAGGCCTCCATAGGGGGACTTCACGTGCCCCATTTTGCCCCTTTTTTTGCCCCCAGTGACCTGAAACTTGGCACGAACATGGGGCCGGGGTGCAGCATCCGGGCAACGAAAACCGTTTTGGCCTAGGGCTTCCCGTTCCGGGGATCGGGCCCACCCCCCTTTTAATACGAAGGCCTCCATAGGGGGACTTCACGTGCCCCATTTTGCCCCTTTTTTTGCCCCCAGTGACCTGAAACTTGGCACGAACATGGGGCCGGGGTGCAGCATCCGGGCAACGAAAACCGTTTTGGCCTAGGGCTTCCCGTTCCGGAGATCGGGCCCACCCCCCTTTTAATACGAAGGCCTCCATAGGGGGACTTCACGTGCCCCATTTTGCCCCTTTTTTTGCCCCCAGTGACCTGAAACTTGGCACGAACATGGGGCCGGGGTGCAGCATCCGGGCAACGAAAACCGTTTTGGCCTAGGGCTTCCCGTTCCGGGGATCGGGCCCACCCCCCTTTTAATACGAAGGCCTCCATAGGGGGACTTCACGTGCCCCATTTTGCCCCTTTTTTGCCCCCAGTGACCTGAAACTTGGCACGAACATGGGGCCGGGGTGCAGCATCCGGGCAACGAAAACCGTTTTGGCCTAGGGCTTCCGTTCCGGGATCGGGCCCACCCCCCTTTTAATACGAAGGCCTCCATAGGGGGACTTCACGTGCCCCATTTTGCCCCTTTTTTTGCCCCCAGTGACCTGAAACTTGGCACGAACATGGGGCCGGGGTGCAGCATCCGGGCAACGAAAACCGTTTTGGCCTAGGGCTTCCCGTTCCGGGGATCGGGCCCACCCCCCTTTTAATACGAAGGCCTCCATAGGGGGACTTCACGTGCCCCATTTTGCCCCTTTTTTTGCCCCCAGTGACCTGAAACTTGGCACGAACATGGGGCCGGGGTGCAGCATCCGGGCAACGAAAACCGTTTTGGCCTAGGGCTTCCCGTTCCGGGGATCGGGCCCACCCCCCTTTTAATACGAAGGCCTCCATAGGGGGACTTCACGTGCCCCATTTTGCCCCTTTTTTGCCCCCAGTGACCTGAAACTTGGCACGAACATGGGGCCGGGGTGCAGCATCCGGGCAACGAAAACCGTTTTGGCCTAGGGCTTCCCGTTCCGGGGATCGGGCCCACCCCCCTTTTAATACGAAGGCCTCCATAGGGGGACTTCACGTGCCCCATTTTGCCCCTTTTTTTGCCCCCAGTGACCTGAAACTTGGCACGAACATGGGGCCGGGGTGCAGCATCCGGGCAACGAAAACCGTTTTGGCCTAGGGCTTCCCGTTCCGGGGATCGGGCCCACCCCCCTTTTAATACGAAGGCCTCCATAGGGGGACTTCACGTGCCCCATTTTGCCCCTTTTTTTGCCCCCAGTGACCTGAAACTTGGCACGAACATGGGGCCGGGGTGCAGCATCCGGGCAACGAAAACCGTTTTGGCCTAGGGCTTCCCGTTCCGGGGATCGGGCCCACCCCCCTTTTAATACGAAGGCCTCCATAGGGGGACTTCATGTGCCCCATTTTGCCCCTTTTTTTGCCCCCAGTGACCTGAAACTTGGCACGAACATGGGGCCGGGGTGCAGCATCCGGGCAACGAAAACCGTTTTGGCCTAGGGCTTCCCGTTCCGGGAGCTCGGGCCCACCCCCCTTTTAATACGAAGGCCTCCATAGGGGGACTTCACTGTGCCCCATTTTGCCCCTTTTTTTGCCCCCAGTGACCTGAAACTTGGCACGAACATGGGGCCGGGGTGCAGCATCCGGGCAACGAAAACCGTTTTGGCCTAGGGCTTCCGGTTCCGGAGATCGGGCCCACCCCCCTTTTAATACGAAGGCCTCCATAGGGGGACTTCACTGTGCGCCCATTTTGCCCCTTTTTTTGCCCCCAGTGACCTGAAACTTGGCACGAACATGGGGCCGGAGTGCAGCATCCGGGCAACGAAAACCGTTTTGGCCTAGGGCTTCCGGTTCCGGAGATCGGGCCCACCCCCCTTTTAATACGAAGGCCTCCATAGGGGGACTTCACTGTGCGCCCATTTTGCCCCTTTTTTTGCCCCCAGTGACCTGAAACTTGGCACGAACATGGGGCCGGAGTGCAGCATCCTGGCAACGAAAACCGTTTTGGCCTAGGGCTTCCCGTTCCGGAGCTCGGGCCCACCCCCCTTTTAGTACGAAGGGCTCCATAGGGGGACTTCACTGTGCGCCATTTTGCCCCTTTTTTTGCCCCCAGTGACCTGAAACTTGGCACGAACATGGGGCCGGGGTGCAGCATCCGGGCAACGAAAACCGTTTTGGCCTAGGGCTTCCGGTTCCGGAGCTCGGGCCCACCCCCCTTTTAATACGAAGGCCTCCATAGGGGGACTTCATGTGCCCCATTTTGCCCCTTTTTTTGCCCCCAGTGACCTGAAACTTGGCACGAACATGGGGCCGGAGTGCAGCATCCGGGCAACGAAAACCGTTTTGGCCTAGGGCTTCCGGTTCCGGAGCTCGGGCCCACCCCCCTTTTAATACGAAGGCCTCCATAGGGGGACTTCATGTGCGCCATTTTGCCCCTTTTTTGCCCCCAGTGGCCTGAAACTTGGCACGAACATGGGGCCGGAGTGCAGCATCCCGGGCGACGAAAAACCGTTTTGGCCTAGGGCTTCCGGTTCCGGAGCTCGGGCCCACCCCCCTTTTAATACGAAGGCCTCCATAGGGGGACTTCATGTGCGCCATTTTGCCCCCTTTTTTTGCCCCCAGTGGCCTGAAACTTGGCACGAACATGGGGCCGGAGTGCAGCATCCGGGCGACGAAAACCGTTTTGGCCTAGGGCTTCCGGTTCCGGAGCTCGGGCCCCACCCCCCTTTTAATACGAAGGCCTCCATAGGGGGACTTCATGTGCGCCATTTTGCCCCCTTTTTTGCCCCCAGTGGCCTGAAACTTGGCACGAACATGGGGCCGGGGTGCAGCATCCGGGCGACGAAAACCGTTTTGGCCTAGGGCTTTCCGGTTCCGGAGCTTCGGGCCCACCCCCCTTTTAATACGAAGGCCTCCATAGGGGGACTTCATGTGCGCCATTTTGCCCCTTTTTTTGCCCCCAGTGGCCTGAAACTTGGCACGAACATGGGGCCGGGAGTGCAGCATCCGGGCAGACGAAAACCGTTTTGGCCTAGGGCTTCCGGTTCCGGAGCTCGGGCCCACCCCCCTTTTAATACGAAGGCCTCCATAGGGGGACTTCATGTGCGCCATTTTGCCCCTTTTTTGCCCCCAGTGGCCTGAAACTTGGCACGAACATGGGGCCGGAGTGCAGCATCCGGGCGACGAAAACCGTTTTGGCCTAGGGCTTCCGGTTCCGGAGCTCGGGCCCACCCCCCTTTTAATACGAAGGCCTCCATAGGGGGACTTCATGTGCGCCATTTTGCCCCTTTTTTTGCCCCCAGTGGCCTGAAACTTGGCACGAACATGGGGCCGGAGTGCAGCATCCGGGCGACGAAAACCGTTTTGGCCTAGGGCTTCCGGTTCCGGAGCTCGGGCCCACCCCCCTTTTAATACGAAGGCCTCCATAGGGGGACTTCACGTGCCCATTTTGCCCCTTTTTTTGCCCCCAGTGACCTGAAACTTGGCACGAACATGGGGCCGGGGTGCAGCATCCGGGCAACGAAAACCGTTTTGGCCTAGGGCTTCCCGTTCCGGGGATCGGGCCCACCCCCCTTTTAATACGAAGGCCTCCATAGGGGGACTTCACGTGCCCCATTTTGCCCCTTTTTTTGCCCCCAGTGACCTGAAACTTGGCACGAACATGGGGCCGGGGTGCAGCATCCGGGCAACGAAAACCGTTTTGGCCTAGGGCTTCCCGTTCCGGGGATCGGGCCCACCCCCCTTTTAATACGAAGGCCTCCATAGGGGGACTTCACTGTGCCCCATTTTGCCCCTTTTTTTGCCCCCAGTGACCTGAAACTTGGCACGAACATGGGGCCGGGGTGCAGCATCCGGGCAACGAAAACCGTTTTGGCCTAGGGCTTCCCGTTCCGGAGCTCGGGCCCACCCCCCTTTTAATACGAAGGCCTCCATAGGGGGACTTCACTGTGCGCCCATTTTGCCCCTTTTTTTGCCCCCAGTGACCTGAAACTTGGCACGAACATGGGGCCGGGGTGCAGCATCCGGGCAACGAAAACCGTTTTGGCCTAGGGCTTCCCGGTTCCGGAGATCGGGCCCACCCCCCTTTTAATACGAAGGCCTCCATAGGGGGACTTCACTGTGCCCCATTTTGCCCCTTTTTTTGCCCCCAGTGACCTGAAACTTGGCACGAACATGGGGCCGGGGTGCAGCATCCGGGCAACGAAAACCGTTTTGGCCTAGGGCTTCCCGTTCCGGAGCTCGGGCCCACCCCCCTTTTAATACGAAGGCCTCCATAGGGGGACTTCATGTGCCCCATTTTGCCCCTTTTTTTGCCCCCAGTGACCTGAAACTTGGCACGAACATGGGGCCGGGGTGCAGCATCCGGGCAACGAAAACCGTTTTGGCCTAGGGCTTCCCGGTTCCGGGGATCGGGCCCACCCCCCTTTTAATACGAAGGCCTCCATAGGGGGACTTCACGTGCCCCATTTTGCCCCTTTTTTTGCCCCCAGTGACCTGAAACTTGGCACGAACATGGGGCCGGGGTGCAGCATCCGGGCAACGAAAACCGTTTTGGCCTAGGGCTTCCCGTTCCGGGGATCGGGCCCACCCCCCTTTTAATACGAAGGCCTCCATAGGGGGACTTCACGTGCCCCATTTTGCCCCTTTTTTTGCCCCCAGTGACCTGAAACTTGGCACGAACATGGGGCCGGGGTGCAGCATCCGGGCAACGAAAACCGTTTTGGCCTAGGGCTTCCCGTTCCGGGATCGGGCCCACCCCCCTTTTAATACGAAGGCCTCCATAGGGGGACTTCACGTGCCCCATTTTGCCCCTTTTTTTGCCCCCAGTGACCTGAAACTTGGCACGAACATGGGGCCGGGTGCAGCATCCGGGCAACGAAAACCGTTTTGGCCTAGGGCTTCCCGGTTCCGGGGATCGGGCCCACCCCCCTTTTAATACGAAGGCCTCCATAGGGGGACTTCACGTGCCCCATTTTGCCCCTTTTTTTGCCCCCAGTGACCTGAAACTTGGCACGAACATGGGGCCGGGGTGCAGCATCCGGGCAACGAAAACCGTTTTGGCCTAGGGCTTCCCGTTCCGGGGATCGGGCCCACCCCCCTTTTAATACGAAGGCCTCCATAGGGGGACTTCACGTGCCCCATTTTGCCCCTTTTTTTGCCCCCAGTGACCTGAAACTTGGCACGAACATGGGGCCGGGGTGCAGCATCCGGGCAACGAAAACCGTTTTGGCCTAGGGCTTCCCGTTCCGGGGATCGGGCCCACCCCCCTTTTAATACGAAGGCCTCCATAGGGGGACTTCACGTGCCCCATTTTGCCCCTTTTTTTGCCCCCAGTGACCTGAAACTTGGCACGAACATGGGGCCGGGGTGCAGCATCCGGGCAACGAAAACCGTTTTGGCCTAGGGCTTCCCGTTCCGGGGATCGGGCCCACCCCCCTTTTAATACGAAGGCCTCCATAGGGGGACTTCACGTGCCCCATTTTGCCCCTTTTTTTGCCCCCAGTGACCTGAAACTTGGCACGAACATGGGGCCGGGGTGCAGCATCCGGGCAACGAAAACCGTTTTGGCCTAGGGCTTCCCGTTCCGGGGATCGGGCCCACCCCCCTTTTAATACGAAGGCCTCCATAGGGGGACTTCACGTGCCCCATTTTGCCCCTTTTTTTGCCCCCAGTGACCTGAAACTTGGCACGAACATGGGGCCGGGGTGCAGCATCCGGGCAACGAAAACCGTTTTGGCCTAGGGCTTCCCGTTCCGGGGATCGGGCCCACCCCCCTTTTAATACGAAGGCCTCCATAGGGGGACTTCACGTGCCCCATTTTGCCCCTTTTTTTGCCCCCAGTGACCTGAAACTTGGCACGAACATGGGGCCGGGGTGCAGCATCCGGGCAACGAAAACCGTTTTGGCCTAGGGCTTCCGTTCCGGGAGCTCGGGCCCACCCCCCTTTTAATACGAAGGCCTCCATAGGGGGACTTCACGTGCGCCATTTTGCCCCTTTTTTTGCCCCCAGTGACCTGAAACTTGGCACGAACATGGGGCCGGGGTGCAGCAT
Source organism: Sinonovacula constricta (assembly GCA_007844125.1). Classification (NCBI taxonomy): domain Eukaryota; kingdom Metazoa; phylum Mollusca; class Bivalvia; order Cardiida; family Solecurtidae; genus Sinonovacula; species Sinonovacula constricta. Next base: position 32,664,946 of record CM017572.1, read on the forward strand.
CCGGGCAACGAAAACCGTTTTGGCCTAGGGCTTCCGGTTCCGGGGATCGGGCCCACCCCCCTTTTAATACGAAGGCCTCCATAGGGGGACTTCACGTGCCCCATTTTGCCCCTTTTTTGCCCCCAGTGACCTGAAACTTGGCACGAACATGGGGCCGGGGTGCAGCATCCGGGCAACGAAAACCGTTTTGGCCTAGGGCTTCCCGTTCCGGAGCTCGGGCCCACCCCCCTTTTAATACGAAGGCCTCCATAGGGGGACTTCACGTGCGCCATTTTGCCCCTTTTTTTGCCCCCAGTGGACCTGAAACTTGGCACGAACATGGGGCCGGGGTGCAGCATCCGGGCAACGAAAACCGTTTTGGCCTAGGGCTTCCGGTTCCGGAGCTCGGGCCCACCCCCCTTTTAATACGAAGGCCTCCATAGGGGGACTTCATGTGCGCCATTTTGCCCCTTTTTTTGCCCCCAGTGGCCTGAAACTTGGCACGAACATGGGGCCGGAGTGCAGCATCCGGGCAACGAAAACCGTTTTGGCCTAGGGCTTCCGGTTCCGGAGCTCGGGCCCACCCCCCTTTTAATACGAAGGCCTCCATAGGGGGACTTCATGTGCGCCATTTTGCCCCTTTTTTTGCCCCCAGTGGCCTGAAACTTGGCACGAACATGGGGCCGGAGTGCAGCATCCGGGCAACGAAAACCGTTTTGGCCTAGGGCTTCCGGTTCCGGAGCTCGGGCCCACCCCCCTTTTAATACGAAGGCCTCCATAGGGGGACTTCATGTGCGCCATTTTGCCCCTTTTTTGCCCCCAGTGGACCTGAAACTTGGCACGAACATGGGGCCGGGAGTGCAGCATCCGGGCGAACGAAAACCGTTTTGGCCTAGGGCTTCCGGTTCCGGAGCTCGGGCCCACCCCCCTTTTAATACGAAGGCCTCCATAGGGGGACTTCATGTGCGCCATTTTGCCCCTTTTTTGCCCCCAGTGGCCTGAAACTTGGCACGAACATGGGGCCGGGAGTGCAGCATCCGGGCAACGAAAACCGTTTTGGCCTAGGGCTTCCGGTTCCGGAGCTCGGGCCCACCCCCCTTTTAATACGAAGGCCTCCATAGGGGGACTTCATGTGCGCCATTTTGCCCCTTTTTTTGCCCCCAGTGGCCTGAAACTTGGCACGAACATGGGGCCGGAGGTGCAGCATCCGGGCGACGAAAACCGTTTTGGCCTAGGGCTTCCGGTTCCGGAGCTCGGGCCCACCCCCCTTTTAATACGAAGGCCTCCATAGGGGGACTTCATGTGCGCCATTTTGCCCCTTTTTTTGCCCCCAGTGGCCTGAAACTTGGCACGAACATGGGGCCGGAGTGCAGCATCCGGGCAACGAAAACCGTTTTGGCCTAGGGCTTCCGGTTCCGGAGCTCGGGCCCACCCCCCTTTTAATACGAAGGCCTCCATAGGGGGACTTCATGTGCGCCATTTTGCCCCTTTTTTTGCCCCCAGTGACCTGAAACTTGGCACGAACATGGGGCCGGGTGCAGCATCCGGGCAACGAAAACCGTTTTGGCCTAGGGCTTCCCGGTTCCGGAGCTCGGGCCCACCCCCCTTTTAATACGAAGGCCTCCATAGGGGGACTTCATGTGCGCCCATTTTGCCCCTTTTTTTGCCCCCAGTGACCTGAAACTTGGCACGAACATGGGGCCGGGGTGCAGCATCCGGGCAACGAAAACCGTTTTGGCCTAGGGCTTCCGGTTCCGGAGCTCGGGCCCACCCCCCTTTTAATACGAAGGCCTCCATAGGGGGACTTCATGTGCGCCATTTTGCCCCTTTTTTTGCCCCCAGTGGACCTGAAACTTGGCACGAACATGGGGCCGGAGTGCAGCATCCTGGCAACGAAAACCGTTTTGGCCTAGGGCTTCCCGTTCCGGAGCTCGGGCCCACCCCCCTTTTAGTACGAAGGGCTCCATAGGGGGACTACAAGTCCGCCATTTTGCCCCTTTTTTTGCCCCCAGTGACCTGAAACTTGGCACGAACATGGGGCCGGAGTGCAGCATCCTGGCAACGAAAACCGTTTTGGCCTAGGGCTTCCCGTTCCGGAGCTCGGGCCCACCCCCCTTTTAGTACGAAGGGCTCCATAGGGGGACTACAAGTCCGCCATTTTGCCCCTTTTTTTGCCCCCAGTGACCTGAAACTTGGCACGAACATGGGGCCGGGGTGCAGCATCCGGGCAACGAAAACCGTTTTGGCCTAGGGCTTCCGGTTCCGGAGCTCGGGCCCACCCCCCTTTTAATACGAAGGCCTCCATAGGGGGACTTCACTGTGCGCCATTTTGCCCCTTTTTTTGCCCCCAGTGACCTGAAACTTGGCACGAACATGGGGCCGGGGTGCAGCATCCGGGCAACGAAAACCGTTTTGGCCTAGGGCTTCCGGTTCCGGAGCTCGGGCCCACCCCCCTTTTAATACGAAGGCCTCCATAGGGGGACTTCATGTGCGCCATTTTGCCCCTTTTTTTGCCCCCAGTGACCTGAAACTTGGCACGAACATGGGGCCGGGGTGCAGCATCCGGGCAACGAAAACCGTTTTGGCCTAGGGCTTCCGTTCCGGGAGCTCGGGCCCACCCCCCTTTTAATACGAAGGCCTCCATAGGGGGACTTCATGTGCGCCATTTTGCCCCTTTTTTTGCCCCCAGTGACCTGAAACTTGGCACGAACATGGGGCCGGGGTGCAGCATCCGGGCAACGAAAACCGTTTTGGCCTAGGGCTTCCGGTTCCGGAGCTCGGGCCCACCCCCCTTTTAATACGAAGGCCTCCATAGGGGGACTTCATCGTGCGCCATTTTGCCCCTTTTTTGCCCCCAGTGACCTGAAACTTGGCACGAACATGGGGCCGGGGTGCAGCATCCGGGCAACGAAAACCGTTTTGGCCTAGGGCTTCCGGTTCCGGAGCTCGGGCCCACCCCCCTTTTAATACGAAGGCCTCCATAGGGGGACTTCATGTGCGCCATTTTGCCCCTTTTTTTGCCCCCAGTGACCTGAAACTTGGCACGAACATGGGGCCGGGGTGCAGCATCCGGGCAACGAAAACCGTTTTGGCCTAGGGCTTCCGGTTCCGGAGCTCGGGCCCACCCCCCTTTTAATACGAAGGCCTCCATAGGGGGACTTCATGTGCGCCATTTTGCCCCTTTTTTGCCCCCAGTGACCTGAAACTTGGCACGAACATGGGGCCGGGGTGCAGCATCCGGGCAACGAAAACCGTTTTGGCCTAGGGCTTCCGTTCCGGAGCTCGGGCCCACCCCCCTTTTAATACGAAGGCCTCCATAGGGGGACTTCATGTGCGCCATTTTGCCCCTTTTTTTGCCCCCAGTGACCTGAAACTTGGCACGAACATGGGGCCGGGGTGCAGCATCCGGGCAACGAAAACCGTTTTGGCCTAGGGCTTCCCGGTTCCGGAGCTCGGGCCCACCCCCCTTTTAATACGAAGGCCTCCATAGGGGGACTTCATGTGCGCCATTTTGCCCCTTTTTTTGCCCCCAGTGACCTGAAACTTGGCACGAACATGGGGCCGGGGTGCAGCATCCTGGCAACGAAAACCGTTTTGGCCTAGGGCTTCCGGTTCCGGAGCTCGGGCCCACCCCCCTTTTAATACGAAGGCCTCCATAGGGGGACTTCATGTGCGCCATTTTGCCCCTTTTTTGCCCCCAGTGACCTGAAACTTGGCACGAACATGGGGCCGGGGTGCAGCATCCTGGCAACGAAAACCGTTTTGGCCTAGGGCTTCCGGTTCCGGAGCTCGGGCCCACCCCCCTTTTAATACGAAGGCCTCCATAGGGGGACTTCATGTGCGCCATTTTGCCCCTTTTTTTGCCCCCAGTGACCTGAAACTTGGCACGAACATGGGGCCGGGGTGCAGCATTCTGGCAACGAAAACCGTTTTGGCCTTGGCCTAGGGCTTCCGGTTCCGGAGCTCGAGCCCACCCCCCTTTTAAAACGAAGGCCTCCATAGGGGGATTTCATGTGCGCTATTTTGCCCTTTTCTGCCCCCAGTGACCTGAAACTTGGCACGAACATGGGGGTTTGGTGCAGCATCCTGGCAACGAAAACCGTTTTGGTCTAGGCCCTCCGGTTCCGGTGGTAGAGGCCCCCGAAGGGTCTATAGGAGTACTATGTATGGGGTTTCGAAGGGGCCTAAATCTGCGCCATTTTGGCCCCTTTTATGGCCCCATGGAGCTGAAACTTGGCATGAACCTAGGGCCCATCGGGCAGAACCTGGCACCGAAAACCGTTTCGGCCTAGGCCTTCCGGTTCTGGTGCTAGAGGCCCCCGAAGGGTCTACAGGAGTTCTGTGTATGAAGTTCCGAAGGGGCCTAAATCTGCGCCATTTTGGCCCCTTTTATGGCCCCAGGGAGATGAAACTTGGCACGAACCTAGGGCCCATCGGGCAGAACCTGGCACCGAAAACCGTTTCGGCCTAGGTCTTCTGGTTCCGGTGCTAGAGGCCCCCGAAGGGTTTATAGGAGTACTATGTATGGGGTTCCGAAGGGGGCTAAATCTGCGCCATTTTGGCCCCTTTTATGGCCCCATGGAGCTGAAACTTGGCACGATCCTAGGGCTTATCGGGCAGAACCTGGCACCGAAAACCGTTTCGGCCTAGATCTTCCGGTTCCGGTGCTAGAGGCCCCCGAATGGTCTATAGGAGTACTATGTATGGCGTTCTGAAGGGGCTTAAATCTGCGCCATTTTGGCCCCTTTTATGGCCCCATGGAGCTGAAACTTGGCACGAATCTAGGGCCCATCGGGCAAAATCTGGCACCGAAAACCGTTTCGGCCTAGGTCTTCCGGTTCCGGTGCTAGAGGCCCCCGAATGGTTTATAGGAGTACTATGTATGGCGTTCTGAAGGGGCTTAAATCTGCGCCATTTTGGCCCCTTTTATGGCCCCATGGAGCTGAAACTTGGCACGACCCTAAGTCCCATCGGCCAGAACCTGGCACCGAAAACCGTTTTGGCCTAGGCCTTCCGGTTCCGGTGCTAGAGGCCCCCGAATGGTCTATAGGAGTACTATGTATGGGGTTCCGAAGGGGCCTAAATCTGCGCTATTTTGGCCCCTTTTATGGCCCCATGGAGCTGAAACTTGGCACGAATCTAGGGCCCATCGGGCAGAACCTGGCACCGAAAACCGTTTCGGCTTAGGCCTTCCGGTTCCGGTGCTAGAGGCCCCCGAATGGTCTATAGGAGTACTATGTATGGGGTTCCGAAGGGGCCTAAATCTGCGCCATTTTGCCCCTTTTATGGTCCCATGGAGCTGAAACTTGGCACGACCCTAGGGCCCATCATGCAGAACCTGGCACCGATAACCGTTTTGGCCTAGGCCTTCCGGTTCTGGTGCTAGAGGCCCCCGAAGGGTCTATAAGAGTACTATGTATGGGGTTTCGAAGGGGCCTAAATCTGCGCCATTTTGGCCCCTTTTATGGCCCTATGGAGCTGAATCTTGGCACGAACCTAGGGCCCATCGGGCAGAACCTGGCACCCAAAACCGTTTCGGCCTAGGTCTTCTGGTTCCGGTGCTAGAGGCCCCCGAGGGGTTTATAGGAGTACTATGTATGGGGTTCCGAAGGGGCCTAAATCTGCGCCATTTTGGCCCCTTTTATGGCCCCATGGAGCTGAAACTTGGCACGAACCTAGGGCTTATCGGGCAGAACCTGGCACCGAAAACCGTTTTGGCCTAGATCTTCCGGTTCCGGTGCTAGAGGCCCCCGAAGGGTCTATAGGAGTACTATGTATGGCGTTCTGAAGGGGCTTAAATCTGCGCCATTTTGGCCCCTTTTATGGCCCCATGGAGCTGAAACTTGGCACGAACCTAGGGCCCATCGGGTAAAACCTGGCACCGAACACCGTTTTGGCCTAGGCTTTCCGGTTCCGGTGCTAGAGGCCCCCGAAGTGTCTATAGGAGTACTATGTATGGGGTTCCGAAGGGGCCTAAATCTGCGCCATTTTGGCCCCTTTTATGGCCCCATGGAGCTAAAACTTGGCACGAACCTAGGGCTCATCGGGCAAAATCTGGCACCGAAAACCGTTTCGGCCTAGGTCTTCCGGTTCCGGTGCTAGAGGCCCCCGAAGTGTCTATAGGCGTACTATGTATGGGGTTCCAAAGGTGCCTAAATCTGCGCCATTTTGGTCCCTTTTATGGCCCCATGGAGCTGAAACTTGGCACGAACCTAGGGCCCATCGGGCAGAACCTGGCACCGAAAACCGTTTCGGCCTAGGCCTTCCGGTTCTGGTGCTAGAGGCCCCCGAATGGTCTACAGGAGTACTGTGTATGGGGTTCCGAAGGGGCTTAAATCTGCGCCATTTTGGCCCCTTTTATGGCCCCATGGAGCTGAATCTTGGCACGACCCTAGGGCCCATCGGGCAGAACCTGGCACCGAAAACCGTTTCGGCCTAGGCCTTCCGGTTCCGGTGCTAGAGGCCCCCGAATGGTCTATAGGAGTACTATGTATGGGGTTCCGCAGGGGCCTAAATCTGCGCCATTTTGGCCCCTTTTATGGCCCCATGGAGCTAAAACTTGGCACGAACCTAGTGCCCTTCGGGCAAAATCTGGCACCGAAAACCGTTTCGGCCTAGGTCTTCCGGTTCCGGTGCTAGAGGCCCCCGAAGGGTCTATAGGAGTACTATGTATGGCGTTCTGAAGGGGCTTTAATCTGCGCCATTTTGGCCCCTTTTATTGCCCCATGGAGCTGAAACTTGGCACGAACCTGGGGCCCATCGGACAGAACCTGGCACTGAAACCCGTTTCGGCGTAGGCCTTTCGGTTCTGGTGCTAGAGGCCCCCGAAGGGTCTATAGGAATACTATGTATGGGGTTCCAAAGGGGCCTAAATCTGCGCCATTTTGGCCCCTTTTATGACCCCATGGAGCTGAAACTTGGCACGACCCTAGGTCCCATCGGCCAGAACCTGGCACCGAAAACCGTTTTGGCCTAGGCCTTCCGGTTCCGGTGCTAGAGGCCCCCGAATGGTCTATAGGAGTACTATGTATGGGGTTCCGAAGGGGCCTAAATCTGCGCTATGTTGGCCCCTTTTATGGCCCCATGGAGCTGAAACTTGGCACGAACCTAGGGCCCATCGGGCAGAACCTGGCACCGAAAACCGTTTCGGCTTAGGCCTTCCGGTTCCGGTGCTAGAGGCCCCCGAATCTTCATGGTTCTTCCATTAAGGGAAACAATTCCAACTTCAAGACATTGGTGTGTTGTCCTGGTTTTCTCCCTTGGTGGAACATTAATTTGGCTGAAATACTTCGTTTTTAGCTTTGTTTTAAAATGTTTTTACATACACTTATAATAATAAATCTCAAAGCATTAATTGCTTGACTAATGTAAGATGTATTATCAAATTTGAACATGGCCAATTCGTACATTTGGTTTCGTATTTCTGTTTAAACGGGTCTTTGATTAATGAGCTGGGTATTCGCAAATTCGGTTTCCAGTTCCTCTCCGACCAAAATAAAGATCAACATTTTTTTAATTTAATCATTTGACGGTATAGGTTTTCTTTCAAGAATGCGGAATAAAATCATATATTATTTAACATCGTTTTTCATACTTAAATAACAATATGTCATTGGCTTTGTTCAATTATTTTTTAAATTATTTTACTTTGATCTAACTTTTGTATCCGGCATTTAATCCAGCTTAGTCGTGTCAGAGTTGCGCACCCTAGGGAAACACCAATTTAAGCAACACGAAGCCGTCAAACGTGAATAACAAAAGACAACTCCTTATAATATAATATATAAACATCGTAGCCGATCAGAAAAAAATAGTGATCATTCATGTGGTGAAGAAAAATGTTTAAACTCATGACTCTCGACTCTGCCGGGACTTGAAACATGGCGCTTGAAAACTTTGCATGACTTCAGTGAAAACATCGGACGACAGATATATTATTATGAAGGTAATGAGTAATACTGTACTAATTTGCAATATATATCAAAACAAATATTTAATAATGTTGCTTCAAGTTTCTGATGGTTTTTATTTATTAAAAGTATCATTTAAAATTTAGATCATTTTGTTACACCCCAACTGTTGGTTTGTTTATTTTATTTAATGACTCATCACAGATTTATTCTTACTTTAACATTTGGCTTGCATGTGATTACCTTTGTCCTGTTTTGGTATATGTTGGAATGCTCATAGGACTTTGTCATATTTCCTTATTGTTGGTGTTAGTAAATGAAATTATTGTTTTTGATAAAGTTTATGAAATTATGATGAGTTTGATGTCATTCAAGACAAAGTCAATCTAGCTAATCTTGATTGTGATAATCGATGACACCATTCAGGTGTCTTGTTTTCACACCTAAATATATCTGTTTATTATTTTGATTAACATTTTCTTATCTAATTCAGTTTTTGATTGACATTTAGTCTTCATAAATTTACTGTCATTTGTTTAATGATCCATTGCTAATATAAAGCGTTGTCCATCCAGTTTTCAGTATAGTTATCAATTAGCTTAATGTCTGTCATCAAAATAAAAAGAAACATGGTTTAAACCATCAGCGCGTTCCTGTCATACCGGTAAACAAATATGTTAACGAAATTTGGACGCTTACGAAAACTGGACGGTAAACGATACATAAATAATATGTGAAACAATACAGAAGTGTCAGTTATTAACATTTATACTGTTAATATTATGTATATCTTTAAAACATTTCTTTCTTTTTTTAAAAGGACACACTTATTTACAACTCTTTTATTTAATGATAATTACCATCCCTTTTTGCAATATTTGTTTTCCAAATAATGTTTCATCATTTCCACAATAATATTCTATACCTTATTTCAAAAATATTGACCTGGTGATCTTTTAATGTTATAAATGTGAAAGCTTGAAAGAAATCTATTTCATATTTTGCATATTTGCAAAGGTATTTTCATTTATTCTTAATTTTTTATCAATTAAAAGTTTATTAGTTAAAACATGCTTGTTGTATGAACTAATACTACCAGCAGTAATAGAAGTTGTAGTAGTATTAGTAATAGTAGTAGTAGCAGTAGTAGTAGTAGTAGAAGTACTTGTAGTAATAGTAGTAGAAGTAGAAGTAGTTGTAAAAGAAGTAGTGATATTAGTAGTATTTAAAGTCGTAATTGGGTGTTTTTGTTACATTGCTCAGACAAAATTATGGCTACATCAGTATGTTCCAGCAAATTATGATGGAGGAAAACCCAGACATGTGTCTGGATAGACACACTGGCACACTGCAGGTTAGCTGGTAAACCTCCATACATGAAAGTTCTCGCCCTGACTGGGAATATAAGTAGTAGTAATTGTAGTAATAGTATATAGTTTCACCCAGAAATCTATTCCAAGAAAAGGCCACTGAAAGCTTGACAGATTCTACTATAAATATTTGTATGCATGTTTTGACAGTTCAAGTACTAGTGGTAGTAGTAGTAGTAGTAGTAGTAGTAGTAGTAGTAGTAGTAGTAGTTGTAGTAGTAGTAGTAGTAGTAGTTGTTGTTGTTGTAATAGTAGTAGTAGTAGTAATAGAAGCAGTAGTAGTAGTAGTAATAGTAGTAGAAGTAGTAGTAGTACTAAAAGTAGTAGTGGTAATAGTAGTAGAAGTAGTAGTAGTAGTAATAGTAGTAGTAGTTGTTGTAGTTGTAGTAGTAATAGTAGTAGTAGTAGTAGAAATAGTAGTAGTAGTAGTAGTAGTTGTTGTAGTAGTAGTAGTAGTAGTAATAGTAGTAGTTGTAGTAGTAGTATTTGAAGTAGTAGTAGCAATAATAGTAGTAGTAGTAATAACAGTAGTAGTAGTAGTAGTAGTAATAGTAGTAATAGTAATAGTAGTAGTAGTAGTAGTAGGTGTAGTAATAGTAGTAGTAGTAGTAGTAATAATAGTAGTAGTAGTAGTAGTATTTGTAGTAGTAGTAGCAATAGTAGTAGTAGTAGGAGTAGTAGTAGTAGTAGTAGTAGTAGTAGTAGTAGTAATAGTAGTAATAGTAGTAGTAGTAGTAGTAGGTGTAGTAATAGTAGAAGTAGTAGTAGTAGTAGTAGTAGTAGTAATAGTAGTAGTAGTGGTAGTAGTAGAAGTAGTAGTAGTAATAGTAGTAGTAGTAGAAGTAATTGTAGTTGTAGTTATAATAGCAGTTGTGGTAGTAGTAGCTGTAGTTTTAGTAGTAATAGTAGTAGGAGTAGTAAAAGTGGTAGTAGTAGTAGTAGTAAAAACTGTAGCAGTAGTAGTAGTCATAGTAGTTGTAGTAGTAGTTGAAGTATTGGTAATAGTAGGAGTAGTAGAAGTAGTAATAGTAGTAGTAGTAGTAGTAGTAGTCGTCGAAGTAGTAGTAGTAGCTGTAGTAGTAGTAGTAGTACCAGTAGTAGTAGTAGTAGTAGTCGTAGTTGTAGTAGTAGTAGTGGTAGTAGTAGTAGTTGTATGCATTCCTGTGCCTGCCAGAAATATGTGTTTTTATCAGGGCATTCTTGTGCCAGAAGTATGTGTATTTATCAAGGCATTCTTGTGCCAGAAGTATGTGTATTTATCAAGGCATTCTTGTGCCAGAAGTATGTGTATTTATCAATGTATTCTTGTGCAAGAGGTATGTGTATTTATCAAGGCATTCTTGTGCCAGAAGTATGTGTATTTATCAAGGCATTCTTGTGCCAGAAGTATGTGTTTTTATCAAGGCATTCTTGTGCCAGAAGTATGTGTATTTATCAATGTATTCTTGTGCCAGAAGTATGTGTATTTATCAAGGCATTCTTGTGCCAGAAGTATGTATATTTTTCAGGGCATTCTTGTGCCAGAAGTATGTGTATTTATCAAGGCATTCTTGTGCCAAAAGTATGTGTATTTATCAAGACATTCTTGTGCCAGAAGCATGTATATTTATCAGGGCATTATTGTGCCAGAAGTATGTGTTTTTATCAGAGCATTCTTGGGCCAGAAGTATGTGTTTTTATCAGGGCATTCTTGTGCAAGAAGTATGTGTATTTATTAGGGCATTCTTGTGCCAGAAGTAAGTGTATTTATCAGGGCATTCTTGTGCAAGAAGTAAGTGTATTTATTAAGGCATTCTTGTGCCAGAAGTATGTGTATTTATCAATGCATTCTTGTGCAAGAATTATGTGCATTTATTATTCTTGTGCCAGAAGTATGTGTATTTATCAATGCATTCTTGTGCAAGAATTATGTGTATTTATTATTCTTGTGCCAGAAGTATGTGTATTATCAAGGCATTCTTGTGCAAGAAGTATGTGTTTTATCAAGGCATTCTTGTGCAAGAAGTATGTGTATTTATCAAGGCATTCTTGTGCAAGAATTATGTTTATTTATCAAGGCATTCTTGTGCAAGAATTATGTGTATTTATTATTCTTGTGCAAGAAGTATGTGTTTTATCAAGGCATTCTTGTGCAAGAAGTATGTGTATTTATCAAGGCATTCTTGTGCAAGAAGTATGTGTATTTATTAAGGCATTCTTGTGCCAGAAGTATGTGTATTTATCAATGCATTCTTGTGCAAGAATTATGTGTATTTATTATTCTTGTGCCAGAAGTATGTGTATTTAGCAATGCATTCTTTTGCAAGAAGTATGTGTATTTATCAATGCATTCTTGTGCCAGAAGTATGTGTATTTATCAAGGCATTCTTGTGCCAGAAGTATTTGTATTTATAAAGACATTCTTGTGCAAGAAGTATGTGTACTTATCAGGGCATTCTTTTGCAAGAAATATGTGTATTTATCAAGGCATTCTTGTGCCAGAAGTATGTGTATTTATCAAGGCATTCTTGTGCCAGAAGTATGTGTATTTATCAGGGCATTCTTTTGCAAGAAGTATGTGTATTTATCAAGGCATTCTTGTGCAAGAAGTATGTGTATTTATCAATGCATTCTTGTGCCAGAAGTATGTGTATTTATCAAGGCATTCTTGTGCCAGAAGTATGTGTATTTATCAGGGCATTCTTTTGCAAGGAGTATGTGTATTTATCAAGGCATTCTTGTGCAAGAAGTATGTGTATTTATCAAGACATTCTTGTGCCAGAAGTATGTGTATTTATCAGGGCATTCTTGTGCAAGAAGTATGTGTATTTATCAATGCATTCTTGTGCCAGAAGTATGTGTATTTATCAGGGCATTCTTGTGCCAGAAGTATGTGTATTTATCAGGGCATTCTTGTGCCAGAAGTATGTGTATTTATTAGGGCATTCTTGTGCCAGAAGTATATGTATTTATCAAGACATTCTTGTGCCAGAAGTATGTGTATTTATCAATGCATTCTTGTGCCAGAAGTATGTGTATTTATCAAGGCATTCTTGTGCAAGAAGTATGTGTATTTATAAAGACATTCTTGTGCAGGAAGTATGTGTCTGTATCAATGTATTCTTGCGCAAGAAGTATGTGTATTTATCAATGCATTCTTGTGCTAGAAATATGTGTATTTATCAAGGCATTCTTGTGCCAGAAGTATGTGTATTTATCAGGGCATTCTTGTGCCAGAAGTATGTGTATGTATCAAGGCATTCTTGTGCAATAAGTATGTGTATTTATCAAGGCATTCTTTTGCAAGAAGTATGTGTATTTATCAAGGCATTCTTGTGCCAGAAGTATGTGTATTTATCAATGTATTCTTGTGCCAGAAGTATGTGTATTTATCAAGGCATTCTTGTGCAAGAAGTATGTGTATTTATCAGGGCATTCTTGTGCCAGAAGTATGTGTATTTATCAAGACATTGTTGTGCAAGAAGTATGTGTATTTATCAGGGCATTCTTGTGCCAGAAGTATATGTATTTATTAAGACATACTTGTGCAAGAAGTACGTGTATTTATCAATGCATTCTTGTGCAAGAAGTATGTGTATTTATCAGAGCATTCATGTGCAAGAAGTATGTGTATTTATCAAGGCATTCTTGTGCCAGAAGTATGTGTATTTATCAAGGCATTCTTGTGCCAGAAGTATGTGTAGTTATCAAGGCATTCTTGTGCCAGAAGTATGTGTATTTATCAATGTATTCTTGTGCCAGAAGTATGTGTAGTTATCAAGGCATTCTTGTGCAAGAAGTATGTGTTTTTATCAGGGCATTCTGTGCCAGAAGTATGTGTATTTATCAATGTATTCTTGTGCCAGAAGTATGTGTAGTTATCAAGGCATTCTTGTGCCAGAAGTATGTGCATTTATCAATGCATTCTTGTGCACGAAGTATGTGTATTTATCAAGGCATTCTTGTGCCAGAAGTATGTGTATTTATCAAGGCATTCTTGTGCAAGAAGTATGTGTATTTATAAAGACATTATTGTGCAAGAAGTATGTGTTTTTATCAATGCATTGTTGTGCACGAAGTATGTGTATTTATCAAGGCATTCTTGTGCCAGAAGTATTTGTTTTTATCAAGGCATTCTTATGCAAGAAGTATGATGTATTTATCAAGGCATTCTTGTGCAAGAAGTGCGTGTATTAAATATCTTTATGTTATTAGTGTATGTTAAAAGCACCTGCTTTTATTGAAAAAAGTTATTATTGATATAAAGCCCGCCCGCATTTGAAGTGATTTGATTGGCTAATAAGGCAGGGCAAAAAAATGATATAGATTTCAGCAAGAACTTTTGGGAAATGGCAGCCAATACGACTGCCCTCGGACAAATAACAGGGCCAATATCACATCACTTATTTATTAACATATAGTATTTATTTGGGCATTCTTGTGCAAGAAGTATGTGTATTTATACATATTTGGCAAAACATTTACAACTCACTTACAAGTAAGCTTTACAATGAAACATATAAATAATGTTCCAAGTCGAGTAGATCATTCTCATGATGAATAACTTACTGTCAGTTTAGTGTCTTGTGAAAGTTTGATAAATTATAGTGTTGTATCTGTTATGGGGTCGGCTTGGTGCAGGGACTAACGCACACTACTTAGTATTTCCATTTAATTTGGGGCATGGACGCCTACGTCTGCAAGCACAGAAGACAAGCTGTTGTTGAATATAAGTTTATTAGTTTGTGTCCAAGTTGGTAATGGTACAATGAATGAATATAGGCATGCAAAATTATCAAGATAGATAAAGCAATCACATATGATAATAATAATAATAAGGGGAAACTCGCTTAGCATGTAAGAAGTGCAAAATGTGATTAACTTTAATAACAAATTGACAGTTATGCATTCCTATAATTCATGATGTATAATATGATTTTAAGCATATTACAATAATCAATATTATTTTTACTTGTCTAACTTTATTAGGTAAAGCTCGGAAACATTAAATATAAGTATGTTGTACAATCTAACCCTAGTAAAGCTAGAAACAATTAGAACTTAGAATCTTTATGTTTAATAAGTTATTAAAATTAAGTAAAGTAACATACCTGCAAGCACAGAAGACAAGCTGTTGTTGAATATAGGTTTATTTGTATGTGTCCAAGTTGGTAATGGTACTTGGTCAGATCCAACAGCTGCTTATATACTGTCTCTGAGCTGCATGTAGACACAGGGGTGACATACCCCAGATGCTTATCTGACATTTTTATTTTATAAGGGTTCTTGGGGGGTCACTAAATTGTCAGTAGCTTCCAAAATAAGGGTAGCATAACAAAGGATGATTTTATCTAGCCTTCTGGCAATTTTACCTGACAGTAGGTGAGTTTAATTATTATAAACTAAAGCATTTTACACAATATTAAGATTTAGTATACTTGGACTAAGATTTCAGATTAGTGAAATGAAAGTTAATTATTTAAAATTTACACTTACAGAGCATCATTTTGATATAAAACAGTATGACTGAGTTTTAAGATATAAGCAAAATGTATTTCTTAGTAAAAATGGGAACATTATTATGCTGCATTTCACTATGGAAAAGCAGCTTCATAATAGTTCCTCTGGAGTCTCAAAACTTTGGACCCCAAAGTTAATAAATAAAGTATCAAAATAGGTCTTCTTGATTCTTTCAACAATTTGGATCTTAAAGTTGAAAAAGGAGTCTCTTAAAAAAATATATGTTGTTAAAGTTTATTTATAAACTGTGCATAAGTACTGAAAACATATACTGTTTCACAAATGAAAAAAAATTATACAAGTATGACACAAATCTGATTTATCATAGAATATACATATAATCTGGTGCTGAATATAGATGTATATAACTAAAAAGTTAATACACTCTTGACTGACACACTTACAAAGTTATGAAAGTTAGAAATACGAATGCTACTCAGTTGTAGGAATTATTTCAACCTTCCAGCAGGCCTTATAATAAATTATGGGAGACATTTACTTAATTAAGTGAGGGCCTTATACTGGAAAGTGAATATGGTTTGGAAGGTATACCTTACAAGTATCCAATAGTAAACTCTTAGGTGAAATGTTTGCCTTGCATTGTTTGCTTGTTATACAGTCACGAAGAATGAACTGAAGGAAAAAATGTGCATAGAAGGGACCATTGCAAAAGCCAGGGCACTAACAGCAATTTGCTTTTGGTCTAGCCTTTTTCCAAAAAGCTGAGCCTTTTTTCATGTCCCTTTTGTGACTGCACATTGTGTGAGCTTGAAAGAACTAATCAAGACAAACAGGATCAATCATGTCCTCCTTTAACCAAACAGAATGTTTTTCTCCAGGTAAAAAGCACCTAAACCAATGTCCTTCACGTGACCACATTCCATACTTAATGTTAGCGGACCTATGGAGTTTTGGTTTGTAACCTAACTGTGATGAAGTCTGTTGATCCTGACTGGGATTTGACCAAGAGTCAGAACGTGGCTTGGAATGATCATGAACCTGGGAACATGTGTTCACACCATGTTGGGTTTGATCAGGGTTTAGTTCTACACCTAGATCAGTTTCATCAGAAGTGTTAGCAGTGTCTTTAAAATCAGAAACCTTTTGCTCCTTGTCAAATCTTAAGGTACAGGAGGTATAGACCTTCTGCTTAAATTATTTGGTCCTTGAGTCAGAAACCGAGTGCCATCTATAAACAGGTTTTTTACGTGACCTGGTCAGTTTTGGGGGATTATGCAAGCTTTCCTTGCTAGGAGTGGTTTTAACTTGACCAATGTCTACATCAAGGGAACAAACGTAAGGTTGCCTGCTGGTAGGAACGAAATTATTCCTACCATGACAATGTCCTTCCTTGTTTCTGCTGTGCAGCCTGGTCCTGTTGTTTGGTTGCTGATTACACACAGGGTCTGAGTGAATTTGCTGAGAAGATATTTTTTCCTTTGATGAGCTGTCCAATTTCTGGCAAAGCCTTTTAACCATATCTAAAAGCAAGTCCATTTTGGGGTCATAAACCCTAGCAGCTTCGACTTCTACAATGTCGTCCTCCATTGTCTGCTCTGCTGTAATAGCTGCCCTTCGAGCAGTTTCCAATGTCAGCAGTTCTTGAGGCTTGTCAATACTTTGTAGAGATGGTTTCAATCCATGAACAAAGTTGGCAACCAGCCAGTGATTTGGCAAGCCGTGCCCGTTTGTAGCCTCCAAAAAGTGAGTCAAATATTGAGTTACATCTTCATTTGCATATTGACATAGATAGTTTAAGGTAAATGTTGCATCACTTCCATCAAATCTCTTCTGGAACTGTTTCAGAAGATCATCCCCAACTTCTTGGACATCAGTTGGAAGCTTCCAAAATAAGGGTAGCGTAACAAAGGATTATTTTATCTAGCCTTTCTGGCAATTTTACCTAACAGTAGGTGAGTTTAATTATAATAAAGTAAAGCTTTTTTACACAATATTATGGACTAAGATTTACAGAGCATCATTTTTATATAAAAAAGTATAACTGAGTTGTGAGATATAAGCAATATGTACTTCTAAGCAAAAAATGGGAACATTATTATGCTGCATGTCACTATGGAAAAGCAGCTTCACAAAAGAAGTATCGTACTACCCTGTTGTGAAGCTTTGCTGTTAGTTTGCTGTTTGACTGATTGTAGTTTGTAACCTACTAGTTGAATCACTTTCTTGTTTCTGTGTTTACCAGTTGTGAAGCTTATAAAGCTGTATCATATTTTACTCATGTATTTGTTGTTCATTCTGCTCATTATGTTGAGTGCAATAGCTACTTAAAATAGTTACTTAAAATATTGCAATATATTGTGATACATATTGCAACACTCTTTTTCTGTATCACAATATATCGTGGTATGTTCCAAGCGTATCATGACAGCCCTAGTTTTGGTGACATACTACATTGTCTGGTGCATTGATACCAACGCCGAATGGTTACACAGACATATAAAATGATTTAAAATCCCAGGTGATTGTTGAAAAGTGTGATAAAATCACTGATGTCATTATGTCTACTGTGTAAGCTGGCACGCTCTAGGTATGCCTTACTGTGTCATTGTTAATTGCTCTTTTATATTAAAAAAACAGTCTACAAACTTCTCGATCTTTTCTCAGTGTACACATCTACACAGATGTCTTAAGTAAGTCGCACATATATTTTCTGAAACACATCTTTGACTTTTTATTATCTTAGTTTCCCTCCATGTGACTATTGACCAATGACATCTGTTGCTAGGTCCATGATAGAGGCAGAGCTAGAGTTGGATGGTTGCCGGGCCTGTCTGCACTGCCTTACTACAGAGGCGGAGAAATATAAAGAAGTGGTGGTTCGCAGCTACAAAGAGCGCCAGGATATGTTTGCTAAATATCGACAGATACCGAAGTTCAAGCAGATCACTGTATGTACTGTCTGCTATTAAATGATTGTATTTGATGTTTAAGAGTTTGAGGTATTTTGTGTGGATGAAGAATTTGTAACCAGATTATTTTTATATGGTTTATTTGCCCATGTCTCGTGCCGTGTCTATTACTAGATCTGTACGCTGTTAGTCGTTAGTCAGTTCTCTGTCTGGTTAGTTATTATTGACAATTGTAGGAGGTGGTAGTGCTTATTTAAACTAGAACCTCATATCAATGACCTGGTTACACATAAGCATGACAGGGATGGAGCTTGAACATATGTTACAATATTTTACCTTAATATATCCAGTTGTAATCAATAATCGGTTAGCGTAATTATGTGAATTTAAGTTTTCTATATCTTGAGAAGGAAAACAGGTTGCTATATGTTATAAAGGTAATGTCTCAAAACAGGTTAAAAATGTTAATGTGGAAAACTAAATAGGATTACACCTGAACATGTTTTTTATCATAACCTGCCATGCAAGAATTGATCAGGCTGAGCCAAATAGCAATACCCAGATCTGCCAACTGTTGCTGGGAGCTTATCAGGGTTTACACTGTTTGCTGCTTTATCAATAGACTTGTTTGAGTATGCATGAAATGGTTTGCAAATAACGGCGAACATCAAAAACATATAAGACCCAACCTGCCTAATGACCAGTTCAAGGATGTTCCATGTTATGTGCAGGATCAGAAGCAGCCTGTGATCCAAGTACTGGTGAAACAAAACATTAATGCTTAGTCACCGTTCAACGCACAGATTACAGAGGTAGGACAATTGATATTCACGTAGAAACTAATTTTGTCATTGCCTTATGTTTTAATACTTGAGACTGCTTTTTTAACCAACAATAAGTATTTGATATATTTCTGATCCATTTATCATAATATGATATAATATGTTTAAACTGACCAAATTGAGAGGTGACCATAGCCAAGATGCTAACATATAAACCCAAAGCCCTTCAACACATTGATTATTGTCCAAATTAAGATGAAAAGTTCCAAGTTGGGAGGTTTTCTCACTAACCTGTTGAGTGTTAGTGGTTCTACTCAATACTGGTCTGGGGGTCGTCCTCTGCCAATAATAACTACTTTGAAATCAGGGCATAATTTTGTCCATATACAAAACAAAGCTTTCTTATAAATTTACTTGGGGTTTCGACCTTAACCAGGCTCATTCCTCTCTCTCTCTCTCTCTCTCTGTTTGGCCTGTATGATTATTTGTTTCTGTCCTATATTTCCCAGATAGAACAATACATCGAGCGAGCTCTCTACTCCCACCAGATGAAGGTCACAGAGGTTGGCCGGAAGTTACACGACTGCATCATCTCTGAAGTGAAACACTCTGCCAAACTCTCACTGCCCTATCTTCTCTTCTCCACCATTGACAAGTATGTAGTTCACACTGTGGCACACATTTCCAAACTCTCACTGCCCTATCTTCTCTTCTCCACCATTGACCTCTTCTCCACCATTGACAAGAATGTAGTTCACACTGTGGCACACATTTCTAAACTCACTGCCTTATCTTCTCTTCTCCACCATTGACAAGTATGTAGTTCACACTGTGGCACACATTTCCAAACTCTCACTGCCCTATCTTCTCTTCTCCACCATTGACCTCTTCTCCACCATTGACAAGAATGTAGTTCACACTGTGGCACACATTTCCAAACTCTCACTGCCCTATCTTCTCTTCTCCACCATTGACAAGTATGTAGTTCTCACTGTGGCATACATTTCATGAATTTATCTTAACCAATGGTCACAGCAAGCACATGATAGTCCTTACTAGGGATGCACATTTGTACCAGTATGTTTTATGATTCTGACTCAGCCTAATATGTATTGATTTGTTTTAGGGGTTATACTGATATTTTACTTGTTTTTTATCTAACATTTTTCATTTCTTTTTTTAATACACCAATAACATTGAACTCAAACTTGTATCCAATTACTATTGATTTCTATTTCATCAGAAAATGTATATGTGTATACTACATCACAACTAACCTCACAGATTTCAGTGATCATGTTCCAGGTGCAATGGATTCGACATCTTGATAAAATTCTATCTTATAATCTTAGTCCATCTCAGTTTTGAATATAGATACATTACAGTTATGTTAAATAATGACTATTGTTATGCTTCAACAAATAATTAATTTCTAATTCAATCGCCAGTGTTGATACATAATATTTATTTTAAATTATGGTTATTGTTAAACATGAACAAAGAATATTTGTGAACAAAGAAAATTTGATAAATTATTTTATTATTTTTTTCCCTTGAGTACATATTTGCTAATTTATAATCACTGAGAGTTGTGGAATAATTTTTTCTTTCAGTGGTTTAAGCTGTACATCACTGAAGAAGTTGACAATGTTACTTTTAACACCTGGTACTGTGAATTAAAGGCTGTTATTTCTTTAGATATGAACTTCTTTAGCTCTGTCTGTAGAATAAAACTTGAAGTTATTTTCAACATTTAGAGAAACTTTAATTTAACCCCCCACAAACGAAGTTTAAGGAGGTATATAGGAGTGAGCTTGTTGGGCAGACGGCTGGTCTGTCGGTTTTCATGATTTCAGGGCAATTACTCAAATAAAAGCTTGACAGATTTAAAAAAATTTGACACACAGGTGTAACATCATAAGATACGATACAGGTCAAAGTCAACTTTGGGGCTGGTGAAGTCAATGTCATGGTTATTGTTGCTTAAAATAGAAAAATGGTTTCCGGACGATAACTCATGAAAGGCTTTACAGATTAAAGTGATCTTTTGTACACATTTGTAACATCACAAGATACAGGTCAAGTTCGACATTGGGGCTGGTGGGTTCAAGGCCACAGTTACTAATACAAGGAAAAAAAAACAATGTTTGCGCTCAATAACTTTGTTGCATAGGAAGCATCTATGAAGACAACCCTTGAGATTGAAACACTAATAATAGGAAAAAAAACTTTTCGATGCAATTACTTCAGGAATAAGATTTTGTGATGAACTTTGCTGCAGGTAGCTTCTGTGAAGATGATATTTGGAATTGAAAGTGGAAAAAGGGGGTCAAGGTCAATGTAACTGAAAATAGAAAAAACGGTTTCTGATTGAGATGTTATTATGAAACTTGCTGTATAGGTAGCTTCTAGGAAGTCGATACTTAGGATTGAAAAAGGAGCAGGTGGGGTCAAGGTCGCTGTTGCATGTGTCTATGGTTTTTGTATATCCTTATGCCATTGATTCTAAGCTTACAAGTCCAGTATCAAGCACCCATATGAGGGTTTTAATCACCTTTAGAGGTCGTTCTAGTTTTTACTATTTTCCATTTTCTTTTTATAATATAACAAAATACATGCACTCTAGTTGTCACAGGTTTTAGTAATATTTTGCATGAGATATTGCAATCTCTTTTGTGATTTGTTTTATTCATCACATTATATTGAGACACAATCTTGTTCTTTAGAACCCATCTCTAGTCTTTACTAGCCTTACCATTTGGAAGGCTTGTTTAGTTCCGTTTTCAAAAAGTGTACATTAGTATTAAGTCATTAACCCTTAGCTTGTTACATGTTATTAAAAACCTATAAGTCCTAGTTATTTTGCTTTATTATTATATAGATTACATGTTACAGTTGATATACTTATAAACAGAGACTGGGCACTAGCTGGCTGATCTGGATCTACACTTTTTATGTTAGCCTTATAAATACGATTATTATATATAATATATAAATTATATATATATATAATAATATAATATATATAATTATATAAATATGAATAGCAGGCAAAATTTTTAAAATACTGTGGAACAGATACATGTACATTCACTTGTTTGCTAACAACAACATTTCCCTAAAATAGTTTTTAAATAACATTTCATTTCGATAATTTAATAGATGAGTGTGGTCCAATAAATAAGTAGTATTTGTTACCTTGTATAATGAATTTTGATTGAAAAAATATATAGAGTAAAACAAAATACTTGACATTTAAGATGACATTTATACAGTTATTTTAAAGGTCCTGGTATTCAGATTGTCTGCATTTGATTGATTTATTTTCAAAATTAACAAAATAACTGACAAGATACATTTTTATTGTGTAAAACAAAAAAAGTAAAACTTATTAACGGAATCAATATTTGATTCTTAAAATTTAAAAATAAATAAAAAATGAAAGTGCAGCATATGGCTTGTGGACCAGCTTCTCATACATGTATGAGCAAGTATGAGACACATGCAAGCTTACCACTCGGTTATTAAGGAAGATACAATTAAGTTGCTGTTTATAAAGAGTGTCTATTGATCTTAACTCTGTTGGAATACCCTGACTAGTTTTGTGGACCAGTTTTGTTGATAGAACTGTCCCAGAAGTACATTTTAAGTTTACTTTGTTACTAACGGAATATATGATGAAGAGAAAAAAACATGTGAAGATTAATGTTGAGGAAATTAAAATGTTCATCAGATATGACAATTTATGACTTAATGCAGCAATAACAAGTTGGTGTTTGTTTTAACTTTTGTTTTAATGGTTCTACTTTTGAAATATGATCCATGATAGATAGACAGGACCTTTAATATAATTCATGCACTATATGTTTTGGATACTGTTTGTTATTTATGAGTAGTTGGCAGTAAAATACTTGTTGTTGAGATTTTATCTTGGCTGAATTATTATTATATGTTGTTGTTCACTATGTGTTATGCTTTTTTTCCCTTGGTGCCTTGAAGAGAGCAGTTCTAGACCTGTCCATACATCAGCTGTTGGCTGTCAACATACGAGCACCTCTGGCCTCTGTCCGCCTGGCTCTAAAGTTTCTAGTTTTCCAGGTACTGAGGCACCTTACACATGGTCCTGCTATGTAATGGCGATCAGAAATCTTGTAAATGCAGCTGTGCTTCAAGGATGATGAAGGCATACAGAGTAATGTATCTGCTAAATTTTGAAGGAATCAACAGATTTAATTCATATTTGGTATATATGTGTATGACGTTAAAATATATGACAAGTTATTGCACCTTATGTCCATTTTTCTTGGGATATTTTAAACCACAATGCGATGATTTCCTGTCTAGTAAACAAATTTCTAGTTGAGTTATTTCCCTTTCATCATCCTTTCCCGTGGTGGAGGCATTAGCATCAACTGTTCACCTTTTTATGTGGTTTGGAATCAAGGGATTGCATCCTAAAAATAGTGTTAATTGTTTTAAATGAAAATGACTCTTTAAAAGAAAATGGATAAGCCCAATAAATTAATGAAAGTTAATATACTTCATTATTTTGTGTGTGTAAATTTTCTACTTTTATTGTTTCATCCATGCATATTTTAATTCTCAGAATAAGACCTTTTTATTAATATACACAATTATATTGGTAGGTTTGATCATTGTAAAGTCTTCATGTAACTTAATGAATGAGAGACAGGATAACTTAGGGAAGAGAATGTAACAACAGCCTGAATCTTGATCCCAGGACCATTCACTAACAAGGTAAGTGCTCTTCCAACTGTGTAAACTGAGCAGTCTACACATTCTCTCCTTACCTCATGTCTACCTACAGAGATGATTGTGATGTGTTTAAGGTCCCTGAGATGGTGTTACGTCTCTGTCTGAGTCCTACTTCCTTAGGGGGCAGAGTCTGTTCCTCCAATCTAGCAGAAAGATGGTAAACCAATTGCTGCTACTGCAAAAGCCTCTAGAGAAATATCATCTAATAAAACAGCTACTATAAACTCAAGCGAAATTGAGATAAAAACATATATTCACAAGTCATGCTTTGAAACATCAAAAAACAACGAGAAGAAGACTGTTACTAACATACCTGTTAATGTCGGAGGTGCCATCACAAAGCCAGCAAGTTGGGTACGAAATCTCGGGGTGCTATTTGACTCGAGAACAACCATGGAAAAGCATGTTAATGCTGTCAGTAGATCATGCTACATGCAGCGTTGGAAAGTAGGACAAATAAAGCCATATTTGACTGTTATCTAATGCAATAAAATCTCTTGTTAACATGTTGGTCACATCAAGGTTAGACTATTGCAATTCATTGTTGCGTGGCATTCCGATAACAATTCTTCATAAACAACAAGCAGTTCAAAATAAAGCAGCTCGAACAATTACTAAAACACCTTGATACAGTCATATCACTTCAGTGCTACAAGAACTTGACTGGTTAGCAGTTCAATGTAAAATTAAGTTTGGCCAGTCTCCAGACTACATCAAGGACATGACAGAGTTATATCGACTTGTCCGAGAACTAAGATCTAGTAGTAGCTTAACATTGGTTGCTCCGAGAACTAAGATCTAGTAGTAGCTTAACATTGGTTGCTCCGAAAGGCCGGACAGTTACTTTTGGCGACAGGAGTTTTGTCAATGCTGCCCCAAAGCTGTGGAATGCATTGCCCTGTGTAGTAGGAAACGTAGGTGCTCTGCCAAGTTTTAGGAAACAACTAAAAACTTACTTTTTGGATTGTTACCTGTGCGAATATTCAAGCTAGTTCATTGGTTTATGCTTGATCTACCATTGCATCTACCATTGCATTGTATTCTGTGAGACTATACAAGCTAATTCATTGGTTGAGTTTGATTTACCGTTTGATTGTAACCTGTGAGACTATACCAGCTATTTATTTATTATACATGAAAGTGAAATGTCTCCTTAGCATATTATATTTAAACATACAAAAGTACAAAGTAAATACATCTATTTTCCTGTGATGTCTCTCCCAGAACTGTGTGTGCAAGTCAAGGAGTTAGAGGCAAGACAGATACAAAAAAGTTAACCAACCTTTGAGTAGCCATGTCACATTGTATGAGAACCAAGGAATCCGCTAATGCTTGGTGAGTGTCACGCTTTAAAGATAAAGTGGTAGTGAACAAACTGTTGCTCAGACTCATGTTAGTGTTAAACAGTTATCAGAATTTATTCAGCAACTAGTCTAGATCATTTTTCAAGTTAATGCATCAATGTTAAAATAACAGAAGTATTGGTACATGTAGCTTTTGCTATTTGTGATGTTGGGCTATACATTGGTCACATTTTCGCTGGTGTCCGCGATTTCTGGGCACTAGCTGCCTGGGTTAGTGTACATGTTACTAGCTATATGTTTGTGTACCATTGTAACACAACTCGCTTTCAAAATAAAAGATTCAATGTTTCTACTAATGACCAAATCTTTGTTTTAAGTTGGCATTTGCCGGGTAGGTATTTATGCTACAGCTTGCTATGACTTTCTTCGTCAGAAACAACAAGAAGAATTTTGAGCAGATGTTATATGGACTAATATAATTTTAATTCTGCATTATACCTGCCTTAGCTCATACAGAAGCCTTTACTATTTCTGTTCAAACAAGTATTCACAACACAACCCAGGGCTGTGAGTGTCGGTGGGCAAGTGACAGCAACTGGTTGAATGTGCTTTGATGGAAAGTCAAATTGTTAACTTATCTGGATATAAATGTGACCATGGTTTATATTGGACTATGGTAAGACAACATTATAACAACATTGAAGTATTATTGTTGGAAATTCAAACTGTCAAACGAAACGTTTAAAATGCTTGTAACTATAACTGTTGCACAAAACTCTTGTTTTACAGTCGTCTATGTCTAATACAAGTCATCTTCAAAAGGCCTGGCTCTGGTGTCTACTAGAAGTCATTATCACAAGGCCTGGCTCTGGTGTCTACTTGGAAGTCATCTTCACAAGGCCTGGCTCTGGTGTCTACTTGAAGTCATCTTCACAAGTCCTGGCTCTGGTGTCTACTTTAAGTCATCTTCACAAGGCCTGGCTCTGGTGTCTACTTGAAGTCATCTTCACAAGGCCTGGCTCTGGTGTCTACTTGATGTCATCTTCACAAGGCCTGGCTCTGGTGTCTACTTTAAGTCATCTTCACAAGGCCTGGCTCTGGTGTCTACTTGAAGTCATCTTCACAAGGCCTGGCTCTGGTGTCTACTTTAAGTCATCTTCACAAGGCCTGGCTCTGGTGTCTACTTTAAGTCATCTTCACAAGGCCTGGCTCTGGTGTCTACTAGATGTCATCTTCACAAGGTCTGGCTCTGGTGTCTACTAGAAGTCATCTTCACAAGGCCTGGCTCTGGTGTCTACTAGATGTCATCTTTACAAGGCCTGGCTCTGGTGTCTACTAGAAGTCATCTTCACAAGGCCTGGCTCTGGTGTCTACTAGAAGTCATCTTCACAAGGCCTGGCTCTGGTGTCTACTAGATGTCATCTTCACAAGGCCTGGCTCTGGTGTCTACTTGAAGTCATTTTCACAAGGCTTGGCTCTTGTGTCTACTAGAAGTCATCTTCACATGGCCTGGCTCTGGTGTCTACTTGAAGTCACCTTCACAAGGCCTGGCTCTGGTGTCTGTTTGAAGTCATCTTCACAAGGCCTGGCTCTGGTGTCTACTTGAAGTCACCTTCACAAGGCCTGGCTCTGGTGTCTACTAGATGTCATCATCACAAGGCCTGGCTCTGGTGTCTACTAGAAGTCATCTTTACAAGGCCTGGCTCTGGTGTCTGTTAGAAGTCATCTTTACAAGGCCTGGCTCTGGTGTCTGTTAGAAGTCATCTTCACAAGGCCTGGCTCTGGTGTCTACTAGATGTCATCTTTACAAGGCCTGGCTCTGGTGTCTACTAGATGTCATCTTCACAAGGTCTGGCTCTGGTGTCTACTAGAAGTCATCTTCACAAGGCCTGGCTCTGGTGTCTACTAGATGTCATCTTTACAAGGCCTGGCTCTGGTGTCTACTAGATGTCATCATCACAAGGTCTGGCTCTGGTGTCTACTAGAAGTCATCTTCACAAGGCCTGGCTCTGGTGTCTACTAGATGTCATCATCACAAGGCCTGGCTCTGGTGTCTACTAGATGTCATCTTTACAAGGCCTGGCTCTGGTGTCTACTAGATGTCATCATCACAAGGTCTGGCTCTGGTGTCTACTAGAAGTCATCTTCACAAGGCCTGGCTCTGGTGTCTACTAGAAGTCATCTTCACAAGGCCTGGCTCTGGTGTCTACTAGATGTCATCTTCACAAGGTCTGGCTCTGGTGTCTACTAGAAGTCATCTTCACAAGGCCTGGCTCTGGTGTCTACTAGATGTCATCATCACAAGGCCTGGCTCTGGTGTCTACTAGAAGTCATCTTTACAAGGCCTGGCTCTGGTGTCTGTTAGAAGTCATCTTCACAAGGCCTGGCTCTGGTGTCTACTAGATGTCATCTTTACAAGGCCTGGCTCTGGTGTCTACTAGAAGTCATCTTTACAAGGCCTGGCTCTGGTGTCTGTTAGAAGTCACCTTCACAAGGCCTGGCTCTGGTGTCTACTAGATGTCATCTTTACAAGGCCTGGCTCTGGTGTCTACTAGAAGTCATCTTTACAAGGCCTGGCTCTGGTGTCTGTTAGAAGTCATCTTCACAAGGCCTGGCTCTGAAAAAAATGTTAAAAAATGTATTAAAAGTCACCAAGTGACTCTATGTTAATATTGCCTCTAAGTTAATGGTATTTTGTGAGTTGATAGAAACTCTTTTATTAAATAAATTTCTTAGGTAATTCAGTAGTTACTTAAGCAATCTTAAGGCTTATGTTACATTGTGGGTTTGATACATACCTAGATCATGGGTACAGGCATTATCCATGGAATAGGTAAATGCATTTAACTGTAAAATAATTTTAAATTTCATGTTGTAGGAATTAAGAACCTTTGACAAGGTGATAGTTCAATATGCTGTATTAACCAAAGTATGTAATTTTATACCCCGAGTTATGTACAGTATTTCTCTTTCAAATTACAAAGCTATTTACGCATATCGATGTACTAAGTACACTAACAATATTAAGGTTCTAGGTTTAATTTGTTAAGATATCGTGAGATCTGTGAAAGAATTTAAAACCAAATTTATTTTGTCAAGATTCTTTTACCTTGGTGCCTTGAAAATATCAGTCTTTAACAATACTTATTTTCCTTAAGTGTTGCATTGTACATTCATGTATAGGTTCTTTGTTATAATATGTATTTTTGTTTGTTTTGAATAAAAATGGAACAAGATTTTTTTCCGGTAATATGATGTTTTCAGAAGTTACAAACTGACCTCAATTAAAGGTGGCATCCGACAGTTTGGAACAGAAATATTTTCATTAAATATCTTAATAAACTATTGTTACCTGAATAGATCTTGCAAAATGCTGTTTATTTATGCCCAACACCTGTGTGTAGAATAAACCATAACGCCACAATCTTCATTAAAACATGTATTTTCTATCTCAGCCAAGCTGCACCGTTAACTATTTTTAAACTTAGAAAACCGCACAACCACTTATGTTTTAGCTCATCTATGTCATCCGCTGTGAAGTCGATGTCTTTTTTAGCAGAAATCTTAATTGTTTTTATTTATAGATTTGAAAACGATGAAAATTTTAAGTGTTGATTAACCAGATTTGCTGGCCAAACATTGAGATATATTTGAAATTTGTCAGAGATTAGACTAAAAGTATGATGTTCCCTCTACAGAAATAATGCACAAATAACCCAGACTGAGGTCTGATATTGTTACATATATTAGATATAGACAAACTTTCTGATACCTCCTTTAAAAGAATAATTGTTTGTGCCTTCATTTATTGTTATAATTCTTTTAAAATGTTGAACCAGCATAAAGTGTGTTGAAACCAAATAAAAATGGCTTGAAATTTACATAGATTGTTTAGTACATGCTCTAAGGGGCAGTGTGAAGTCACATTGGTGCAAAATGTTTTGCTTAGCAAAGTAAGAAATCTCGAGCTATGAATCAGGACAAAGGCTGGTTATACAACCAAACATGTGTCCACAGACTGTCAAAATACACGTCAAATATTAATAACACATGAAATATTAAAATATGCATGATATATAAAAAATCACGAGATATCCATGACATGTGTCTGTTATAAAACAATGGTCACATGAGTGATTACTCATGTACGTGTGAGGATGATGTGTAAGTGGTTATTGTGCAGCAGAGTGAAGTGACCACACAATCAATGGATGATAACAGGAAGTTACTAATAGGGAATGATCAGGACATCTAGTACATTGTTGACATCAACCGATCCTGCGTAATTTAATATACATTGTCTTAGGAAACTTTTAACGTGGTTAAAGATGATTAGTCATCTGTATACGTCATTCATAAACATTCCACTGATTAGCTCAATAGTGATATCATAAATATGGAATGCGGTTCATGTTGTTCTGTGCGTCGTGTATACATGGTAAACTGTGGTCAAATCTACTTAAAGGGACGCCTCTTTATTCTTAAACTAATTTAAAAAGATACATAGTAACAAAACTTAAACACTTTATTTTTATGTTTAACTCTTGAACAGGGCATTTTATCGAAATTCTGAGTTTGAGCTTTGTAGATAAATGTTTACAATTCTCTATGGAACAATTTGCAACATAGTAAAAATAACAACAAAAAATCGTTTTATAATCGACAAATGCATCGTCATTTCGGAAATTATGTAATCGTCCAGTTAAGTACAGGAAATAAACAGAAAATTACCGTCATTGCCGGTTTGTTTTTTATTAAATGGGTCGATTGAAATGTCCCTTTTGCCAACTGACCCATTCATCAGAGGTTTGTTGCATGTGAATAAACTTGTCCTGTGCTTTTTTTCAAATTTGCAATGCTTATAGGACTTTGTCATATTTTCTTATTGATTAAGCGGAAGTAAAATATCATGTTTTTTTTTACTTATCTCATAGTGATTGTTATCACTATGCATCAAATTTAAAAGGTCTCATTTCCTAAAATAGAACATTGACTTATTAACGTTGCTGATATATTATTTGATTTAGAAATATAAAACACCTTTGCGTACAAAGCAATTTTGTTACTATTTCTTTCATTTGTTCGAGACTTTCAACCAGTTACAACTACATTAAATGTATTTATAAAAGTGCAAGCTACCAAAAAATTCAATAGTGGGTACTTCAACATAAGGTCGACTGTAGACGTGTTCTTCTAAAATATAAATTTGGTTCATTCGGATCATCTCGGCTGTTTTATTTTTTTTATAAATGTACTTGTACCGAAATGACCGAAGGTTAAGCGGGTGATGTACGCGTATATATTTATGTAAATCAAGACCAATATCGGCGTATAAGCAGCAGACTTAAGGAATTGAAGGGACCAGTGGTTTCCATTAAAGAACAAGAAAAGTCATTGATGCAAAGCATCAACGGCGATGCAAAAACTGGAACAGGTTAACAAGTTAAAGCAATATGGGAGCAAGTTAGAAGACATATATGAAAAGTTATTGCTCGTATTTGATAGCTTTCAGTTACTATAAATCACAGTATGTGTAATGTATAATCCTGAGACCATAGAAGTTTAAACAAATACAAAATATAAAGAAAAGCCTGACACCATTATTTAATTTGTTTTTCAAAGTGTTTCATTAGTAGAAAAAAAAGAACGGCAAAATTATTACAATTAATTGAAAACTTAAGTGTACAAGTACAAAAATGCTCGTGTGCAGCAGCCCTACAATACACAAATCATTATTGTTCAGATAGTATTTTTCAGGAACATAGTATTTTTTTTCTTTCTCATTTTTCTATTGTTTATTATCAAAGCTGTTTTGAATGGAAGCATTTTTGTATCTCGGTTAGGTGCACAGAGAAAGTGTTCCTTAACGTAATCCACTCCACGCATTGCAACGTGGAATATATGAGGACCATTACTAAAAACAGTAAAGAGAACGACCTGTCAGGTCATTGATTCCGATGGAAATAATGTTGTTACAAAGCATGTTATTACGTAATTATGTGATATTGTTGTTAATAATTACACATTAAACTGACTTTAAAAATAAAACTTAACAAAAGTTGCTGACACGAAAGTAATGATTAGTATGAACATATTCTGTTTTTGCAAAATGTTCGTGGAAAAAGAAATTAGTCAAAACTAAAATCTCATGTCAGGTCTTGTGGTGAACCTAGAACACTTCGATCCCGAGTCCATAACTTTAACCTTTTGTCCAAGAATACTTCATGCATAATGCTTTTTCGTGTGTTCGACCTTTATCGATGATCATCCTAATTGAATAAGATCTGTTTGAAAACTCTACGGGTCTAGAGTTTGAATTTTAAACTCTCCAATCCCAATTGCATAACCTTAACTTCTTTCCCAAGAACACCTCAAGCATATAACAAGCTATTTTGGCTACGGCCTGTTTCGGTGCTAATCGACAATATCACTTGGTTAATTTACAGTCCAAACATTGACGGACGTACCGAGAAGCATTCCTAGCTACATTTAGGAAGCCTAGGAAAGCTCTTCGCTGCAGCCACGGCTTGACCCAACAAGTTCTTTTTCGCCGTCTTTGTTGTGCACGCCGCTGCTCTTCCAAAAGAAGAGCAGCAACTACGAAGTTCTGCCATCTTTGTAGTCGATCCAGCCTCCAACGGAGTTCCGCAATGCGCAGGTCTTGGAGTCGCTGTGGTGGTATCAGTGCCATGGTAACGATTGTTGCTGGACTTAACCACATCCCTATATATACATGGTGCACGGCGGCAGCCGCTACCCGGCGATAGCGGCACGGTAGCCGTCGGATAGCAGTCCAATATGAACAGCCGCCGGCATGCCACCGCGCAGCCACAGTAGGGCGGTGGCTGGGCGGTGGCAGTTGGGAATCGCCCGATCGCCGCGCAGTCTAGGGGGCGGTCCAGAATCCTGGACGAGGCCATAATCGCGCTGCCTCCCACCAGTTGCTGCACGGTCACGGCGCTGCCGCCGCGCCACTCTGAAATGTCGCCGTCCTGCCACCGCGCAATTTCGAATATGGGAGGGAAATCGCACAGCGACATTTGAATTTTAACTTTTAGTTATAATCTCGACAGCCACCGCGCGACGTGTAAAAAGAGGACTGCCGCCGCGCGGCGTCGAAAGCGACCGCGCTGCCACCGGACGAATTTCACGAAAAACTCGCCGTCAAGTCGCCGCGCAGCGGCATTTCTGGTAATGTGACCATAGCATTACTGTTATGTATGTTTGAACGTTTCAGGCAAACAAAAATTAATATAAAAAATACTTAAAAATAAAAAAGCAACAATTACGCCGTTTACCGAATTAGGACCCTTAATTTATCAGTGTTATGAAAGTCAGCAGAACAGACTTCCCCCTAAACGCAAATGTCAGTGAGCATTCCATGTATAGGCGTCACTCTCCAGTGCGTCGCCAATGAAGCTTCATGTCAGACCGATAAAGTTTGGGATATTTAATCAGATGTGCTTTATAATAATAAAAAATATAGTAAGGAGATGCAATATAGATTCCCTTACATTTGCTCAGTGATGCTTCGAATGCAGTCAGACGACTCAATACATAGTTTTAAGAAAACTATCCGTTACTTTTGCTATCTCACAAACTATCCGTTGTTATAAACAATATAGTTAGGCAAAACCGGAGGTATGTTCAAAATGCGTTTTCAAACAGATATCGAAAGAAGGTCACCAGTCTTGTTTTCGATCGCGGGTGCTTCCTTCCTTCGTCCACACGAATAATCCAACGATGTAATATATGATAGTATATAGGATGATAGTGTATGTTTGTGGAGGGGAGGGGGTGTAATTTTATCGATTTTGTAAGTTAGCAGTATCAGGGCACGTGTCCAGAGTATTATCAGGGCACGAGTCAAGCGTATTAAAACAATGAGTTGACATTGCAAACTGTTTTTAAGATATTGCTATCATTAACCTGTTAAAGAACTTCAATGCAAACAATACAATTTTCTACCTCACCTTTCTCATAACATTTTCCGAATTACACCAAAACGACCCATTTTAACAGTTCATAAAACATTGAGATGACCCCTAAATTCTATGTCCCGTCTGTTGTTGCTAACAGAAAGGCGAACTAGTATAAATACACTACATGATACATGACACTACATAATACATAATTAGCCACTAAACTTTAGTACAGCTGTCTACTCGACTTAAGTTCAAGGTCTCAATCAAAAAGGTTTGCCCATATCATATACCATCTATAGCTCTAGATTCACTGTAAAATGCAGTTGGATTTGAAAATATCACACCACATTAACATAACCGACACCGGACCGAGCTGTCCTTGTTATCAGAGGTTAAGTTAGGCAAGTACTATTTATACATATTGGACTTAATTAAAATAAGGTCATATATAGCTTATGCATTTTGTGAGCATTGTTTGAGGCATATGTTGTTAATTTTCAAAAAGGTAAAAATAACAACAAATATTTCAGATTAGGCGACAGAATATTTAATGATGTATCAATCAATCATTATACAATTTTCCCTTAAAATATAAGTTAATGGTCCATTAAGTCAAATCTATATGTCATATATACGATGTTTTATACAGAGTCTATAAATGATTTCACACGATCTTGTAAACTATACAGTTTATATTAACGTCTGTAGATTTTACTGCCTACTTCCCTGCTGTCAACAGTTCGTCAAATGAATGTGTGTCGCGCGAAAGTGGGGATTTCCCTGTGTTTACCAAATCGTTGTGTGAATAATCGATGAACACTCAGCTTATTAATACAGGAAAGAATAGATCTGTCTGGGGATTTTTATGGAATATATCTGTCATAACTTGTAAATAAAAATATAACCTTCGGATTTTTTATAGGATTATATATATTGAATTAAAATTCTGAGATGTAGGCAATGACACGTAAAACCTTTATTTTAAAACAAGGCCCAATCTATATACCCCCCCCCCCCCCCCAAAGGCTTCTCCTACAATACTGCAATCACAGACTTTCAATAATATTTTATGGTAAATTAGTACATTCAGTGACTTGTAGAAATTCTAAACAAATTAAAACAAAATCTTTGATTATTACATTGAATTTCATGGCATAGCTTTATTCTTGGGATAGGCTAAGTCTATATAACAATATGTCTTTGCCAGTATTGTTTGTAAAACTCTTCTTCTGACTGTGGCACAACCTGCGCAGTTGTCATGTTTATTGGATCTACCTCTTTATTTGTGAACTACTTATGGCATAAAAGTCAGTTATATTGATGATTGATACATTTAATACATATATATATATATATATATATTTTACGATTTCCGTGTTTTGAGATAAGTAAATATACGCTTCCTCTTATATAGGAAGTGCATCGCTTTTTGTTCGTTATTATAAATTCAAAATCATTACTTAGCATTACTCCCAGCAGTTAACGACAAGCTACACTCCTATTTGTACATTTAGTTGCCGAGTGGTTGCTGTAGTAATAAACGTATTGGAAATCATACGTTGGACTTCCGTAGTTAAATGTGTCACATCTACATTGTTTCTATTTTTTATGAATCTCTTATATTGGTGTTAGGCTGATGATATAAATTATAAAAGTTGATTACTGAATGGATGCATATAATACGTCATAAAGTATCGATTTGTTTTTTCGACAACACAAATCCTATTGAAGATAACCTTTAAAGGTGGTATTCGGCAGCTTGAACCAAAACTATTTGCATTAAACATCATAATAAACTATTGTTACATGAACAGATCTCGAAAATAATGTTTATTTATGTCCTACACCTGTTTGAAAAGTGAATCAAAACGTCACAATTGCCATTTTAAACATGTATTTCCACTCTGAGCTACGCTGCATAGTTCACTACTTTAAACTAAGAAAACCACGAGACCACTTTTGTTTTAGCTCATCCACATCATCCGCTGTGACGTTGCATATTTTTAGCAGGAATCTCAATCGTTGTTATTTATAGATGTGAAAAGAATGAATATTTAGGTATTGATTAACGTGTTTTACTGCCTTTAAATTGGGATACAGTTTAAAATTGTCAACGCTTAGACGAAAGTATGATTTATTTTTGTTGAAATTACATACAAATACCTCCAAACAGAGGTTAGATATTGTTACTTGATATAGACGAACGGTCGGATACCACCTTTAATATAACACTCCTTTGGTGGATAAAATATAAAGTACTCTTATGATGTCTTGCAGCTCCGTTTGGATGACAGACGCGAGTTTGTGCGTCTTATCAGGACCGCGATAACCCTGACTACCGCCCGACATGTCAGAACACTTCGAGAATAATAGCTGAACGACACGTGAGTGCAGAGTTGGAGAGGGGGGGGGGTGCATTTAAACACATGCCAACCTATATTGACTTTGTCCTCTCATGCTCTTATCATAAGTATTGCACAACATACACATCTGCTTATCAGATAACGTTCAACAGTCGCTAGTACAGTCAGGGTTATAATTTATTGACAGTTAAGTTTGCAAACAGCACAACAATGGTTTAAATATAGTTTCAGTATGTACACATTTCACAAATACATTCCATCTTTAAATCCTGCTTCTTGTTCATCATTACCCCCTCTTCATCATCATTATCCTCCTCCTCCAAATCATCATCAACATAAACAACAACAGTGTAAGCAGCAGCATTAATATTTGCGGAAACCTAAGAGCAGGTGTGTTCAGGCAAAAATGCTACATGCTACAAAAACCTCTTATGTTTTTTTTACTTGTTGAAATGAAACATCTCTATTTTCGCTTTAACAATAATAGTTTCGCCAGGACAATAATGGTGTCACCTAAACAATAGGGTTTCGCCAGGACAATAATGGTGTCACCTAAACAATAGGGTTTCGCCAGGACAATAATGGTGTCACCTAAACAATAGGGTTTCGCCAGGACAATAATGGTGTCACCTAAACAATAGGGTTTCGCCAGGACAATAATGGTGTCACCTAAACAATAGGGTTTCGCCAGGACAATAATGGTGTCACCTAAACAATAGGGTTTCGCCAGGACAATAATGGTTTGAGTTGGGGTTAAATATTCAGTACTACCCTTGCGATAATACATTACTTCATTTCTTGGTGCTTCTTTAACATTTGTCACTACAACTACAAACTATTTAACGCCCAGCTAAATGTACAATAGTGTAACATTAAGCATGCATACTTGCATACTTTACTCCTATATTGTCCTCTTCCTACATACTACTCTATCTTAACACGATTTTTCAGTCTTTCTGACATAAATCTGCATAATACATGCAATGCGCACTGAGTAGCAATTTCCTGTTCTGCACTGCATATTGTAAGATTTCCTTTTCGCATTATTATACACGGAAATGTAATGTGTGTTTGTTTTGTATATTATCTTTCCAAATATAGAAAAGTGCAAAATCGGCCATGTCATATGGATTGTTACCGACAAATGCAAATGTATACTGTTAAAAGTAGCACCAAGTAATTAATTGTAAAAATAGCTTTTATATAATTTTATATAATTTATAGTTTTTAACGCTGTTCAGTGCGATTTGGAGGGTGTCAGGATAGTTCGTAGTCTTATATAAATTCCTCTGTTCGTAGATGGCTGAACAATAGAGATCAAATACATCTGTTTCTATAGCACGTATGATTCGATATCCTTATGAAGTATAGATAATTCACAATTCTGTAAATACATCAAATTAGCCAGGAATGTTTTAATGTGCTTCAATGAAAGAAATTTAGGCTTATCAATTAAACATAGGATTAACCACAAGATGTGATCTACGGTTTTCAAGCTGACTATTTGACTTAATGGGTTATAAATAACGCAGTCGTTACCTTTGTGTTCCTGTTGAAAAACCAACCCAAGACGAAAATGTATTTTAGTTATACCGGAAATAATATATAAGAAAGCTGCGCATATTTAGCACAGTAACATTTAGCACTACATTTTCATAAAGGTTATGTTGTTAACTGAGTAAATTTGTAAGTGTGAATGACACGTTTTAATTACATGTGCAACATAACAACATCTATGAACAACACATACTCAACAAATGCCGCACGAAGGGGTACGACTTTGAAAAGGTGCGAAGTCAAAACACCTGCCTTAGCGCGAGCAATCTTTAAAACATGCAACAAAAACATTGAATTTATATGACCTATTAATTTCATTGCAATATGTCTCCAAAAGTAATATTCTTTAATACAAAAGTAAAACCATAAAGTTTAAATTTTAACAAACCTTGAATACTGAGCAAATATTACATATATGTCTATCATAGTGTTCGAGCATATGTGTTTAATAATTAGTGAAGTCTGTCCAAATCTAAACGAAACACACCACTTATTGTAATATTCACCGAACTGTTATTGCACAATTCGCCCCCAAAAGCTTTTTGATGAGTTGTAAAAAACCCTAAACTGCGATTACTGATTATTAAAAAAGAAAACAAATCTTGTATACAAAGAAATGTTTAACCATGAATATGGCACCGAAGAGAATGTCGTCGAATTAGTGCTCGACGACACAATAATCATCACTTTGGCGGTAATTGCAATTAGGAAGTATCGCAGGCTGACCTTAACTACAGGAAAAGAATGTTGACATCATAAATGAAATGCCATCATTGTATAGATGGCGGTGGCTGTATATCTCGACATTCCGATTACATCTAGCTGCAGCTGCAATTGAACATACAGTAAGTGTGTCGTATC
Source organism: Sinonovacula constricta (assembly GCA_007844125.1). Lineage (NCBI taxonomy): Eukaryota > Metazoa > Mollusca > Bivalvia > Cardiida > Solecurtidae > Sinonovacula > Sinonovacula constricta. The sequence continues at coordinate 32,702,142 of CM017572.1, forward strand.
CGCTACTGAAGTTTAAATGCATGGGACTGGCTTCCTGTGTCTATATATATCGTGAAACAAGATTGGGCTGTAATATATCTAACAAACAATCTGTTATGTAATATTTATTGAATAATGCTTGAACTATCAAAAAGCTGCAAAAAAGGCAAAAACAGAAGGCACAATATGACACAGGCATAATATATCAAAATAAATACCACAAATGTACATTTCTTTATACACAACAGTATCGATGTTATATGCAATTAACAGCTGCAACTGCTTTTTATAAAGTTACTTTGAAAACATTGTAATGTAAGAATTTATCGGACTAAACATTATAGACGATGTTAAGTCAATATTATTTTGAAAAGGCCTATGGGCATAATGTTATACAACTTCGGGATCGAATCTGAAACTAAACTCACATCCATTCCGCATCCATGTTACTTTTTTAAAATACGCATCAACCAATTATGGTAACTATAACGACGCCCGGCTATTCTGGTGGATGGAGACCCCAGATAAATGTTTAAAGTAGATCTCCGCAGGTCAGCTGGATGCCGTTCTGGCCCAGCCTAACATCCATTCCGCGGCCATGTTGAAGTCACAGAGAGAATATGAGACCAGCCTCACATCCATTCCGCGGCCATATTGAAGTCACAGAGAGAATATGAGAGCAGCCTCACATCCATTTCGCCGCCATGTTGAAGTCACAGTGAGAATATGAGACCAGCCTCACATCCATTCCGCGGCCATGTTGAAGTCACAGAGAGAATATGAGAGCAGCCTCACATCCATTCCGCGGCCATGTTGAAGTCACAGAGAGAATATGACAACAGTCTCAAATCCATTCCGCGGCCATGTTGAAGTCATAGAGAGAGTATGAGACCAGCCTCAAATCCATTCCGCGGTCATATTGAAGTCGAAGAATATACGAGCAGCCTCACATCCATTCCGCGGCCATACTGAAGTCACAGAGAGAATATGACACCAGCCTCACATCCATTCCGCGGCCATGTTGAAGTCACAGAGAGAAGAGGACACCAGCCTCACATCCATACCGCGGCCATGTTGAAGTCACAGTGAGAATATGAGACCAGCTTCATATCCATTCCGCGGCCATGTTGAAGTCACAGTGAGAATATGAGACAAGCTTCATATCCATTCCACGACCATGCTCGAGTCACAGTGAGTATATGAGACCAGCGTCACATCCATTCCGCGGCCATATTGAAGTCACAACTAGAATATGAGAGCAGCCTCACATCCATTCCGCGGCAATGATGAAGTCACAGAGAGAGTATAAGACCAGCCTCACATCCATTCCGCGGCCATATTGAAATCAAAGAGAGAATATGAGACCAGCCTCACATCTATTCCGCGGCCATATTGAAGTCACAGAGAGAATATGAGACCAGCCTCACATCCATTCCGCGGCAATATTGAAGTCACAGTGAGAATATGAGACCAGCCTCACATCCATTCCGCGGCCATATTGAAGTCACAGAGAGAATATGAGACCAGCCTCACATCCATTCCGCGGCCATATTGAAGTCACAGTGAGAATATGAGACCAGCCTCACATCCATTCCGCGGCCATGTTGAAGTCACAGAGAGAATATGAGAGCAGCCTCACATCCATTCCGCGGCCATATTGAAGTCACAGTGAGAATATGAGAGCAGCCTCACATCCATTCCGCGGCCATGTTGAAGTCACAGTGAGAATATGAGACCAGCCTCACATCCATTCCGCGGCAATATTGAAGTCACAGAGAGAATATGAGACCAGCCTCAGATCCATTCCGCGGCCATATTGAAGTCACAGAGAGAGTATGAGACCAACCTCACATCCATTCCGGGGCCATATTGAAGTCACAGAGAGAGTATGAGACCAACCTCACATCCATTCCGCGGCCATATTGAAGTCACAGAGAGAATATGACACCAGCCTCACATCCATTCCGCGGTCATATTGAAGTCACAGAGAGAATATGAGACCAGCTTCATATCCATTCCACGGCCATACTGAAGTCAAAGAGAGAGTATGAGAGCAGCCTCACATCCATTCCGCGGCCATATTGAAGTCAAAGAGAGAATATGAGACCAACCTCACATCCATTCCGCGGCCATATTGAAGTCAAAGAGAGAGTATGAGAGCAGCCTCACATCCAGTCCGCGGCCATGTTGAAGTCACATAAAGAATATGAGAGCAGCCTCACATCCATTCCGCGGCCATATTGAAGTCAAAGAGAGAATATGAAACCAGCCTCACATCCATTCCGCGGCCATGTTGAAGTCAAAGAGAGAATATGAGACCAGCCTCACATCCATTCCTCGGCCATGTTGAAGTCAAAGAGAGAGTATGAGAGCAGCCTCATATCCAGTCCGCGGCCATGTTGAAGTCACAGAGAGAATATGAGAGCAGCCTCACATCCATTCCGCGGCCATGTTGAAGACACAGTGAGAATATGAGACCAGCTTCATATCCATTCCACGGCCATATTGAAGTCAAAGAGAGAGTATGAGAGCAGCCTCACATCCAGTCCACGACCATGTTGAAGTCACAGAGAGAATATGAGAGCATCCTCACATCCATTCCGCGGCCATGTTGAAGACACAGTGAGAATATGAGACCAGCTTCATATCCATTTCACGACGAAGCTTGAGTCACAGTGAGTATATGAGACCAGCCTCACATCCATTCCGCGGCCATGTTGAAGTCACAGAGAGAGTACGAGACCAGCCTCACATCCATTCTGCGGCCATGTTGAAGTCACAGAGAGAGTATGAGACCAGCCTCACATCCATTCCGCGGCCATGTTGAAGTCATAGAGAGAGTATGAGAGCAGCCTCAAATCCATTCCGCGGTCATATTGAAATCACAGAATATGAGAGCAGCCTCACATCCATTCCGCGGCCTTATTGAAGTCACAGAGAGAATATGAGAGCAGTACATCCATTCCGCGGCCATATTGAAGTCACAGAGAGAATATTAGAGCAGCTTCACATCCATTCCGCGGCCATATTGAAGGCACAGAGAGAATATGAGACCAGCCTCACATCCATTCCGCGGCCATATTGAAGTCACAGACAGAATATGAGAGCAGCCTCACATCCATTCCGCGGCCATATTGAAGTCACAAAGAGAATATGAGACCAGCCTCACATCCATTCCGCGACCATATTGAAGTCACAGAGAGAGTATGAGAGCAGCCTCACATCCATTCCGCGGCCATATTGAAGTCACAGTGAGAATATGAGACCAGCCTCACATCCATTCCGCGGCCATGTTGAAGTCACAGAGAGAATATGAGACCAGCTTCATATCCATTCCACGACGATGCTCGAGTCACAGTGAGTATATGAGACCAGCCTCACATCCATTCCGCGGCCATATTGAAGTCACAGTGAGAATATGACACCAGCCTCACATCCATTCCGCGGTCATATTGAAGTCACAGAGAGAATATGAGACCAGCTTCATATCCATTCCACGGCCATATTGAAGTCACAGTGAGAATATGAGACCAGCTTCATATCCATTCCACGGCCATACTGAAGTCAAAGAGAGAGTATGAGAGCAGCCTCACATCCATTCCGCGGCCATATTGAAGTCAAAGAGAGAATATGAGACCAGCCTCACATCCATTCCGCGGCCATATTGAAGTCAAAGAGAGAGTATGAGAGCAGCCTCACATCCAGTCCGCGGCCATGTTGAAGTCACAGAGAGAATATGAGACCAGCCTCAGATCCATTCCGCGGCCATATTGAAGTCACAGAGAGAGTATGAGACCAACCTCACATCCATTCCGCGGCCATATTGAAGTCACAGAGAGAGTATGAGACCAACCTCACATCCATTCCGGGGCCATATTGAAGTCACAGAGAGAGTATGAGACCAACCTCACATCCATTCCGCGGCCATATTGAAGTCAAAGAGAGAATATGAGACCAACCTCACATCCATTCCGCGGCCATATTGAAGTCAAAGAGAGAGTATGAGAGCAGCCTCACATCCAGTCCGCGGCCATGTTGAAGTCACATAAAGAATATGAGAGCAGCCTCACATCCATTCCGCGGCCATATTGAAGTCAAAGAGAGAATATGAGACCAGCCTCACATCCATTCCGCGGCCATGTTGAAGTCAAAGAGAGAATATGAGACCAGCCTCACATCCATTCCTCGGCCATGTTGAAGTCAAAGAGAGAGTATGAGAGCAGCCTCATATCCAGTCCGCGGCCATGTTGAAGTCACAGAGAGAATATGAGAGCAGCCTCACATCCATTCCGCGGCCATGTTGAAGACACAGTGAGAATATGAGACCAGCTTCATATCCATTCCACGGCCATATTGAAGTCAAAGAGAGAGTATGAGAGCAGCCTCACATCCAGTCCACGACCATGTTGAAGTCACAGAGAGAATATGAGAGCATCCTCACATCCATTCCGCGGCCATGTTGAAGACACAGTGAGAATATGAGACCAGCTTCATATCCATTTCACGACGAAGCTTGAGTCACAGTGAGTATATGAGACCAGCCTCACATCCATTCCGCGGCCATGTTGAAGTCACAGAGAGAGTACGAGACCAGCCTCACATCCATTCTGCGGCCATGTTGAAGTCACAGAGAGAGTATGAGACCAGCCTCACATCCATTCCGCGGCCATGTTGAAGTCATAGAGAGAGTATGAGAGCAGCCTCAAATCCATTCCGCGGTCATATTGAAATCACAGAATATGAGAGCAGCCTCATATCCATTCCGCGGCCTTATTGAAGTCACAGAGAGAATATGAGAGCAGTACATCCATTCCGCGGCCATATTGAAGTCACAGAGAGAATATTAGAGCAGCTTCACATCCATTCCGCGGCCATATTGAAGGCACAGAGAGAATATGAGACCAGCCTCACATCCATTCCGCGGCCATATTGAAGTCACAGACAGAATATGAGAGCAGCCTCACATCCATTCCGCGGCCATATTGAAGTCACAAAGAGAATATGAGACCAGCCTCACATCCATTCCGCGACCATATTGAAGTCACAGAGAGAGTATGAGAGCAGCCTCACATCCATTCCGCGGCCATATTGAAGTCACAGTGAGAATATGAGACCAGCCTCACATCCATTCCGCGGCCATGTTGAAGTCACAGAGAGAATATGAGACCAGCTTCATATCCATTCCACGACGATGCTCGAGTCACAGTGAGTATATGAGACCAGCCTCACATCCATTCCGCGGCCATATTGAAGTCACAGTGAGAATATGAGAGCAGTCTCACATCCATTCCGCGGCCATGTTGAAGTCACAGAGAGAATATGAGACCAGCCTCACATCCATTCCGCGGCCATGTTGAAGTCACAGTGAGAATATGAGACCAGCCTCACGTCCATTCCGCGGCCATATTGAAGTCACAGAGAGAATATGAGACCAGCCTCAGATCCATTCCGCGGCCATATTGAAGTCACAGAGAGAGTATGAGACCAACCTCACATCCATTCCGCGGCCATATTGAAGTCACAGAGAGAATATGACACCAGCCTCACATCCATTCCGCGGTCATATTGAAGTCACAGAGAGAATATGAGACCAGCTTCATATCCATTCCACGGCCATACTGAAGTCAAAGAGAGAGTATGAGAGCAGCCTCACATCCATTCCGCGGCCATATTGAAGTCAAAGAGAGAATATGAGACCAGCCTCACATCCATTCCGCGGCCATATTGAAGTCAAAGAGAGAGTATGAGAGCAGCCTCACATCCAGTCCGCGGCCATGTTGAAGTCACAGAGAGAATATGAGAGCAGCCTAACATCCATTCCGCGGCCATATTGAAGTCAAAGAGAGAATATGAGACCAGCCTCACATCCATTCCGCGGCCATGTTGAAGTCAAAGAGAGAATATGAGACCAGCCTCACATCCATTCCGCGGCCATGTTGAAGTCAAAGAGAGAGTATGAGAGCAGCCTCATATCCAGTCCGCGGCCATGTTGAAGTCACAGAGAGAATATGAGAGCAGCCTCACATCCATTCCGCGGCCATATTGAAGACACAGTGAGAATATGAGACCAGCTTCATGTCCATTCCACGGCCATATTGAAGTCAAAGAGAGAGTATGAGAGCAGCCTCACATCCATTCCGCGGCCATATTGAAGTCAAAGAGAGAATATGAGAGCAGCCTCACATCCAGTCCGCGACCATGTTGAAGTCACAGAGAGAATATGAGAGCAGCCTCACATCCATTCTGCGGCCATGTTGAAGACACAGTGAGAATATGAGACCAGCTTCATATCCATTTCACGACGAAGCTTGAGTCACAGTGAGTATATGAGACCAGCCTCACATCCATTCCGCGGCCATGTTGAAGTCACACAGAGAGTACGAGACCAGCCTCACATCCATTCCGCGGCCATTGTGAAGACACAGAGAGAGTATGAGACCAGCCTCACATCCATTCCGCGGCCATGTTGAAGTCATAGAGAGAGTATGAGAGCAGCCTCAAATCCATTCCACGGTCATATTGAAGTCACAGAATATGAGAGCAGCTTCACATACATTCTGCGGCCATATTGAAGTCACAGAGAGAATATGAGAGCAGCCTCACATCCATTCCGCGGTCATATTGAAGTCACAGAGAGAATATGAGACCAGCCTCACATCCATTCCGCGACCATATTGAAGTCAGAGAGAGTATGAGAGCAGCCTCACATCCATTCCGCGGCCATATTGAAGTCACAGAGAGAATATGAGAGCAGCCTCACATCCATTCCGCGGCCATATTGAAGTCACAGAGAGAATATGAGAGCAGCCTCTCATCCATTCCGCGGCCATGTTAAAGTCACAGAGAGAATATGAGAGCAGTACATCCATTCCGCGGCCATATTGAAGTCACAGAGAGAATATGAGAGCAGCCTCACATCCATTCCGCGGCCATATTGAAGACACAGTGAGAATATGAGACCAGCTTTATATTCATTCCACGACGATGCTCGAGTCACAGTGAGTATATGAGACCAGCCTCACATCCATTCCGCGGCCATATTGAAGTCAAAGAGAGAATATGAGAGCAGCCTCACATCCATTCCGCGGCCATGTTGAAGTCACAGAGAGAATATGAGAGCAGCCTCACATCCATTCCGCGGCCATGTTGAAGACACAGTGAGAATATGAGACCAGCTTCATATCCATTCCACGACGATGCTCGAGTCACAGTGAGTATATGAGACCAGCCTCACATCCATTCCGCGGCCATGTTGAAGTGACAGAGAGAGAGTATGAGACCAGCCTCACATCCATTCCGCGGCCATGTTGAAGTCACAGAGAGAGTATGAGAGCAGCCTCACATCCATTCCACGGCCATATTGAAGTCACAGAGAGAATACTAGAGCAGCCTCACATCCATTCCGCGGTCATATTGAAGTCACAGAGAGAGTATGAGAGCAGCCTCACATCCATTCCGCGGCCATATTGAAGTCACTCAGAGAATACGAGAGCAGTCTCACATCCATTCCGCGGCCATATTGAAGTCACAGAGAGAGTATGAGAGCAGCCTCACATCCATTCCGCGGCCATATTGAAGTCACAGAGAGAGTATGAGAGCAGCCTCACATCCATTCCGCGGCCATATTGAAGTCACAGAGAGAGTATGAGAGCAGCCTCACATCCATTCCACGGCCATATTGAAGTCACAGAGAGAAAATGAGAGCAGCCTCACATCCATTCCGCGGCCATATTAAATTTACAGAGAGAGTATGAGAGCAGCCTCACATCCATTCCACGGCCATATTGAAGTCACAGAGAGAGTATGAGAGCAGCCTCACATCCATTCCACGGCGATATTGAAGTCACAGAGAGAATATTAGAGCAGCCTCACATCCATTCCGCGGCCATATTAAATTTACAGAGAGAGTATGAGAGCAGCCTCACATCCATTCCGCGGCCATATTGAAGTCACAGAGAGAGTATGAGAGCAGCCTCACATCCATTCCACGGCCATATTGAAGTCACAGAGAGAATATGAGAGCAGCCTCACATCCATTCGGCGGCCATATTAAATTTACAGAGAGCGTATGAGAGCAGCCTCACAATCATTCCGCGGCCATATTGAAGTCACAGTGAGAATATGAGAGCAGGTCAATAAACAAGATCTACAAACACACACTGCAATACAAGGTCATTGTGTCGACCCAGAGCGCTCAGTCAGTGCCACTTTATAATCACATGCAATTATATTACATATACATGCATTGAACTATTACTTTTCATAAAGGTAGTTACATCAATAATGATAATACCAATATTGGAAAAGAAATACCAAAAGGCCTTATATCAGCAAGAAAACGGTCAGCTGACTGGGCTCTAACGTGTCCATTACTCAATAGTAACATACTTTTTCCATGTACTTTACATACTCTCATGACCTCATTTGGTGACTGTGCAGATGTTTTGTGGGATGAATTTGTATATTTTTGTAAAACAGATCAACAAAATTACTGAGACTGATTAAAAACCCAAGATGTAATAACATTATGCCCTGATGTAGGTCACGTGAAAACGTACACTCTCAAGATCTAGCTAAATGGAAGTAAGCTGGAGTCAAATGCTCAGCTGTATCTGTATATAATAAATTAGTATATACCAATTTGTCCTTACAAAAAACAACAACATTCCTACTGATATATATGACATCAGCTTACTTCAAGAAAATATTTATGATTGTTCACTGGTAATGTTTAGTGCTTTAGTAATAGGAAAGAAGGGAAACAAAATACACTATGAGAAGCTTAGTCACTCACAAACATTTTAATTACTTTCATTCTATCAAGTTAAATACTACCATGTTATTCATGAAAACTGTTAACAAGAAAGGTAAGATATAAAATGCAACTAACATTTAATAAAGTTACCGGACTATTCTATGTCCACTTCAATGTACATGTACTTTCGGTCATATCAACGTGTATAAGATAGATTTGTTTAGAAAGGAATTAGGATAAACATAATAAATTAGGACATACTGTCCAGCAATGTCGTCTGCTTCAGTTACTACTTAACAGCAACACAGTGATATAGTTTAGAAAAAAAATCCCTTTTTGACGTAATAAGGTTTTGATTTTTTAACCCATTCTTTTATTACTACTTGTGAAATATCTTTACGGTGAAATGTGTTCCAAATTGGAGTTTGTTTCTTCTTCGTTCAAATGCAATCAAGAAACATAGTAATGTACTGCTGTTTTATACTTTAAACTTGTTACAAATTGTTGGATGCCTGTAAATGAAACTTGACAAAGGTTGACGACTTGGGACCTTAAGATGTGTCGATCCTGGTGTGACAAGCGCAATTGGCTAACTAGGATCTATAATATATGTCTGTGTAGCTTTATAAATGAAAGGATTCAATTGTTTTAACGAAACAAAAACAAAACAACAAACAAACAAACAAAAAAGAAGCAAAAAGGAAACTTTAATAGACTACAAATATACAAATATAGACAGGTGAATGATTAACAAACACAAAACTGTCGACCACGGATTGGTAACAATCTGTGAATAATTCCGTGCATTTAAGCTGTATGAATAAAAACACAAATATATTGGACCGTGTATTGTTTATAGATAAAGCACAAAATGACAATGATTTAAAACACTTGCTTCTATGGAAGTTTTGTCACAGTATATATAATGATCGTCGGCATCTAATCTCAACACTCTGGTTTTATTATCCATTGAAAGCATTCATAACCTTGACATATGACACAGACATATACAACGACATGTATAATTAGGCATAGACAAAAGACAAAAACGACAAAAAATCTAGTATTGTGAAAATGAGATATGATAAAAATATAACAACCGATATAATTATATCAGTATCACAGGCATGTTTCACAAATAAGTCTTTAGATATTTTCTAAGGACCGAAAATGTATACGAAAAAGCATTAAATACAAACTTAAAACATATATAAAAATTTGCTTTTATCTAAAACACGAAAATATTTTAAAAATAAGCACGTACTGAATGAAAAGCTCAATCAAGGACAAAATCATACACAACATTAGGACGCTTGCAAATTACACAAAGCAAAAAAGGTGTACGTTTACATAAAAATACACATCTATAAATCACATTAATGGTACATTAAACACATTGCTCTCTAGCACTGTGTACAGAGTGTAACTGTATACATGCTTCAGGTACCTAACATCAAGCAAGCACACCGAACAAGAATGTTTCATAAAACGGCTTAAAACATGTCTGTCAGAACAGACAAGCGACCAACAATATTTTAACCACGATCCATAAAAGAATTCATTTAAGCAAAAATGTAATGTCAAGTGTTTAACAATATGTTCCTGAGCAGGGACACTTTAGCATGCCGTCCATGCTGACTAGTTCTCTTAAACAGCAGATCTAGTTGTTTAGAAAAAAAGTTGTCAGGTTACATTCCTTCCTGAACCTTGGTAATATGAAACGTCCGCTGTTTTGTGTCTGTACAATATAATGTACACAGGCGGTTAGACAGCTAATGCATGTAGAATAAAACGTTCGCTTATAAATACAACTTGCAATTGTTACAGTATGTTATTTGTATCTCATTTTAGTATATAAACCAGCGCGAGGTATTACGACATGTCTGTTCTCGTTGCTTTGGGACATAATCGTAGCCCTTGTGTGTTGCCAATAAATACAAAGGACGATGCATGTGCTTATGGTTCAGACAATCTAGTGTCGCAATACAATACAATACAATATCTTTATTTCCTCCATTGTTGGAGATTTCGTGTATATGTATAGTACATGGTATACAACTAAAATAAGACAATATAAGTGGAAACAAAATGCATTATTAAACTGAAACTAACATGGTTTAAAATACGGACAAAGGTGAGTAAGTAAAGATAACTCATGAATAAGTAGAAAGGATAGTTTGAACATTAAATAAATAAATAAATAAATAAATAAATAAATAAATAAATAAATAGAGACAATTTGTTATTAGGCATAATATGCATATTTAGCAGACTGACAAAGGGTAGCTATAACATTTCAATAACACCGGATCTATACAACAGATAAAGGAGCTTTACAGCTGTAGTGTCCAGTCTAAACAAATAGTTTTAATTTACATGGAATTCATACATTGGCACACAAGTTTAAATGACCTCCGTAGAAACCGTGGAGTTTGAACGTCTTCAATCGTTTGTAGCACTGGTGCTCCTAGTACACATAGGAGAAAGGTTTCACTATTAAGCGATTTTAGTTCGTCAGCAGAGCCAGTACCGAACATATTTGAAATATCAGACAGGAACTGGTGTTTGTAGTGCTGAGTGTGTGCACAATCACTAATTAGATGTATATGTGGGTCCGAGCTTATTGTTTTACATAGATCACAAATATAATGTTCAGACTTTAGTAACCTGGCCCAGATATGAGCAATAGTTTTCATTGTTTTCCTAGTTGAGCTGAATTTGCATACTCTATATATAACAGAGGGCTGTATATTTTGTTGTAAATTTATGAACAACTTAAAATCGTCACTAGCAGATATTCTTTCGATCCATTCCCGTCCGTCTGTAGTGTACACACGTTCCTTTACAAAGCGTTTCCAGACACGCTTTGTTGGCAGTGACGAGGGGTGTGTTATAACAGCATTAACAAACGACAAAATATCGTATTTATACAATATGACTAAAATGTCTGGAACGAATCCATAAACAACAGAGTTTGTAGACAGGAAGCTATAGTAGCGTCTAAGAAAAATGTTTCTGCTTATGTTATTAACATCTAAGCTGATTAATTTGTAAAGAAACATCAGTTTTCTTATTGTCACATCACAACACAATTTATGCAGCCCTACCATAGCCTCGCATATGTCAGATCGAGTACATCTTCTGAAGCCCTGTATGTATTTAACAACGAAGTGTTGGAACCTGTTGATCTTATTGATGCATGACCTTGATAAATTACACCATAATTCGCTACCATACAATGCTACAGGTTTAACTACTTTTGAATAGAGGTTAACTGATGTAATTGGATTAATTCCATCTGAATTGAGTCCCTTGGCCGAGAGGGCAAAAAACGAATTCCTAGCTTTCTGTAATCTATCCTCTATACGTCGAAACAACGTAGCTCAAACAGGTATATAAAGGCTTATTTTGTGCTAGATTATGAACCTTAAGGACATACTTTTAATTTTAACATTGTTGTGGGATTATTTTAAGTGTACAGTCAAAATTTACTTCATGTTGTGAGTAGGGCCATTCTGGTTATAACTCATTCAAAGTCAAACATTAATTTATGTTGAACTAGGGCCATTATGGTTCTACAGCCAAAGTTTACTTCATGTTGGGAGTAGGGCCATTCTAGTTCCAAAGTCAAACGTTACTTCATATTGGGAGTACGACAATGATGGTTCCACAGCAAAAATTTATTTCATGTTGGAGAAGGGCGATTATGGTTCCACAGCCAAACTTTACTTAAAGATGGAGGAGGATCATTCTGGTTCTGCAGTCCAACTTTACTTTATGTTAAAAGTAGGAATGTTATTGTTCTACAGCTAAACTTTATTTCATGTTGGAGTCGGGTGATTATGATTCCACAGCCAAACTTTACTTCGTATTGGAGAAGGGCCATTATGGTTCCACAATCAAACTTTACTTCATGTTTAGAGAAAGGGCATTCAGGGTCCAAAGCAAAAGTTTACTTCATGCTGAGAAAAGGGCAATTATGGTTCCACAATTAAACTTTACTTCAAGGTGGAATAGGGCCATTCTGGTTCCACAATCATTCACAGTCAAACTTTACTTTATGTTGGAAGAGAGTCATTCTGTTTCTTCAGTCAAACTTTACTTTATGTTGGGTCAAACTTTACTTTATGTTGGAAGAGAGCCATTCTGGTTCCACAGTCGAACTTTACTTTATGTTGGAGTAAGGTCATTCTGGTTTCAAAGTCAAATTTTACTTTTTGTTGGCAGCAGGGCTTTTCTGGTTCCACAGTCAAACTTTACTTCATGTTGGAGAAGGGGCATTCTGGTTGCAGTCAAACTTTACTTCACGTTGGAGTATGGCCATAATGGTTCCACAGTCAAATTTTAATTCATGTTGGGAGCTGGTTAATAAGATTATCTAAATCATCTTCAGATACATTTGAATTCGGTGGAAGATAAATAGAGCAAATGGTTACAACTTTATGTAGGGTTACACGGATAGCAACAGCTTGTATGTTTGTGTCCAGTTCGACTTGAGAGTGTGGCAATTTGGAGTTGACAATTATTGTCGATCCTCCAGATGCCCTCTCGCATGCTGTATGTATATAATTATAACAAGTATAACCCTTAATTTTGAATTTATCAGAGTCTTTAAGAAAGGTTTTCTGAAGACAAAGCACAGCACGATTTAGTGTAGATAATAGAATAAGTATTTCATTGTAATTGGCCTTAAGACCTCGGCAGTTCCACTGAATGATTCTATTATTCGTGAGATTATTCAACTTAATTCTTGTAGACTATGTTTTAGGTGCTTTTACAGATGACCTTGGTGTTGTTTTTTTGTGTTCGATGGAGACTCCATTAGACACTCGAATTTGTTTTGATGGGTGTTTATCACCTGAGTGTTTGGAGCAGTGGGAGTACTCTGTCCTCTCCTCTGCCCCGAAGGACCAGGAGTCTCCTTAAAGAAGACCTGGTCATTGGCTATAGGCTTGTTTTGTGCCTTTGCATTATTATTTACAGAATTACTTGAAGGGGCACTGTTTTTGATCGAGGAAGGAGTTTGAGTCTGAGAAGATTGCGATACCTTGTATTTTGAAGGAATTATGATTTTGTCAGTAGTTTGGTAACCAGTCGGGACCTCATACTGGGTGAAATTGTCCTTCATCTATCTATAGCTGGTTTATTTAAGGGTCAGCACATACATTCGTATTTTATCGTGACCCCGTCATACTGCCCTAGTATGACTTAAAGATGGTTTGACCAATGTGCCTAAAGGTGGGCTCCTATCAGGTATCCAATTTCGGTTACCTACTTATATAGCTAATAAGCTTATAAAGGTTGAGTGTTTTCGTAGTTTTGTCCTATTCTAAGGTGAGTGATTGAGTTTGTGAATTTCACTGCCTAACTTATTCCCTAATCTCACCTTATGGTTATATAGCACAGGACCCTTTTTCACCCCTAATGTGGGGTGTTCATTTCTGTTGGCTTTTGTTATTATAAGGATTGGTTACTAGGTTGACATCTTCCAACTTTTTGAAACGAAATTGTCATTGGAAGGGGTCTTCCTATATCCATTTCCTTTTTTTGTCATTGACTATGGGTGGGGTAAAGTTTTAATTGATTAAGGGTCCTTTGCTTGTTTAACCGAGTTATCATGTCTGGACGACCGAGGCCCGACCGCCCCTCAACCATTCACCTTATTGTACATGTATGTACATACAAGGAGAAAGTCCTCGGCTATGGCAGGAAAGAGAGTAAAACGTTCATGTTTACCTAGGGAGATTTTTTGTATATTATGAACGCTTTACTCTATGCTGTAAAAAAAGTACATGGGTTAGTTAATACAGTAATATAGTTAATGTATTTACATTCAGTGGGGATTTTTTTATTTTTGTATATTTTTTTCCACTGATAATGTTAGTGCAGTAACAAGGTTGTGCAGGGGAGGGGGCGGTGCAGTTTGTCTATTTTATTTACATTTATAATTACCTGGTTTCCCCTACTTCTTACTGTCGGTGTGAATGCGCCTCCGCCCTTGAGGGGGGAATACCGACTCTTGGTTTTGGTTCACTTAAGCGGGTGCCTTTGTTTTTACGGGGCCCTTTAGGGGCCACCGTTTATTCAGCGACCCTTATACTAGTTCTATACGGTCCAGTGGGTATTTTTCCTTTTTGTTCGGTGGGTTCATTGGGTGCCTTTGTTTTTACGGGGTCTTTAGGAGTCCGCCGTTTATTCAGCTACCCTCCACCTACTGTTTCAATTATTGAGTTTTTACCTTAACCGTCCTATTTGTTCGGTGGGTTCACTGGGTGCCTTTGTTTTTACGGGGTCTTTAGGAGTCCACCGTTTATTTAGCTACCCTCCACCTACTGGTTGTTAATGAAATTGTCCTTGTGCTCCGAGATGCTTTTTTGATTTATGAGGCATATGTTGCGCCTCTATCAGGAGTTGCTTTGTCTTTTGCCAACTTCCTGCCTTCTGGAAAGGAGATGTTATTTGTGTACTTTATTTTTTTGGACTTCCTTTTCCCGTTTCCATGCAGGGCAATCCCTGGATTTGGTCTCATGTGGTCCAGCACAATTAACACATTTAAGTGGGTTAGGACATACGTCTTCCCTGTGCTGGGCGGACACTTCGCCGCAACGAGGGCAATGGTCGTCGTCCTTACACTGAAACTCGTGGTGGCCAAACTTCTGAAAATGAAAACACCTAAGTGGATTTGGAATGTACACCTGCCCTTTCACGTTGAGGTAACCGACCTTGATCGAAGTAGGGAGTGATGGGTTTGCGAACGTTAAAACAAAAGTGTTTGTCGGAACTCGCCGGCCGTCCCTCAGGAATGATATCCTGCGGACACCACACACCTCCTGAGGCGTGAGTTCCCCGAGGATATCCTCCGCAGAGACACCAGCAAGGTCAGGGCATCGAATGACTCCTTTTGACGAGTTCAGTGAAGAGTGGTAGTAGGTTTTTACTTTTAAGGATTTCTATCACAAAAGGGAATACTTTGGTTATCGGGTTTTTCTCGGATCAATTTAACAACAATGAAGTGAAAAAAGCATGTGCTTGTGGGTGTTTCGGTATCTCAATCTTCTAACGATAAAGCAGGGATCGGGTCTTTGCATTTGCGTTTTCGTTCCATGAGGGATTCTTATAATAATGCAGCATCCTGGCTCACCACCCACCGCGGAGCCCAACAAGGGGGCGTCTTATAGGAGTGGATCTCCGACCTCCCAACGCCAGTGATACCAAGATGCGATACTCCGACATAAAATATGCAATAAAGCATACAAAATGCCAGATTAAACCGTTAAGGGGGTGTCGACCGGCGTCTGGGTTATAGTAAATAGGGGAAAACATGAGAGAATGAGTTTACGGAACGCGGTATATTTGAAGAAAGAAAAAGGAGAAAAAGAGTGGAAAGTCGGAGACAAGAAAGTGGGACGAAAGGGAATAAGAGCTAACCCAGCACCGGCCGAGGGGTTATCCGATTGGGGATACAGGACCAGTACCCCGCCCGTCTACCCCACAACTTAGGGCCAAAATGGTGTGTTGGTCATGGTCGACCTATATGTTAATAACCTGACAAGCCAACAAAGACCTGAACCCCCAGGATCCCCTCGTCGTAGAGATACAGGGTCGCCACCCACGGCAAACAGGTGGTCTACCTTTGGAGGGTTCTTACCCTGCTACAGGTAGCAGCAGCCGGAGAATTCTAAGGCCCCTACCGGCAGGGCCGTATTTTATTTATCGAAAATACAAACAGGTTTTATTCTAGATGTAACTAAATAAAACAAACATATCTACAATAACTTAAATTGGCTTAGTACTGAAACATCAACAAATGGAAAGGCTTCACCAACAAAAAGTAACTTAAAATTTAACAAGAAAATATGTAAAAGCGTTGTACAACTTACCATAATTAGTTGCCCCATGGCTATGTATTGGTTCCTCTTTTAAGTGTCATACTCCAAGAGAGGTCACCCTGGGTTTTCTGCCTTATAGCTTTATTATTATTTTTATTAAACAGACCATTATCTGTTTATACATACACAGTAAAGTTAGCACTATGACATGCATATAGGCCTTTCCCAAAGCTAGGTCATGTCCTTTACCAAATTACTCGTTGTGTCCCTTGATTTGAAGTTTCTTTGTCCGGGGACGTCACTTGAAGCCAGTAATGTCCGCTAAAATGATTGCGCTTATTACTGAGGAGCATCAAACTGACGCTGTACACACGCCTTAGTCAGCAAACTAAAAGCAACATGATTACATGATTACAAGGTATCAGGGAAGAACGATGAGTTTTTGAGAGCTTAAACTATTCACATTTTCGGGTACAAGGGCGAGACGATATGGACTGTTTGAGTGAGACGATGTGATCCCAAGCAAGAGACGACGTGAGCCTCAAATTAACCAGATTGGAGCATTGTGTTTGTTTTGTGTTATGTCTTACGTCTTAATCTATAGTAGATTAAATAAACCTTTTAAAGTATTTTATACGATCAACACAAATATAACATTACCGAAAATATGCTGTTATAAATAAAGCTTTTTCGAACTTAATTTCCTCTACTTAAAGCGTTCATAGAAAAAACAACGGATTTTGACTATTGTTTATAATCGTTTAACAATGTTAGATTATACGAATATATAGAGAATACTAGGTAGGTGGAGTTTGGTATATGTTGCAATGCTCATAGGACTGTCATATATACTTATTCATGATCACAACAATGTTGCCTGTGCAGTGTGGCGGTCGTAAAAAATCTCCCCGTGCATGTAATCTTTGTTGTCATTTTATCCTATAAGGATTGTTACATGTATTTCCTTTGATGGACATTGGACTTTGGTTTTTCAATTCTATCTTCACATGAACAGGATGCTACAACCATTTATTCGTCTCTGGTCAAGTTTGTTCATGATTCAGAAAGTTAATTTTATTTATAGTCAACCATTTTTGTGTAGTTTTTCAAATCGAAATAATACCATATTCTAAACACTTTTTCTAAACACTAGGTGGACATTTTTTTCAATGACGTCACTACTTTCGTCATAACTCATAGGACTTTGTCATATATTCTTATTGTATAAAAAAATGTTATCACACGAGGCTGAGACAAATCTAAATCGCGAGGCTTTCCGAGCGATTATGATTTTCGTGCCGAGTGTGATAACATTTTCTTTGTTCAACACCAACTTAGTACTCTATCTATCCTACCATCTTGTCGAATTTTACGTAATAAGGTGTTTATTTTTTTCCTACTATCTACCAGTTTAAGTTTAAAAATAGCACAAGTCCACATTCTGTTTTAGTCTATTTATTCATAAGTCAGCGAAGTCTGCAGTTGATACATCCGCGGCATATAGTAACAAAGTGTAAGAGTAAAAAGATCAACAAATAATCGATTATTACACTTTTATTTTGTTGTATCAACAAGAGTAGGATAAAAATAATATATCTTGAATATATATTATATAACCGACTTTATATGAGCTTGGTGTAAAAAACGCGTCAACAACGTACTGTCCTAAGTCAATGGTAATTCAAATTTAAAAGAAACGACAACAACGTTGCTTCATCAATTGTCTACGAAAACAACTTATGCTTCGATGGCTTAAGAAAATTACTGATTACCAAGTTAGGTTCGTGTTTGTTTTTAGTAGAACTATCCGCTTTATTACCAGTGAAATCAGTTGAAGTTTACCACACGTACTATTCGCCAACATGTTCGTGGATTTATTTTTTATTTTGATTTCTTTATTTATTTTTAATCATTAACATGTTTATTAAATGCTTAATGTTTAATAGATCGCAAAATAATGTCCGGTAAAAAGAAAATCGACATTGCACACTGTTAACATTACCCCACCCGTACCGGTTTATAGAATGCACCCGAACATAAAGTCAATCTACTTTTAAAAATGTACATTATATTTCTTCTCACTATTTAAGCATTTCCATGGTAACCTAATGATTATAGCTGTCTTAAAAATTAGGTCGGATTCTGATAACCGGTATAATCGGGTAAAAACATCTGCGAAACCATAAACAAACCGGCAGATTAACAATTGATTTCACGCCTGTTTACATGTTTAACGTAAATGATCACCAATTAAAAAGACTTGAAAGGTGTACGCTTACCATCCCCATAGAATAGAAGCATTAACTATTCACCTTTCTTTGATCGAGACCTTAACGTAGATCTATGTGCTTTTGTTTTTTCTTCAGGAAATTCATACTTTTCTGTTAATACATGTATGTTGATTACAATGTTTAACTTTTTTGTTATATTGTAGCACCGGTATCTTTTGTAATGCATCTTTTGTAATTTATCCATGTTTACTTGGCGATGGCCAAAATGTGGCTTATGTCAACAAACTGTTTGATCTTTGATTAACAACAGTCAGAATTTAATTTTAGTGACATTTTTATTTTCGTTTGTGTGTGTGGGGGGGGGGGGGGGGGGGGGATGGACACCTTCACATAATTGCATGTAAAAAAAAATAATTTTAACATGAAACTATATTAAAATGTTTCCCTTTTACTCGTTTACCATGTTATTCTTATAACTTTAAACATATAACATGTACTTTCTGAACATTTAATAAACTTAATATACTAAATATCAATAACTGTTCAACGAGGGTGAGCAATGGCAACAAATATTTTTTTTATATTTAATAGTTTAAAACGGCTATGGTTTTAAACGTACGTGGTGACGGTAGAACAGAACATGATTTTCCTTAACAATTAAACTGTGTTTTGCTATTTATTATGGTCTTTTTACGGTTCATAACAAAAGACGGGTCGTGATTGTAATTAAAACACAGATAATATTACCAGCCTGTGCGTATGTCTGATGATGTTTATATCTTGAAACAAAAATTTTAAAATATGACATACGATTTGATTTTAATAATATATATGCAGTGAAAGGACTTTAAGTATGACTTGTATGCATATGCCGTCTAACGTCTGAACCTGGGGTTGTATTACTTGAACTAAGATTAAACACTCCGTATTTCTACTTCTGAATACATAATGCTGACCCCAAAAGCCAACCTTTTTGTTCTATATGTATTTCATAACACTTTAAACTTGTGTTAATTATAATCAATAAATTTATAATGAAAAAATTATCAACTGAAAAAGGACGATGCTACCATACTTAAAAATGATTGATAACTCTGTGTTCGGTGTACAGTTAAAAACAGACAAATTTAAATATAATCTATGTCAACTTTTGATATAATTTCAAGATTTTTTTTCCGAATAAATAAGAAACTTTCATTTTAAAATATTAGACTTAAACGGTACTGACATCAGCATTTACAGAATAAATTTACTCTGATTGCATGCAAACACAGCGAGGGCATGTAGCGTTAGTGTGAGTACTTTGAAGTAACCGGAAATAAGCTACATTTATCGAGAGCTTATGCGCAGTACACTAATCGGGAAATGGTTCTTATGTCTCGGTAAAGGCAAATACATTCGTCTTTCTAAATGCAGTTTGTATGTTAACAACAGAAGTGATGCTGATAAATTATAACCAGTTATCTATATATGTATAATTAGTTTTCTTCTTTAAAATTAATGTCAATTGAGTATATATGTATTTCTGTGGTATTATGTATGTTGGATATAATTTCTTTATGCTTTATTTACTTTATAATAAAATCTCAACAATGTAATCTTAGACGGTTGTGGGTTGTTTTGTGCGTTTTACTTTTATTTTGTTTGCTTTTTGTACATTTTACATTTATGACACTACTATTGTCTTTAGAGTCAATGTGTATTGAAAAAGAATATCTATATTTTTTTAAGTTGTCAACAATCATCTTTTTTCCTGTTATTTTTTCCCTAATAAATTGCCATAGTTTAATTTATAGAAAATAATTGTGGAAAATAATGTAAAAAATTAAAACAGGATCAATACTGGTTTAAACATAGAATAAAGACGAACTCTTGTTAAGATTTAATGCTTAACAATTTTATATTAAAAACAAACACAACAAAGACATAGAATTATACATATTGTCTATTTATAAGCAAATATGAGAGGTCGTCCTGATATATACATACAAAGTTAATAAAAAGTATATTAACTGTAGCATCACCATGTGATTTCAAAGTTAAACAAGAGGGCCAGGATGGCCCTATATCGCTCAAATGAGTGCGATAGACATTTAGTCTGATGGCCGTTTTTCGATGGATCAGAATTCTTTGAACAATCTTGACACTGGGCCACGCAAAGAACATGTATTGCATATATCAAGGCGCTAGTGTTGTAAGTTTCAGACAAGAAGATTTTCTAAGTTTTCCAATATAAATATATATGGAAAGTGGCCACGCCCCTGTCTGTCATGTTTTGACGTTTCAAAATTATTTGAACAACTTTTCGTTCCCCCTGCCTGATTAAACTTCTGAGATATTTGGCTGAAGTTGGCCTATGGGTTAAATAGATGTTGTTTGAATATGATGACAATGGAGGCGATCAAAATGGCTCATAACGAAATAGAATAATTGTTTTAAAAAACAATGGTATAAAAATAATATTCTGATTGATGTTTAGTTTTCTTAAAAATACAAACACAAATACGTGTCTTCTCTTTCCTAACAGAAATACATTGATTCAAGTTATGAAATCCATGTTCTCTAAAGTAGAACCAAAAAAGTTGACAATAATGTTTTACATTTTGTGTTATCCACTTTAATAAAGTTTTTGAAATACATCCCAGCAGCAAACGTTTGGGGGAGAGGGGGGGGGGGGGGGCAATATTCTATGTAAACTGGGCCAATATAAACAAAACATGGCCAAAAAGTGAAAGAATTAGTTTGACTGGCATATGGAGCAACACTATGACGATGACAGGATCTGCTTCATTTTACTTATTTTAGCAGTATATTTTAAATGCAATGAAATAAAATCATCATGTTGTAGTTTATTTTTTACATTCTTGAAGTTTAATAACCAATCTTTTATTAATTGGGTTAAGTAGTATTGCACCGGTTTCTTGGCCATGGACAGAAATAATGATATTCTAAACCATTAGACTAATAAGAAATAACACATTGTAGTAATGATTAGTATGTCACTATGATCAAGTAAAAGCGAATAATCGTCGTTTGTTGCTAATGTCCGCGACAATCTATATCCCTACCGCAAAATTTTATTCCGGTAGTTAAATTTCTTTGGGTTAATAAGTAAAATCTCAAAGGAAATTAACTCTAAGCGTCATGTCGGCCGAGGCGATTTCCGGGGAGGACTCGCTCATCAGTTTCGCGTTTCTTTGCCTTTAAAAAAGCATTCTGATGGCCCACCAATCAAGCAAAATCTTGACATGACGACCGTCATATATCGATTGTGTATGAGGTCGTACGCAAATAAAGGTAATTTAAAAAAAAAACTAATCTTTTTCGGATATAACCTTGCTACCGGACAAGTCTTTGTATCGTTTTTACTTGTAGGAAAGTGAAACTTGTAGGAAAGTGAATAAAAAGCTATAGCAATGTTTAAATGAATTTATATCCCTGCTGGGTTGATTTAAAAAGAACGTTCTTGATAACAAAGCTTTAAACCAGTATAAATAAGTGGAAGTTGTTTGTGTGTGTGTGAAATAGGCTAGCAAAGACTGTGCGTTCTTTCAGGTAATACAACAAATGTGCAACAACATTTAGAAAAAAACATCACCGTAACACTGATGAACTGATACCTTCTAGTTCTGCTGCTCTAGACCTGCCCCTACATCCAAACTAATCCATCATCGGATAAATGCTCCTTTGTCAACAAAAGTCAAGAAAATTATGGGAGTTGACCAGAAAAAAAAGTTGGATGACCTTACTCTTAAACTTCTGGTTGGGAAAGTCCTGCCATTGAGTCTAGTCAAGGTCAAGGAGTTGGATCCATGTAATGAAATGAATCAAATAGATAAACTTGTGTATGAAGAATAAAAAAGCTTTGACTTGGTCAATATAATAAAAACATCCTGCGTACTACTGCATACAGTCACTTGGTTAACAGTATTAGAAACTTACCAATATTACTAGGTCATCTTCTTTTAACAAAGTTAAAAATTAAGTTGAGATTCAGTACAGACCCCAAACTGACAGATTATGCCGATATAAACAGCTATTCTGTCATCTTTTTTGTTTTTCAGTTGTGATTTGCCATCCAGACATAAGATCAACAAAGCCTTGCTAAAAAGGAGGCGAACATGGTGAAAAAAAAAAAAAAGACTTGCCATCCATATCTAAAGGTGGCTTTACAGCAATAACGCACGACGGATGGACAAGCTGTGCCACCCAAAGCTTTGCCACTATTACAGTTCACTTTATTAATGTAGACTGGGAACTGCGAAGTGCTGTTCTTCAAACACAGAAGGTAGAAGGTTCCCACAAAGCCCAGAACATTGCTACTTATCTTGAATGTGCGTGAAGCTTCCGAACTCTAATTTAAAATCAAATATTATTAAAATTTAAAGCAAGCTTTAAAAAACTTGTTATTTTTCCTTTATTTATATTTGAGATACATGTATTCTTAATTAATGGAAGCTTTTTTGTAAAGTGTTTGTCATTTCTGTTAGAAAAGGTTAACATTTTGGAAAAAAATCAAAGTCTACATATGCTTACTTGTTTAGGAATTTAGGAAATATGTTACATTATTTCTTCTTTCTTTCTAAATGTCTTACAATTGCTTAAAATTTGTATTTGTTCCCGAAGCTGTAATCAAGTGGAATCGCCCACCTCTTATTGTGGTAACAGACAATGCGGCAAATAAAGTCAAATCTGTGCAGACTCTCGGTTGGGAGCGCTTTGGCTGCTATGGTTACCGAATAAATCTGGTAGTGAAACTTTCTCTTCAAGTTCCTTAAGTTGCTAGGGTTATTGGTTAAACACGATATCTTGTTGGCGTGTTTCAACAGTCCATAATTGCTTGCTTGAAAAACAGAGAACTATATATCAGAACAATGAATCAATGTTGGACATGAACTTATTCAAGATGTTGCTGCACGATGGAATAGCTGCTACGATATGTTGGAATGGGTTGTCGAACAGACTGCAGCTATTTTGGCTGTGACAATTGACGACAAATTAAGCAAGACAGTGTCCAATAATGTGAAAACCTACTGTCTCACCTTTGAGGAACATAGTATTATAGAGTGATTATTACAGTTGCTATTTCCATTTAAAATGCAACAATTATCCTCTGCGCTGAAAATGCTCCTACCATAAGTAAAGTGTTGTTGTGCATGGCAAAGAATTCATGACATAAACTCAACAACCTACTCACCAACTGTTATGAAAGTAGTAAATGTAATGAAACAACAGCTACAGAAAAAGATTGATCTCGAGGATATCTCTGTGATGGGGGCAGTGCCTAACCTTGAACTTAAGTCATGTTCATTTATGTCTGATGAACAAAAGCAACAAGCACACAAGTTGCTCTAAGACATATGCATTTCAATATTTGGCTCACAGGGGACTGTGCCATGTTGTGTAGTTAAAACTGAAATTGATTGTGTTAGCCAAACAGAAAGGGACACAAGCTCCTAAACCCTTTCAGCCTATCTGTACTCACTCCCGAACCAAATGTGGATGTGAAAAACAATTTAATGTGTCCTGAACCCGCCGCGAAGAAAATCAAATGCACCGACTTAGAAGAGTGGTTTGACGATGTTATTTTAACTGGGCATTCATCAACATCAGTGTCCAGTCTAGTGGAGCAGGAAGTTGCCCGCTACCTGTTGCTGCCAAGAAGCCCTGAAAATGCAAATCTCAGTTTGCTAGTGGTTGAAAAAACACGAAAATTAAATGCGCCTTTCTGTCTTAGCAAGGAAGTATTTGGCAGTTCCAGCATCTTCAGTACCTAGTTAACGAGTCGTTAGTTTATGATAACATTTCGTCTTAGTCCAGAAAAAGAGAATTTGTAGTTTTTTTTCTTAAAATGACCATGGATTGTTATTGGTGGGTTTTCTCTTCAAGTGTTCTTAACTGAAATCTAGTCTAAGGTGTTGTTTAAAGATTGAACAATGCATTACAGTGAGTCTGTGACCATTTGCCGTAGTAGTAGTTCATTGTCAAAAGTGAAGGAATTAGAACTTTGAATAGAATTTGAATTAACTTGTTATTGTTCAGTATAAGTTGTGAAAAATGTTTCATTTAACTTGCTTTTTGAAAATATCTTATAGACAGTTGATATGCAAATAAAGTCTATGGTTTGCCTAAGTAAATAAGAGTATTTTTTTAAAGTACTTCCTGATAAAAGCACATGGCTACATGAAAAAGCATGATTACAAAAAGGTTTTGATTACTACCGATTTTAATCGATTAATTGTGTTCAATTCAATTCAATTATCGATTATGTTTTTGGTCCGACTCTTCATCACTAGTAATGATCAGTAGATAATAACTACGTATTACTTTAACCTCAATGACCCCACGTCCCTCTACTGAAGCCTCACCCTGTGTCGTCCAGCTGTGTGATCCATTAAGTAACCAGGAGGGGGACCACATGTCATGCATAATCACTGTTAATGTTTTAAGATGTTTTATGTGTAATTTTGTGTTGTGTATTTAAACTCTTCAAGAAAGAATAGATCTAGATTTTAGGACAAATCAAATTCTGTATATCAATGACAGTTTGTTTATTTCTTTTGGAAAGTTTCAGGAAGACCCCTCATATCTATCTACATTTTTTTCCAGCAAAAGAAAAAGTGACGAAGATCTATACATATTGATAAATTTCCAAACAATGCAAAGAAAGCTACAATGAATTCCTTAAAATAATACAAAAACAAACACTTTTGTGCATATCTTTTGTAGCGAATTTTCAACATGAACTTCTAAGACTATTTTACCAATTCAATTTGCTATTTTACAATTTGTTGCAAAAGTGCTTGCCCTAAATTGCCTTATATCCTTGAACACATTACCATTCCTGCAAGCTTTACCTTTTCAAATTTAATAGCAACTTCCTTTGTGTCACCAATTTATAGCAAAACCACAAGCATGTACAATAATTAATTTTATTTAAAACATTGCCTACAAAACTTCTTGGCTTGCATTAACTATGCTGATATTTTACCATGGACCTTAGTTGTTCATACATGTCCCTAACATGGCAACATAAAATGCACTGATACTCTTATACCGCAAAGGCAACATGCCTTGCAATTAACAAAAAATATTGATTACATCAACGGGGGAAAACAAATTATATCCTAAAATCTGATATGGCACACCATATGAAACACATTGCTTGAATCCCTAACAGAATTCCAACAACATGTAAAATATTGCAACCTTTGAGCAATTTGGCAAGGTTCTGCACTATATCAAATTTAAAACTTATGACAATATTATGCATTAAAGATATGTAGCTAAACAAAAAATATACTTCCATAAAGGGCAAATCCTAAATAATACCATGTGATTAAGATTGGATGAAATGTACAAGCTATTAAAATTAAAAGTAACTATTTTTAAACCATGTTCAGAACAGGGAAAATTAAAGCATGGCATACAATTGGAAGTGATTAAATTTTACGTGGTACCTGATGCATCTGCAAATGCAGCTCTGCCTCATTTTCTCATAAGTATCATTCCTGGTTTTCTGCTTAACTGTTTTTTAAGAAAAGTAAGCCCATTTCTTGATAATCAATAACAAATAGCGCAGATCCTGATCAGATGACTCCAAGTAGTAACAAACTTGTTTGAATATAAACTTTTTACATAAGGCTGATAAAATTATGATTCAAAGATTACGAACTTCAAACACATTTATAATTTTCAAGTTTTATCTTTTGCCTGCTGCTTTGAACTGTAAAATATAAACATTAAAGTCAGATATTTACAATTGAACAAGTAGGAAATAAGTTTTAACACAACTAATGCCATAATAAATCCCTAGAATGTTTACAGGTTTATATTTCACAAAAGGCATTAAGTTTCTGTACATTTTCACACGAATTACCCCCACTATTACACACGTATTTAGACTCCTATCAGAGTTTACTATACTACTCAAAATTTGATAAGGATCACTTAAAAGAGTGTATGTATTGCTTTCATTAAGTTTAAATGATAAAATATTTGCTGTAATTCTAAAAATGTGTTCATTTGGCATCAGGCTTTAATGTGCCAAAAAAAAAAAAAAAAGAAAAGAAATGAGCTGTCAAACTGTTGAAGTGGAACAGCAGTTAAAACTTGGTAATTCGTGATAAAACGGAGGCGATCCCTATCAAATTTTGAGTAGTATATGTAAATATCACATTATAATACAATATTTCTCTATATTGTTTATTAAACATGAAAACTTCTTCATGTTGCACAAGTACAATTAACAAAAAGCAAGAATGATTAGTGGAAACACTATAATTATTACAGAAGGAAGTCGATATAATCTTTACATCACAAACTAATCTAAACAGGCACACGGGGATATTTGCAAGGAAGTGGTACGTATAAAGAATAAGAATATATAAGACAAAGTCCTTTAAGTATTGCAATATATACAAAAAAAAAAAAAGAAAAAAAAAACAGGACCAAGGTATTCACATGCACGCCAAATATAAAAGTGAGAACAAACCTGTGATGAATCATTTAACAATAAGAGCAAATCCGTCAGTTACGGCCTTTAAACGGTCATTCGGCAATAGGGGTTCTTGAACCTGTATTCCATAGCTCTAACTTCGCACTTCCTGACGGGATTCTCAAATGCAAGCAATGAAAAGAAAACCAATCCTTTTGAATAAATGTCCAAGCGCTGACGTTTTGTTTGACAAGTTATGACGAAAGTTTGTTTAATGGGTTTATCGTCCCACCAACAGTATTTCAGTTATCTGGAGACGGTCATGACGAAAGAAGTGACGTCATTGAAAAATAATGTCCACATAGTGATTAGAAGAAAGATAGGTTATTATTTCGATTAGAAGAACTACACAAAACGTTAATAGTAGATGAAATTAACTTTTTGAATCAAGAAAAAAAAGAAGAGAAAATGGTTGTAGCATCCACTTCATGTGAAGATGGAATTGAGGAACCAAAGTCCAATGTCCATCAAAGAAAATACACGTAACAAGCCTTACAGGACGAATTAAATGACTAGATTACATGCACGGGGAGATTTTTTACGACCGCAACACTGCACAATTAACATTGTTGTGGTCATGAATAAATATATATAAAACAAAGTCCTAGGAGCATTGCAACATAAAACAAGAGGGCCATGATTGCCCTTAATCGCTCAACTGATGACACAGTCTTTCAGTAGGCTCAAATCTGGCATCAAGTAATTAAGAGTTATTTACTTTAGAAAATTTTGGTGAAGACTGGACCATTAGTGTGGCCACTGGGTTGATAACATTTTCTAGAATTTTACCAAGTAACCTACTGAATCCACATGACCCAATTTAAAACATATGTAAGATTTCATACTGGCAAACATTCTGGCCAAGTTTGCTGAAGATTGGGCCATCAATGTGGCCTCTAAGTGTTTTTCACAAGGATTTTCTAAAATGTGACCTAGTGACCTACTTTCTGACCCTATGTGACCAATAATATACTCATCCAAGATTTCATGCAGACAATCTGATCAAGTTTAGTGAAGACTGGGCTATGAATGTGGCCTCTAGTGTGTTCACATGCTTTTTCTTAGTTTTGACCTAGTGACCTCATTTTTGACCCCACGTAACCCAATAATGAACTCGTTCAAGATTTCATGCAGACAAACATTCTGACCAAGTTTGGTGAAGATTGGGCTATAAATGTGGTATCTAGTGTGTTCACAAGTTTTTCCTTAGATTTGACCTTTTGACCTATTTATTGACCCAACGTGACCCAGTTATGAATTCATCCAAGATTTCATGAAGGAAAACATTCTGATCAAGTTTGGTGATGATTGGGCCATAAATGGGGCGTCTAGTGTGTTCACAAGCTTTTGCTAAGATTTGATCTAGTGACTTACTTTTGACCCGACGTGACCCAATAATGAACTCATCTAAGAATTCATGCAGACAAACATTGTGACTATGTTTGGTAAAGATTGGGCTATAAATGTGGTCTGTAATGTGTTCACAAGCTTTTTCTTAGATTTGACCTACTGACCTACTAATTGACCCCACGTGACCCAGTTATGAACTCATCCAAGATTTCATTCAGGCAAACATTGTGATCAATAAGAATATATGACAAAGTCCTATGAGCATCGCAACATACACCAAACTCCGAAAAGGCACAGAACAAAGGTATTTCATATGCAAGCCAAGCGAAAAGTTAGAACAAATTTGTAATGATGAGTCATTTAACAAAAAGAGCAAACCTGACAGTTACCGCCTTGGAACGGTCAGTCGGCAATATGGACCGACTGGGGTGCTTAAACCGGTTTTTCAGAGCTCTAACCTTTCACTTCCTGACAAGTTTCTCAAATGCAAGCAATGAAAAGAAAACCGATCTATTTGAATACAAAATGTCCAAGCGATATGCTCTTAGGTGGCTGAAAAACGATCTATTTAAATACCAAATGGCCAAGCGCTGATATTTTCTATAAGCTATGACGAAAGTAGTGACGTCATTGAAAAATAATATCCACATAGTGTTCAGAAAAGAATATGGTATTATTTTGATTTGAAAAACTACACAAAAATGGTTGACTATAAATAAAATTGACTTTCTGAATCATTAAAAAACATGACCAGAGACGAATAAATGGTTGTAGCATCCACCTCATTTGAACAGATGTCCAAGCGCTGACGTTTTGTTTGACTTTTATAACACAAGCAGAGATAATTGATATAACTGTTAGCATTAAAAATAAGTACCAGTTCTCGTATCGATACAAATACCGGCTTGCAGTATTCGTTTAAAAACCGTATCGGTCGTTTAATCATCAGAAAACGTCTGAAGAAGTTCTGTTGGACTATGATCACCACCAGTCAGTTCAGGAAGTCTGGACAAACAATGATCTGGAAGGTAATAAATAAATCAATGTATCAATTGTTGCAAAAAAAAGTTAATATATGTTATAATAATTTTAATGCATTTTACATGTTTTGTAGCAGTCGCGCGTTAATGCTTTGAATATACCTGACCATGCGCCTTATTTAGTTACATTTTTGGAAGAGATGATCACATTTTATAACATGCTTCATGATCTTTTATCTAAATTTCATAGCTTCTATCTTTTACAGGCAACTACGCCCATCTAAACAAAAAGGCCAGTGGAGTTTCGCATGGTCTGTACCGTCTGATCCCCTTTCTGAGGAGCGAGGCAGAGCTTAGCAGGATAGCAATGAATATGGGGTCCTTGACAAGGCGGATCTGTTCCGAGTCCCGTCGGCGGAACGTTGCCATTCTCGCTCTGTGGGACAGACTGGGTTTCAAACAGCTGAAAGTGACTGCCTTTTATACAAAGTCGAAAAATCCTACGGGGTACGCGTTTAAATCAGCCACAACTATTAAAAATCTTAAAAACCATAAGTGTTAAAATATGATTAATTAAAAATTCAACCAAAAATAATTATGTAAAATATGACATTTTTACCAGTCATATTAGCTCGCGAACATAAACAGTTAAAACAATGTGAACTATTGCCAAAACAAGAGGCCGTCAGAGACGGGTGATGCTCCCCGAATGGGTACTTTGTCACAAAAAAAGGTTAGTTGTATGAATATTGAGGTTTATTTTGAAAATGTTGTAGTACTATGAAATCAGACATAAACATAAACAAAGGGCAATGACTTAACAAGAGCCGGTCAAACCGGGTAGTTTGTCAAAAACAGTTGTAAAATCCGACTTCAAATAACGAAGATATGGGCCGGACAAGGTTTTGCTGCAAGGTCATGTTGTGACCTTGACCTTCAAGGTAGCGACCCAAATGTTGCGCGCGACATGTCGTCTCAACATGGTGATCATTTCTGTGAAAAAGTTTCGAAATCTGACTTCAAATAACGAAGATAACGGCAGGACACAAGTTCACTGCAACGTCACGCTGTGACCTTGACCTTCAAGGTAGGGACCCAAATGTTGCGCGTGACACGTTGTCTCAACATGGTGGTCATTTCTGTGAAATAGTTTCGAAATCCGACTTCAAATAACAAAGTTATGGGCCGGACACGATTTTGCTGCAAGGTCGCGGTGTGACCTTGACCTTCAAGGTAGGGACTTAAATGTTGCGCGCGACACGTCGTCTCAACATGTTGGTCATTTCTGTGAAATAGTTTCGAAATCCGACTTCAAATAACGAAGTTATGGCCGGACACGATTTTTCTGCAAGGTCGCGGTGTGACCTTGACCTTCAAGGTAAGGACCCAAATGTTGCGCGCGACACGTCGTCTCAATATGGTGGTCATTTCTGTGAAATAGATTCGAAATCCGACTTCAAATAACAAAGTTATGGGCCGGACACGATTTGGCTGCAAGGTCACGCTGTGACCTTGACCTTCAAGGTAGGGACCCAAATGTTGCGTGCGACACGTCGTCTCAACATGGTGGTCATTTCTGTGAAATAGTTACGAAATTCGACTTCAAATAACGAAGTTATGGGCCAGACACGAATGGGACGTACGGACGGACTGACGGACGGACGGACGGACAAGGCGGCGACTATATGCTCCCCCGAAAGTTTTCAGGGAGCATAAAAAAAATACAATTATAGATGAGTATAAAATTAAGGCTTGCCATGATAAGACTGACTCCACGCGGTGTTGCCAGGGTGCAGATGAAAAATCTTCGTAGTTTAAGCACGAAGTATCTATCTGTAAATGAATGCTCCTTTCGGGTATAACCATTCATTCGAATTTCGATTAAGTCAAATATAACGGCTCTTTGGAGTTCAGCCACCAATCGCTATTCCCTTAATATGTATTAATGCGAGAGATACGGCTTTTGCAAGCAACACATTCTGAAAAGCGCAGGCAAA
Organism: Sinonovacula constricta; assembly: GCA_007844125.1. NCBI lineage: Eukaryota > Metazoa > Mollusca > Bivalvia > Cardiida > Solecurtidae > Sinonovacula > Sinonovacula constricta. The sequence goes on from CM017572.1 coordinate 32,733,760, forward strand.
CCTGCGGGACCTAGCTATAGAGGCGCTAAACACAATATGCTGAGCATGCACATCGCTTAAAAATGAGGTTTCAACCAATGTATTTGTATGTACCGTTTTCCACTATAACAAGCCTTTAACATGCCCCGAAAAGTTTATCGAGTAGAAACCCAAACCGGTTACTAGGCATTAGTACAGGTACGATCAAATTATCCCCCTACTCATAATATAATTTCAATGCAATCACATACATATAATAATATAATATAATATAGTCCCTATCTTACATTTATGTAAACTTATTAAAAAATGTGCCGTCCTGGTATGGTCCGTTCCTTTTTTCAGGCCGTTCTGGTATGGGCCGTCCTTTTTATTGGCCAATATGGATGTAACTCGTTTTGTTTACAATTTACAGAAAGTTTAAATGATAAGCAATCGCAATATCCGTGTTTGCCCAAATGTGATACTAACCTAATATTCCGAATAGGGATTAACATTCTGTGTGCTTCAGTTTTTATCGTGTCAATTCAATGTCAGCAGATTATCTGCAACATGCCACCGCCAAAAAGCAAGTCATGGCAGTATTATGTAAAGTATTTTGTCACATTTAACTGTCCCGATCTCCCAATCAACCCTTGTTGCCATTTATCTGGTAGTCGGAGCAAAGTAAGTGTTTCAGCCTCCCAATATCTCTATTCAGCATATATATATACAAGATCACCAATTAAATTTTAATCAACATATTAATTTAATCAACATATTAAAAATATATATCGTAAGGCCATTTAACAACTCAATGTGCCTAATTAAACGCATTGGTTGTTTTCTCTCAAAATTGAATAAGTTCACCATTTTTCATACCTTTATTCTTTTAAACTTTAATTTCTGTCCTCTGGCTTGGCATTTCTGCACTAAAAGTAATTCTGCTAAATTAGAAAAAAATCAAGAGAGAGCCTTACGATTCATATATGATGACTACAAGAGTACATATGATAAATTATTAGATAGAGCGAAAGTACCATCACTCAAGATCAGAAGGATGCGTACGAATTGAATGTTTTAAGATTTTATATAAATTATCGCCACCCTGTTTACATGACATTGTTGTTTTTAAAAACTCAAGTTATGAGTTTAGATATACCAATATTGTAGACATACCTAGAGTACGAACAACTACCTATGGTAAGAAACCAAATATATTGACTGTCCTGGTCTATAGCAATGTGTATGTTACCTTTGCTTGTTGTTTTCATTTATTACCGTACATGAGCCTGATTCATACAGAGTCCAACTATGGACTTTCACACCACAATTGAGATACAACTGATTAGTCACCTAACATTTAAGTGTATATATATATATATATATATATATATATATATATATATATATATATATATATATATATATATATATATATATTATTTTTATCCAACTTTTTTTTACAAACATTCACAACATTACTCCTTTCAATTCTATTCACCGGACCTGGTAGCGCAAGCGGTAGAGCGTCGGCTCCAGGTACGGGAGGCCCCTGGTTCGATCCTGGGCCGCGACATACCAAAGTCGTTAAAAATGGTAGTGGTATAGCTCCCTTGCTAACGCTCAAGCAAATATAAGGGTAGTTCCACGACTGGTTGGCCCGGTGTCAGGATAATGTGACTGGGTGTGGTATCATGCCAGGTGTTCAAGGCATGCTATACACAGTGAAGGCAGCACTATATCTGCTTCAAGTGGACACCGTCTCCAGATAACAGAAATACTGTTGGTGGGACGATAAACCCAATAAATAAATAAATAAACAATTCTATTCAAAAGGTTGATTGAACTGCATAAGTTTAACACCATAAACAGAGTGTTCAAAAGGTTAGAAAGACATTCTACATGTACTGAGCCATGCATCAACAAAAACTGTAACAGATATTTTGTTCAGGGCTCGCCAATTGCATGACTTTAATGAGGTAAATTGCAATACAATCAAAAGTATGTACCTAATAACATTATTTTGGACATGTTTCTTTTGAACAAAATTTCTCTAGTTTAAGAAATATTGCATTGTATCAGTCATTTAAACACTACATCATATCACCCTTACACTTATGGGATATATAAGACCTAGTAACCAGCAGATAAAATGACAAAGTATCGAGAAATGAGTACATTTCTATGTTTTTGGTTTTGAACTACATTGTAGCATTTATGCGATGTAGCAATGTTCAATTTGAATCTTTATTTTAAATTGAGTGACATTATTGTATAATATGTAAAGAGTGTATATATTGTGACTTATTGTTAAATGCCGTTGAATGTGTGTGATGCAGAAACAGGTGTTTCATCAAATTGGACACTTGGACAATTTTTGGACAATGTCCAGAAAATATGGTGGAGGAAAACCCCAGACAAATGTCTGGGTAGAACAACTGCCGCCCGCAATGCCCGTCAGATGAAAGACCTTTTCACATTAACCTTTTTGTTCCAACTGGGCCTCGAACCCATGAGGTGATAGGCTAAGCAGTCGCAGGAGTAACAAGGCGGCGACTCTAAGATTTGCCCTCTAAGTGCTCTGATGAATAAGTACTTAAGAACTAAATAAACATTTAGAGTTCAGGTTCTATGTTCATAGAACAGACAACATTCCACAGTTGTAAATATAAAAGGCTACACTATGTAACAAGAAACGTTGCCATAAGGCGTAACCAGGTTTTCATTTTACGTTTAGATTAACAATGACCTTGACCTTTGCGGTAGGGCCAAGGCTATTAGACAAGACAGTCTGTCATTAAATGAACACTTGTGTGAAGAGATGATACGGTAAGTTTTAACGCTCTTTCATGAATGGTTACTGAGAAAAAGACAACTGAAACTAAAAACTTAATGAAAATGTTAAATTAAAAAGGGGCATAACTATGACAAAATACAGTAAAGAGATATGAAACTTGTCATGATAATTGCTACTGTAATGTAAGGCAACTATGTTAAGATTCAAAGCTCTACCTTGAACGGTTATCAAGACAGCACAAACCAGACCCTTCCTACATCATCGATAACATCATTAGAAGTAACGGCCACGAGGTGGTAGTCTCCCTCCATTACCACATTGAATTCAACCCCATATAACTCATCTGGGCCAAATGAAACACATTGTTCAACAAATTCCACATTCAGGTAAAAACAGCGTAGAATGTATAACCATTATGATAACATGTGTGTTAGTTAACTGCTAGAATATTAAAACCATTTGCAGTGTTTCATTTCCTCACATGTTATATGATGTTTAACGACTGACGCTGCTTTTGACATGATTGGAGAGGACAGGTGGTAGCAGGCCTGTGAGAATGATGAGAGTCATCGACCAGATGAAGACAAGTGACCACTTTACAGACAACAAGGTGGAAAGGTGTGTTATTGATCTGGCTGATGACACCAGTGAGGATAGCTCTACAGACACCGCCAGTATTGGGAGTACAACAGACAACGCTAGTGAAATGGACTGAAATGAACTGTTTAGTATTTGCATTGCTAAATTGATGTAATAATGCCAGTGAGGATAGCTTTACAGACACCGCCAGTCTTAATTATGCAAATTAGCCAAAATGGATATTCACAAATATTAATGAGAATCTAACGATAGATGTCAATTTTGATTAGTTAATAAGAATTTATTTGAATATTTGAACAAACTGTGTTGTTTTAAAAAATTAATAGGCACCCCTATTAGTCTGTGTAAGTTTTGCATGAATTGGTACATTATTTAATTTTGTATGATTTTGACATAATTTGGTCTGGGTTTTCCTCATTAATTTTAAACACACAAACTTGTTAAAAGCCTACTTATAAATATTCATAACACAATTCTCATGAATATTCAAAACTCTTAATTGTGAGCTAACAGTGTGCACTTTAAAATAAATTTTCACTCATTATCACATATGTTGTATTTCTTTTCTTCCATTTTAGGATCTCAAGCATTTAACTAAAAAGATTTCTGAGTGTAGATGAAAATTTCTAGTTATTGTTCTATTAGTGATTTTATGCTACACCTTCAAATCCTTATAAACTAGATAATAATAATATAATGAAATGGAATAGGGTTAAATGCTTAAAATTGTTTTTGTTAAGTGAATTATTTATTTATTCGATTTTCTTACTGAATTAAGTACATTTTTTTTCTTGACTTTATCTTTAAGGTTAAGATAATGGGGACTGCTGAATTGTTTATAAGTTTTATCTATACCTGTCAGTTTCAAGTTCACTGTATATTGACATTTGATGTTGTATTATACTCTTTGAAGAACATTTATTGCCTTTTCTTTTTACTGTGCAAGGTATGGTAAAATTCTGTTATTTATATATATATATATATATATATATATAAATATATATATATATGCACAGCAACATTTGGCGGAATCACAGAAAATTGTTGCTGCTGAGAAGTGTTGCAGAGGTCATCATAGATGCTAAATTAAAATACCAAATACAATTTGAAACACAGTCAAAATTCCTATATGTAGAACAGGAAGTAAAAAGATAAAATGAATTAATTATCATGAGAAAAAAATGGTACTAGTCAACTATAGACTTATTTTATTTCATAAGAATGTTACTTAGAAAAAAGATAAAGCAATTTAAAAATATATAATCATTTTACCTCTTAATTAAGATTCATGAATATTTATAAAGGCTAACTTGCATATCTATTAATTTCAAATCTTGGCTTAGTGAGTGTCTTTAATATAATTGATGACTGATTTTACCAGTAAGTTATAAGCAATACAGTACAATACACATGTTTACAACCAGGTTTCTAAACAATTTCACATACTAAACTCAATGCTGAAAATTCCATAGAAAGTAAATACAAAGTTGAAAATTATCGAAAGAAAGATCAATTAATACAAAACTTGAATCAACTTGTGTCAGACTAAGAGAGGTGTATATCTAACTTTAAAAATTGTTCAGTTTGTATGAATATGGCTTTCAAATGAAATAACTTCTAATAAATTTTCGAAATTAAAGTATATTTTTAGATTCTCATTAAGATATATGAATATTCATGTTGGCTAATTTGCATTATTATTAATTTCAAAACTAAGTTAAGTGAAATCCTCCACTTAAGGAACAATACAAAAATTATTCTTCAATGTTACGGTCAGTTATAAGCAGACTTCTAGCTAAATTATGCATTAAGATTGAATGAGCAAAATTTGGACAAAAGTAAAAAAAAATCATAAAATGAACCAAATCATATGAAACTTAGACCAGCGTGTGTTAGACAAGTAGTGGTATGCATATAACTGCTGATTTTTGTTTTAAATTTGATTTAAAAAGAAAGAATCTAATCAACTTTTCAAAAATGAAGTGCGCGGTAACCATATCCAACTGCCCGACTATGATTGGACAGAATTCAATGGGTAAATAGCACTTTCATTTATTTGAAGTTGTAATACTTGTGTTTGCAAGCATAAGTGTGATAATTATACCAAATTATGAGTGTAAGGTTGATAATCTAGGACATAAATGTGCAATTCAGAACTTTTTTCCACTGTATTGATTAGCTCTTGATTTTATAAAGTAAAAAGGATTAAGCACATGACAGCAAAATCGAAATAAATGCACATTATCAGGCTTATTTTTGCTCACTCTTGCTTCTGCATTCTTTCAAAAACTTCGCTCTGTTAAAATAAACCCTGGAAAAAGAAGTGTGTTTGCTTTTTTTGTTTAACGTCCCTTTTCAATAGTCAGAGACGTATTAGGCGGACACTTACATGTTCCAGTTTCACACGCTCACCCAACCTTTGAGTAAGAACAGAAGGTGGTCTTAATAAAAGGAATTTACTGTAGTCATATTGTTTAATTTTACCAAATTATAGGTATTTATACCAAATGTATAGTCTTAAAACCTGGAAACTAAAACTTGCCATATCAGTATTTTTACTTTCTACAGAAATCTTTGGTAAGAGGTTAAACACCTGCAAAAGTCCATCTATTATCAGTTGATCTTTTCACCAATTAAATAAAACGAAAGCAAATACCCTATGCAATTTTATCACTTTTACAAATTCCTGGTATTAAGTGTTATAGTGTTGGTTGCAGTAGTAGTAGTATAAGTAGTAGTTGAAGTAGTAGGGTAGGTTTATATTCTGCATCATCAAAATCCTCTTCTGTCCTGGTGATTTTTATGTCTATCAACAAGTTATAAAATATGCATACTGTATGGATATGACTGTTTACAAGATTAAATAGTAAAACATTAACAGTTAGTTTACGTGTGCTAGGAAGGTTAAACACCATTTGACAGCATTGTTTGCTCATGTCTACCGGTATTTAAGTAATTGTCTTTCAAGTAAAAACTTTGCACTATCTCAATGTTGTTAACCAACTGGCTTGCTTCCACACAAGAATTGGACCAAGAACCTCTGAAGACATATAAATATAAGTGTAAAGTTTTGTCCAAATAAATACTGAATATTATGGTTATAATTAAAAAGCACGACATCTTACTCAAACAGATCCACAAATGATAGGATTGTTTTATTTTCACTCTGTTTTTATGTACCACCACAATGACATTTAGGTTGAATGTCTGGAAGTTCAATTTATGTAATTTTAGCAATAAATTGTCATTTAATAAGTAATAATACTTTCAATTACATGAAATATTCTGTATATGCTGTTGACAATAAGCTTTGTTGTGCATGTGTTTATTTTTGGTGAACAATAAACCGGGCATGCCAGTAGCCAAGCAGTTAGTCATTGACTTGTATTTCCTCAGCCCTTTACAGCGTGGGTTCTATCGCCAGTTCGGTGAGAACTTTTAGGTGGGGGGTTTTCCAGCTAACTTTCAGTGCACCAGTAGTTCTACCTTAACATAGCTAGGGGCTTTTCCCTTACCAATTATTAGCTGGACGTTAAATGACCATAACTGTGTGTTTTTGTGTTGTAACAAAACAGAAAAACATTATTCCAATCACTTTTATCAATATCAGGCTGTCCAGCACTTCTTGACAAAAAATTAGGGCTAATTTTAGGGCTAAAATATAAAAAAATAGGGAAAATTTAGGGCTTAAGTTAGGAACTTAGTAACAAAAATAGAGAATATAAAGGTATTAAATGGACTTACTTTGGTCATTAGGCAAATCAGAAACTAACATACAGTATTTTACTAACATGAACAATGTCTTCCAGGGCTTCACTGTCCCAGCAGCTGTTGGCTGTGACCAATTGAATATACTGATGGTAAAATAATACTTAACTGAAAAGAACACATTAATAACAATGTGTGGATTTGGGTACTAGCTATACACTTGTCAGAGTCAATGAATGTCCAGGACAATAATTATGGCCTCCTCATCTCCCCTTCTAGCCATCACATTTTCTCACCTTTATATATTTTTTCTTGATTTATTTCAAATATTATTAATTTACAATTTACATTGCAGACAAAAATGTTGTAGAAGGTACACATCTGAAAATACACAAGTGTATAGCTAGTAACCACAAGAAACATTTATACAATCACTATATGGTCTCAAAAATCATAACCTGTTGGTATTAAGTCATTAACTTAGTGTGGTCATATTCAAAATAAAACATTTCTCATGAAACATAACAATCACAAAATTTTCCTACAAGTCAAGTAGAAGCATACAGAAATTACCATACTGATCTCTTGTAATCAATAGTAAGCTTTAAGAACCAATCAACTGATAGATCATCAAATTTATCACTTTGAAATCTTTAATCATGAGCAATATTATACATGTCTTCCAAGCTGGCGAGGAAATAAAAACACATACAGTTTTCATTCTTAAATTGAAGTGTGATGTTGCATCGTAAAGTGTACCTATACATGGTTCATGTTCATTTCTTCTTATAAGATTTAGCTGGAGCACTTATCCCTTTAGACAAGTCTTCAATAAGTCTCTTCTGCTTTGCAGCAAGCTCCTCTTTGCTCTTTCTGTTTTTCTTCATTTGCTCTCTTGTCTCCTTCATTTTCTTACTAGCCACATCAATAAGACCTAGTGCAATTCCAGCTTCATCAAAGTCTTTTTTCTTGATTGCCTTTTTCAGTCTTTCATTGGCTTCACCAAACAGTTTTTCTGCAGATTGTAAATCTTGTCCTAGCTGCTTGTCCAGCTCAATCATGGCTTTTTCTTTTTCCTTCAAGGACAATTTCCTACCTTCTAATTCTTTCCTAGATTCTTCTAACCTTTTTTGTTCTGCTTCTGACTCAAGTCTAGCCATCTTTGCCTGTTGTCTCTCAATCTCCTCTTCTTCAATTCTCCTTTTGTACAAGGTGTGAGCCTTTTTCCAGCTTCAAGCAATCCCTTTGTAATGTCCATATCTGCAACACCTCCTGGGCTAACTTTGACACCATCCTTTACCATTCTAAGGCCATTAAAAGAGGAATCAGAAAGTAGTGTTCTTTCTTTGCTTTTCCAAGTCACTTCTCTGACTTTCAGATGACTCAATATTAAATTCCTTCAACTTTTTCCCAGTCTTCAGTTCATCAACAACTGTTGATTCTGAGCATGAAAGATCTTTGAAGATTCATCATTTCTGAGTGAAGGATGTGAACTAATGGATCCTCTCTCTGGAACAACCTAAGAAACCTATCATACAGAGTAGACAGACTCAGCAAGAAGTTGATCTGAATCAGAGTGGTAGGAGACTTGAGCATACGACAGATCCTGTTGTACCTTATGTTACTCTCTAGCATCTTCAAAGTTCTAGAAGCTGCAGCAGTCTTGGGCAGTGTGGTAAGGAAGTATTGCACAAGAGGCTCCCAGTTCTTTACAATACGTTCTAATGCAGGAAGCAGTGACAGCCACCTTGATTCAACATGCAGAATGAACAGTTCCTCGTCAAAGCCAAGGGATGCTTCCACCTCCAAGAAATCTTCTCTCTTGCATGGGGAATGCTTGAAGAAGTAGAAGATATCAATGGCCAGTTCTTCTGCTTCCTGTCCATACACTTTCAGGCCTTCTCTGAAGGAGTTGTGAACAACATGTATGTTGCAAGGAATGAATGGCAGAAACTTTACTTTTACTCATTATGAAGTTTTGCAACCACATTACCAGGGAACATCTTCTTGAACAAAGAGGGTAAATTATCACATGACCTGTATGAGTAATTGCTATGAGACACTTTCATTCCCCATAACAGTTCAGACTTGGTGACAAGATCCTTGGTACAATTATTAAGACAGGCTACTGTTGCTGTACTTGACTTTGGTTTCGTTGTGGATGGACCAGGAAAGTCCTCCAGAGAGCTGCAGGAGGCAGTAGCACTGCTAGAAGCAGTAGCAGTAGCTGTCTGAGATACTTTAAAATGAAGTTGAGTAGATGAAAATCTGGGTTTTACTAATGATTGGTGCTTCGCTCCTCCAGAATGAGCCAGAACTTGCTTAAACCCTGAATTGTCCACACTGAATGATTTTTTTAATAAAGTACAGAAGCCTTTTGTTTCACACTCATCTGCTTTGCACCACTGTCCAATGAGATATCCTTGTGTATCTTCTTTCTTCAACCAGATAATCTTCATTGGGAAAATGGCTCAGAAGTATTGCTTCTAAAAAACATACCTTTAGAATTACATGTACATCTGTTGTCACTCCAGGTCACAACCAATAACAAACTGGGTACTGAGATCCACTGGTCAACTGCCTTTACTGAATATGCTGAATTACAACTACAGACTACATGTAAACACATTAAGTATGGATTTAATTAAAACATCTTTAGAAAATTGGAAGAAATCTAAAAAAAATAGGAATTGAAGTAAAAAAATAAGGGCTTTTTTAGGAAATCCCTTTGGATTTTTCATTTTTTTAGGAATTTTAGCCAAATTGAAAAAAAAATAGGATTTTTTAGGAATTTTAGGGACGCTGGACAGCCTGTAATATAAAATGGAAGTTATGTTCTTAAATCGTTCATGCATTGAAAAACAAAAAACTTCAACAAGATTTGAGGATGCAATCGATCAATTGGTTCAGAAGCTCTGAGATCCTGTGTTCAAATCCAGGCACAAAGTACAACATTAGTTAAAAATGGTTAAGATATGGTTACCTGGCTAACCCTCAATCAAATATAAGAGTATTTCCGTAACTGGTTGACCTGTAGCAAGTATAATATGACCGTGTGTGCTACAGGCAGAACTATATACCTCAGTCTGGGATAACTGACAAGACTGTAGGTGGAGATTATCTAAACATGCATATACTTTATACAAAAGTTAAAAAAAATACAAACACCAAAGTATTTAAAAATTTTGTCACAACTAGGAAAATTTAATTATGATTTTCCCCATTGAGTGTATGAACATATATTGAGCTTTTAAAACTTACTTAAATACTGTGCTGAACTTACTTTGATGCAGTTTTGTCTAACCAATGTTACTTTTCAGCCCCATACATAAACACAGTGATGTCACTGAAATTATGAGGTGTCCCAGTTATTTAACATGTAACAATAAAATTATAGAATCTTTTAGATCATAACAATGGTTCTATTTACCCTGGCAGAGTATTTTGTAGACATTGATTTAAGATACTTGAGGCATAGGATAAAAAACCAAGCCAACAAGTAACCAGTCATAAAGATGGTATGAATAAAGCCCCCTTGCTAAGCTCAGTTTGCAAGAAAAAAATCACTGATGGGCTGGTGTCAGGATATGGGAAATGTGACTAGGTGTATTATTATGACTGGTATATATTCATTGTATGTTTTCAATGTGAAGACAGCACGATATCTGCTTCATAGGAAACTAGTCTGGATGTTTGGATCGCGCCATTAACTATCTTTCATATAAGCAGAGACAGTTGAAGGAGATAGTGCGGCATTCACGGTATTAATATGACGGACAGCCTGGTGTCAGTGTTGAGAATGAAAAACACATTGAAGTCCATACTAGTCTGGTTTAAATATACACTTTCTGCATGTTACAAGTAACAAAATTATTACATAGATCATCATGTCAATAGAACAAGGTCAGATATTTAACATTTCAAATAAAACTATACAGACAATTACATCAATTTATGTAATTCAGTAGCATTAAATAACATTAACATCTCACACCCTAGCATCAAAATAAAATGATAATCCAGCATAGGCTTCAAACAGTGTTAAGCTACGACTTGCATTCACGCAGCTGAAAAGAACAAGATTTGATGTAAATAAAAGAATGGACCAAGACAGAAAATTGTCATTATTAATGTGTCACCTACTCATCTCATCCTTTATATTTTTATACAATAAATTTATTTGAAATGATGAGATAAGTAATTGCCAAGATATGCAATATTTATTTTCATCCAACTTTGTTACAGTTTAGTGTATGCACATGACACAACGTGCCCTGTGAGCCTTCATAAGTTGATATTTATTTAAATTATTGCATCATTTAGAACAAATCAATGTATTGTTTAGACCGGATGCATAAACATGGTGTATAATCCAACATGCATAGTTGTTCAAGCTTTTTTTCCAGCAATTATGGTCTATAAAAGAAAAAAAATGTTTTTCATATTGTTGCAAAGGTAAATTCATTCTCCAATGATAAAGACAACTTAATAATAAAAAACAACATATGGTTCATATATATGCTCTAATGGTAAAAAATTATATTTTAATCCATTTATTAGTTTTGTTTGAAAGATTCCTCAGGCTTAGCACAAAAATTGAAAATACCAAAATGACCCACTGTGACCAAGTTGCTTAAATATTCATCAGAGCTTTCGCACAAAATGATGTACAGGAACTGGAGACTTTGTTAAGTGACTTTGTACATTTTCATGCAAATATACTTTAGGCATGTATAGTAAAAATCATCATGTCATATGTTTTATTTTCTCTAATGTAATTGTTCTTATTTAACTGATTAAAGGCACAATACTAGGAGGGTGTGTGTCTGTGATTGGAATGATGTGTAAATGTCACATGTAAGCAAGTTATGTTTGATTAGGAGTGACAATAAGCATACATAAAAAGAGAAAAAACATTGATTCTAGAAATCCAAACTGGCAGTGATACAATGATGGTCATTATAGTGATGTGCAGTGTTTTAACTGAGGAAGACCCCAGAAGAAACCAATAACACATCCCTGGACAGGTCAGCTGGAAACCCTTACATATTCCTTGTCCTGACTAGGACTTGAACCTATGTTGTGAAAGGCTGCAGGAGTCAGGGGAGATACATGTTCGAGACTCGACCCCTCTACCAGGTGACATGTGTAGACAAAGTTACATACATGTATATTACATACAAGGGTTATTTACCTTATGTAGACTAACTCTGTATCCTTTAAGTATCCTTCTTAAACACAGAAATGTTGGTACCTTCTGAGCCACATATCTAAATTCTTTAAAATCTGTAAGCATCAATCCATAATAATTTTATATTAAGCAGTATAAGCAATTTATGTAACCATAGTAACATGCTATCGACCCAGGTGAACAACTCTCGTAGTTTATTATGAAACAATTTTCTACGTATGTGATGCTTTTAAAATGCTTATGTTAATAAATGTTCTAGTTAACACATATGTAGTCCTAAAACAGCACCAATCCAAACTATGCATAAAGTATCCCATCTATGCCGGAATCAGATCCATTCTGAAAACAGCAGTTAACTTCTTTATAAAGGAAAATGTTGATCAATCAAATTAAGATAGCACTGTTGAGAAATATCCCATGTTGATAACCAGGTACGAGGCAAGTGGAGTTTAAATGCAAAACTGTGTATAAATTATAATAACCTTCGTATACATAAAATAGAACACTGTATAGATGGGATTTAAAATATTAAAAGAACAGTGTTGACATGGATTTATAATAACTTTAAAATATTTAAAATGTTCAACATATAGTGCCTACCTGATAAAGCAGGAGCAGTGCTAAATTTATATCTGCTTTCAATTCAATTTACATTGCCGTCGTCATTCAATACATTTGTTGAGACAAAGAAATAATCTGGTACATACATGTAGTCTTCTTCAGTCTCTTTGTTTCTTTTAGATTATCTTTTTTACTTATGGGCAACATTTCTTCTTTGCATGTTATCAACTGATGTTCACAGCTATCACTCAAATTTTTCCGTTTAACTGTACATGTACATAAATGTGGCCCAGGTATATAACCTGTTTTCACTTCAAGTCCTTTCTTTTTAAGTTGTTAGACAATCGTGTTTTCTTTGAGATGGTTCATGGCTATTTACATAATTACTATTCCTTCATGTGATTGCTTTCCCGTCATTTTCCGATCAAAAACTGGAACTAATCGGAAGCGGTCATAAAAGAAATGTATGAATATAAGCAACCTCCTTAAATTCGAAATGGGAGTTGTATCGGGCAAATATCAACCCATCAAAATGTCATTGTGTGCACATATTTTCCAGATGTCTAACTTAAGGGTCCCTTTAGCCGATGATGGCTTTATTTTTTACGATTCTTTTACTTTGAAATGGTCGGCACTGCAACTTTAATACAGGGCCACCCAAGCAAAATGTTAACTAAATAAAATAATTTTCAAAGTTTTCAAATGTCATTGTGTGCCCATATTTTCCAGATGTCTAACTTTAGGGTCCCTTTAGCCGATGATGGTTTTATTTTTTACGATTCTATTACTTTGAAACGGTCGGCACTGCAACTTTAATACAGGGCCACCCAAGCAAAATGTTAACTAAATAAAATTATTTTCAAAGTTTTCCTAAATAGTCATATACGGAAAATGACTACGCCTCTGAATCAATATTCCCTGAACAACTTTTCATTTCCCCAGCCTATTGAAGCTCCTGAGAAAATTTGGCTGAATCTGGCCTAGAGGTTTCAGATGAGACGCTGTCTAAAAATGTTGAGGGATGCGAGACGTGTGACAGCGGGCAATCACATTACATTAATGCCATTAAAAATGGCCATAAGACAAACCACAGTTTTAAACAAAATCACTGCCAAAACAAAAACAATGACATTATCATGCAGATGTATAAACTATACTAAAGATACACCATTCTACCAAAATAGGAAATCAGTGGGTGTAGTTTACTTACCCAAGTGTAATGCACATTTATAATAATTCTACCACAGGACAATAAATTGTGTTTTGAAGATGTACACACTTTACTGCATTTTAGTTAGCAAAGATTAGTTTATGGTGTTTTGTAGTCTATATACTAACATTAAAACTGAATGTTACTTTTAAATGTGATAATACTTTACTTTTTATTTTAACTTTATTAGTTTGCTTATGGTAACGCCCTTCCATAGTTGAAGTTTCATACTTAAAGCTCTAGCACATGGACACAACATGACAGCGAATTAGCTGGCATTACAGGGGAAAGAAGCAGTCAAATGGCAATAAGTCAGGCAATGGTTAAACAAGTATTTAGCATGTATCGTGTTGACAATCACTTAGATTTGGATATCTAAACAAATCTCATCTAGATTGTAGACTTGTTATAAAGCATCTACAGCAAAACGTGTTTGTAAAATAATAAACAAGCAGTCTGGGCATATATATCTACCACAGTTTACATAAGTTTACTATACTATTCTGTAAATGAACAAGAGGGCCATGATGGCCCTTAATCGCTCACCTGATGACACAGGCTTTTAATAGGCTCAAATCTGGCATCAAGTAATTATTCAAGAGTTATTAACTTTAGAAATCTTTGGTGAAGATTGGAACATTAGTGTGACCACTGGGTTAATAACATTTTCTAGAATTTTATCAAGTAACCTACTGAATCCACAAGACCCACTTAAAAACTTATGTAAGATTTCATGCAGACAAATATTCTGACCAAGTTTGGTAAAGATTTGGCTATAAATGTGGTCTCAATTATGTTCACAAGTATTTCCTAAAATTTGACCTAGTGACCTACTTTTTGAACCCAGGTGACCCAATAATGAACTCATCCAAGATTTCATGCAGACAAACATTCTGACCAAGTCTGATGAAGATTGGATAAAAACTGTGGCATCTAGCGTGTTCACAAGCTGAAATGTTGACGATGGACGCCGGATGAAGCGTACCACAAAAGCTCCCATTGAGCACGTTGTGCTAAGGTGAGCTAAAATGACAAAGATTTTTAGTAAACCAAACGGAAAAACATCTATGACACACATTGGTAGAAAAGAGTTCACAGATAAAACAGAGAACCAAGGCCAGTGAAAGATGTGATATCACACATAAGAGAATTCTACAAGTTACAAGTTGGAATCTAGTTCTGGTGTGTCATCTACTGGTTAATAAGTAAGATGTACATTATTTCTAAAAATGCACTTTTAACATAAATCTAACACGAATGTCCTTACCTTTAAGCAGTGAAAATGAAAGAAATGAACAGTGACATGCAACTGCATGGATTACAATTGCTTCTACAAACACTATGTTTATAATGTTAAGAAGTCAATTGCTGAAAAATATGATTAAAACTACTTTATATTTTTTTTTGGTAGTGTCATGTAGTGAATATTTTGCTTGAAAAGATATTCATATCAGTGTTATGTTTGGGCATGATAAACTAGTCTTGAGGACAGATCACAATTAAATTGGACCAAAAGAGTACTTAAAATGTCTAAAAACAGATAAAATGTGAATACTATTTAACAATACGTAAAAGACCTTTTAAAAAGTAATTTGTATTTAAACAACTTAATTGAAACAAGCAATTTCAGAATTGCATTTCCAATTTCAATAAGGCTTTATTTTTACAATTATAATAGAATGATATTGTTTACAATTTAAAAGTTGCGTTAAGCCAATATATTATTTAAGGACCATGTTAGTGTGATATTGACTAAGGACAGTCTGAGTGCAATGTAACTAACTATAACAAGGTGCGTAAAACTATATATAAAACCAAAACTGCCTGTCTTCTTATACATATACCCTATACATATTCAGCAAAGTGACACTAATAATATTTACATGTAGGCTTCTGTAGCTTTCAATGCACATGCTTTAGTGACTATTTGAAGTTGGTTAATTCTAGATATAAGAAATCAATTGCAGCATAGTTTTGTCCTAAAAGAAAAAAAAAGAGCCCAATTTTGAACTCGTTAACAAGACATCATTTCTGTTCTGCAATGTGGCCATTAATATCATGTCTCACTGGCACACATGTGAGCAGCAATAGACCAATCCAAATCCTTTATTTAGGGTATAACAAATTATAAATAACAATTCTTCATAAAAAAGAAACTCCATAAAATAAAATTATTTTTGGCTGACATTTTTATATTATAACTAAGCAAAACTTCTACAAATTATAAAACATATTTAAAGTATACATTATAAGCAATATGCGAGTTTCATATATTCTTATTGACAAGATTTCCCCAAACTTTTGTCATATTTTCCTTAAACACACACACAATATAAATCTTTCTAGTAACAGTAACCGATATTGTGTACGCCAATCCTGAAAAAGGCAGTGGTTTACCTGATGACAAGCATCTTTTTTTTTTTTTTTTTTTTTGCGAAATGTAGAACTGAAGTAAAGTAATTCTGCAAAAGAATGCTTTTAGTGATCCTGACCTTCTCCCAGTTTACTTGAAAATAAATCCTAATCTTTCTTGTCCTTTTAGGTATCCATGTAAGTTTAAATTTGATCCTCATATTATATCATTTCTAAATAAAATAATTTAAGTTAAAGAAAATCTATTTTAGTAAGAGAGAATGTTCATACAAAATTAAAAGTCAATATGCGCCAAGGGCACTTGATGGCAATGTCTGAATAATCTTGTGAAAGTTAGAAATGTACAAGTAGGTACATTCACAAAAAGTTTTTGTTAACCCTTTCATTCATAGATCATCTATAGTTTTGAAAATTCACTTTACTTTTTGGGGGTTTTTTAAGAGGTAAAAGGATTTTAATAAATATATGTTACTTGTAATGATAGATTTAAGGCTGAACCTGTCTACATATAAACCTACAATCATGCAGATTCTGCTAATGATTGTGCAGGCATAAAATGGTGTATACAGGCAGGAAAAGGTTAAGTAAACGTGACCTTGACCTTAATGACCTGAAAATAAATCTTTATCTTTCTCTTACAATAATGTATCTAATAATAAGCACATTTTGTACTTATTATTACATTGCATCAACTAATTTTATTTTTCACATACTTAGGAATTCATCCTCCTCTCTCTCTCTATAACAACATGTCCTTATTAATATGTTCAAATGATCCAATACATGTATATGATTTACATATCAATCCTTCTAGAAAGCAAGTTTTAACCATTGGGTAGCTTCTAAGCTTATTAAGTCTGGTTTATAAGTCTCACAAGTGAACAGATGTGTCTTCCATTTTCCTTCACTTTTTGCCTAAAACGGAATTCATGCCATTTAGATTGTTTATACCACTAAATATCTACTGCAGTAAAGAAATAATATCTATAGTAAATATGATGCTTAAGACCATAATAATCTCGACATAACCATTGCATACCTTCTTCAGAACTGTTGCAAATGGAATGTGGTTAAAAAGAATACTATAAAACATGTTTATTGGTAACGTTAAGAGCTGTACAAGTGTCAAGTGGTAAAGGAAACAGCATTATTATAAATATGTATTAGAAGCCAGTGTTTTTAAGGGCAATTTGGGGCCAAAATTAAGCCCCTTTTTCCTCTAAAATATGTCATGTTTGTTTGAAGACAATATCTTGACAGAGCACTCGAGAAACATGAATACCAAATATCAGTTTTCTTATATAGCCATATTTGGTAAATTCAACCATGCATATTTGTATACTTTTCTTCCTCTCTCTATTTTTACCAAACATCATCCTACCACTGCAGCAGCATATTAAGACTAAGGCGAATGCTGCAGGTGCTTTTCCTCCTCTTCTTTCTCCACCACTACTCTGTCATCATCAACACAACCATTACAATTAGTACCACTACCATCATCAGCATCATAACCATTAAGTTTATAGCATAATAAATAAATCGCATGCCTCTCGAAAAGCCTTTATTGGGACATTTTCTTAGATAACAAGATTAATGAAATCCATTTAGAAAGATATATTGCCTGCCTAGTTATTTACCGTTGCTGCTCAACTGCGTCAGGTCACCAGACATCAAATCAACATCTTGAGAACAAATACTTATATCCCTTTGTATTTGCTTTGTACCTTTCAACATTGCAACATTGCAAAGATTTATGGAAAGTGGAAAGAGTATTGCTATTTTCATTCATATTATAGTGGTATTTTATACGTTTGTTTAAATATAATCATTGTCTGGCAGGTAGGAGCTGATCCCTGATGTCTGCCAATATCTACTAGTTCAACAATTTATGTCAGCTCTGTATACCATATGACAACAATGAATCTACCTATTGTTGTTGGTATTATTTTTATTATGTAGAACAGTGCATGAGTAACCCCTCTATTGAAATATGCAAATGAGGTCAAATCTGATGTATCTAAATTTAGTAACTAAGTTAACTTAATGGCGCCTGCATATATAGATCAAAACGGAACACCTCGGATAATTCACGAATCATCTCTCTGATGTATGTAGGTAGTCGGATCACCTCGGCCATTTACCTAGATGGGACTTATTTAGTGACAGATGTCAAAACATAGATGGCAGCTAGATGACAGCTCACTATAGTACGATGCCTGTAAAACTTCAATTTGTGGCTGCTTCAAATTTAACTCATCCAAGTTTAATTTACCCAGCGCAGAAAACACACAGCTGTCAAACGACGCAATTGTTTATGTTTTGTGCAAACTACATTTTAAGCATATTCTTCCAACTTCCGGGGAAACAAAACCATCATGATTTCTTTAAGTATCATTGCACCAGACACACCCGAAGGATGATTGTACGAATCCATAACAATAAAAACTGGTCATGTCCTTCAATGCGCCTGTTAAAACCCTAATCCTTAACCTATACATACAGATTACATTAAAATATTTATTCCAACAGCAAAAATCCTTTGCCAAGTTTACATTCAGTTGGAAGATTACGGAGGTATTAGACAACTTGCCTATAGCAGAAACATATAGGATATTGGTTATAATAACTGGCCATAGGCCAGATGGGGCCATCCCTCTTTAGCAGGTTTCATCACGACTTATGGTTATACACTTGAAACATGAAATACTTGAACTGATCTTTGTTCAGACAAAAGGAGTTTTTCTGTAGCAGTTCCACTGACAGTTCATTGACAGGACCTCTAAGGCTCAGTTGGAAGAATGACTTCCTCGTACAGGAGAGGTCTGTGATTAGAATCTCAGTAGAGACTCTTGTAACATTTTTGCTATATTTAGAGTTCAACTTTGACTGAAAACATCAATTCTATAAAGTATTTTGCAACTAATATATTGTTTGCGACAGCCTATATATAATAATTGAATAAGCCTTATAGTCTGGCTACTCTATCTATACATGTGAGGTCCAGCAATGTCCAACCGGTGGCGCCTAGGTGTAATCATAGCAAACCATGTGTATACAGAGGTTGGATTCAGTCCTAAAATCAGGTTTGTGCTGATGGCGGCTCCCACACAAAACTATGACAGCAACAATGTTATTTTAACAAGACTTTTCACTTAAGAAATTTCTTGTTTACTATTTATATGAAGTAATTTCTGCTTCAATGTCGAATACAGCCTATAATTTACATCATTTGCAAAGGTAAATTCTTGATCACCTGTCTATGACAAGCCTTTTCCAAGAGATTTCCATTCCCACTGCCTACTGAATCTTTTGACAAAGCCGTCATGTGAGGCCGTATAGTGGTAATCGCAGTAACTTATCCTGAACTAATGCTCAGGTGAGCTATACAGAAACAAAGTCTACATACCTGGTTTGATGACCTCTCTAGCTTAATCATTCACGCTGCCCTCCTTCTCCAGCTCCTTCAACAATTGCTCAGTATTCGGCACCTCAGCATTATCTTTAATGCTGTCAAGAAAACATGGAAAATAAATAACACTTAAGTGCAAAATGAATTTTCTCCATTTACCTTTATGCTTATGTTTTGACCAGACCTAGTTTAACAGAAAAGTTGACACAAATTATGTTGAAAAGTTGTTCCTGCAAGTATGAAAGCATTTTACAACAGTTAAAAGAAATAGAAAGTTACCTTAGAAAAGACACAAACACAAAATACATAATTTGAAACAAGATTACCTAATTTATTACCACAAATTGCAGTCTCAGACTTTGGGGCTTTGGGGCCAATTTTACTTTTACCGGCAAAAATCAAACTGCTCCTTTATTTACCTTCCAGTGTCTCCTCCTGTCATATGGTTATCGAATGTACGTTTAGCATACTGTGCTTTATACCCTGGGGCATTTTTTCTCTTCCTTACTGAAACATTAAAGTAACATTAAAATAAGTAACATTTTAATATGTTTTACAAAATAATAATACATTCATTTTTACAAAAAATATTACATTCTAAGACATTATAATTCAGGTACAAGTGAAGAGTAAATTTTAACATGTGTAAGCTTCCTGCATAACACAAATATAGATCAGAAGAATCAGGCTCTATGCTTTTCCCGGAAAAGATAATGTATGCTTCATCAATAAGCTCTTCTTCAGCTGTAATGTTCTACAAATAGTGTGCCTTATCTTACACAAGAAACAGGTAAAAAGCCTTGGTGGAGCGCCAACAAAGTGAATTAAAATAAATTCAAGTTCTCCATGTTGGACTGCTTTAATCTGCTTGTTGCCAATTTAAGTGTAAGCGTCCCAGGCAGTGGATGCTTATTTTAAGTTTTGGACACATAAGATGTGAAAAGCAGAGAGCTTTCATAACAACAGATGCAATAAGCAATCAAGTTAGAACCATGTAAACAGGTGTTGAAAGCTAAACATTAAGATATAATGAGAAATGAAGCAGATCTAATTGATAAGAACCCTGAACTTCTGTAGCTGAAATGTGAACTCTAAGGATGTCGTGTATGTATGTATTTTTGCAATCGATAATATCAATAATGTAGACAGGTTTACAAATAAAGGACAGACAACAGGGCAGTAACAATAATAATTATATTTCCCGTATGTTTATCCAAGTCCTAGATAAAATGTACTTGTTATTATTTTAAATGAAAAGAAAATCTTGCTAACTGAATACATGTAATTATCCCAAATCTATGTGTTTCCTGACATTATTACATTGTAGTTACTGTGTAAACTGTTTTCTGAAATCATAAATAGAATTTAAGATTCTGGCTTCTGCTTTCACATAAAAATTTACATTCTATTTAGTTAACACTAATCAATAGACATTTCCAATTAAATTATAACTTAAAGATAAAAAACAGCAGAACTTAATACATTGTGGTTTCTATAACATGGAAATGACCAAGTTTTGGCACAGAAAGGTTTCTGTTGATGATTAATCATCTTTATTTTGAAATTATCAAATGCATGGTTACGCATTCGTGGAGTGGTACGAAACATGCAGGTACAAAATTTCTATTCATTTAACATATGGCATGGGGTCAAAATGATGGCCTCACCTGATTTTTTGGTTGCATAAGTGATCAGTTTAGCAGTTTTTAGACCTTGCTTCTATTCCATAAAATTAATCAATATTTCCACACTGATAACGTGCAATTTATGGAAATGTCAGCCTTATAAATCAACAATTTGGTCAGACACATTTGACCATTTTGTAAAAACTAGCAATCACTGATAACACAAGAAATGTCCATTTGTTTTAGGTGTTAAAGATGCCTCAATATACCACACACACCTAAGTAGGCTATAGATTTATCTAAATAGTTTATATTTCCAGCTTGCATTGGAATCATCAAAATGGCTGCCTCTTTTAACGCAATTTCTGTATTGTTTGTAGTCAGCCTCAATGATTTTCCTGTGATAATCTATAAGCAGAAGATTCAGTTATGATGCTTTAGCTTTTATTGTTTTTTACCCATATCCACTTTCTCTGTGCTATAGAATTTCTACAGGCACATAGCCTAACTTCAACTAGAACTATCGCTGAATGCGATTCATACCCCCACCAATGTCCTTGACAAAGCTGGTACAAGGGTAAGATGGGTTCTGCACATTGCCCAGTTGAGGTGAACATTTGAGTTAAGTTTGAAGAAAATCCTTACATTAGTATAGAATTTATAGGGCAGACACGACATATTGTCTAGTATTGATTGTAAGTAAATTAAGACTTAAAAAGGGGCATAACTTTGTGAAAATGCAATACAGAGTTATGAAACTTGACCTGCATATCTTACTTGTGATACGTCATAAATCTTTTAAGTTTCAAGCAAATACCTGTGCTAATTTCAGAAATATTCAAGTACATGTTAAAATTTAAGAACATTTTCTGAGTCAATTTTTGACCTTCAAGTGTGACCTTGACCTTAGCCGGCACAAAGGTAACATGGGTTCTGCACATAACCTTGTTGAGTTGAACGTTTGAGTAAAGTTTGAAGAAAATTCTTCCATTAGTATAGGATTTATAGAGCAGACACGACATATTGTTTAATACTTGATTGTATGTAAATTTGAAGACTTAAAAGGGGCTTAACTTTGTCAAAATGCAATACAGAGTTATGAAACTTGACCTGCATATCCTAATTGTGACACTTCATATATATTTTAAGTTTCAAGCAAATACCTTTTCTAGTTTCAGAAATATTCAAATACATGTTAAAATTTAAGAATATTTTCTAAGTCAATTTTTGACCTTCAAGTGTGACCTTGACCTTAAGCCGGCAAAAGAGTTGCATGGGTTCTGCACATCCCCTTATTGAGGTGAACATTTGAGCCAAGATTAAAGAAAATCTTTCAATTAGTGTATTACTTACAGAGCGGACACGACATAATGTCTAATATTTGATTGATATTTGACCTTCAATTCTTACCTTGACCTTGAGCTGACACATGGGCAACATGGGTTCTGCACATCCCCTTGTTGAGGTGAACATTTCAGCCAAGTTTGAAGAAAATCCTTCAATTGGTATAGGATTTATAGAGCAGACACGATAATGGAGACGGACGGACGCG
This sequence comes from Sinonovacula constricta, assembly GCA_007844125.1. Lineage (NCBI taxonomy): Eukaryota > Metazoa > Mollusca > Bivalvia > Cardiida > Solecurtidae > Sinonovacula > Sinonovacula constricta. The sequence continues at coordinate 32,756,747 of CM017572.1, forward strand.
ACAAAGCGAATCCATTATAGCCCCACTCCCTCCCCCATTTTGTTGTGGGGATATAATAACGAAAATCGATACATGTTTTCCAGTGTACATTTGCTAAACTACCTACCAATGCTAATATATATTGGGTCTATTCCTTCATCAAAGCCATTCATAACTATTACAGTCGCATCTGCATTAAAATAATGTCAAGTTTGAAGAAAATCCTTCAATTGGTATAGGATTTATAGAGCAGACACGATAATGGAGACGGACGGACGCGACAAAGCGAATCCATTATAGCCCCACTCCCTCCCCCATTTTGTTGTGGGGGTATAATAACGAAAATCGATACATGTTTTCCAGTGTACATTTGCTAAACTACCTACCAATGCTAATATATATTGGGTCTATTCCTTCATCAAAGCCATTCATAACTATTACAGTCGCATCTGCATTAAAATAATGTGAACTTTTAGCATACGTTTCATTTTTACATCATTTACTTTGCAATAACAGCAATTATCATCATTTTTTAGATTTAAAAGGTTATGGCAAGAAAACCTACAATTGTTCTTGCAGATATGACACCAATTAATCCGTATACAAACAACTTCTTGAATCTGCGTTGTTCGGTGCAGAAAGTTAACACAGTATAATCCCTATATGCTGCCATAAAAATCAATAAAAAAATATGTTTACACACTGTATCAACATATCTTGAGTCAGTTGGATGTTATGTAACATTGTAATTAACATTGTATTGTCCACCTGATTTTAGATATAGAGAAGATACACTGTGCAAACAGGTGTCTAATATGTTACTTTTCAACAGTGTTTTATGTAAGATATTTAACATATTTACTTAGGGTTTCAACTGTGGTTTGGATTGAGGATTTTATTTGTCTCAAGTAACACCCCCAATGCCAGTCCAATTAATAAAGAAATGTGATGTGAAATATCGTATCTGTAAGTAGTCAATGTTATACAGGAGGGACACTAAGTCTTTTAATCCTGAATATTATTTTCTTTGTTTTAATGATTGTAAAAATAACAATTGTTCATCCTCACTGCCTAATGAATCTTCTGATGAAGTTTGATTGAATTTAGGCCGGCAGTTTCAGAAAGTATGTTTTTAAGGTTGCCGGTTAAGTTGAGCTTCAATTTAATATGAAGATCTCAAAAATCCTTTTCTGTTGTATTTAAAGAGTTGAACGATATGCTCAACAATGATGTTTTATAAAGTTGGTTTTGTCATTTGAATAAGAATACAAAATCACACTGCCATCAAGTAAACAAAAAATAGATGAATGGCATGTTCAATATTTAGTATTCAAGTGATTAATTGTTGCGGCATACCATGGCTAAATACAATACAATAAAACACTGATTACTTTGATCAGTTACTTTTATCAAGAGAATATAACAGTTTCTAATTGATATGTATTGCTATGGTAGAACAAACAAGCATTTGATAGTACTGCGGGCAATACAGTAGTCCCCTACCGGTCCCTCAAAAAGTTCTTTAATTATCATACGCTCCTGTTCATTGCCATTTATAATTAATTTGAGGTTGAAGTCTGCATTTGTATAATTTTGGCTTAAAAATGAAGTAATAAACAAGGAAATCTACAGATACATATACAAGTCAGCCTGAGCTAAGGGACACCTGAGAACAGCAGACACCTGCTTTCAATGGACCCATCAATATTCCCCAAATGAAAATCGTTCTATAATTGACCTGTAAACAAAGGACACCTGTCATCTGTGGACAACTGACACCCTTTTTACCATGAACAAAGGACACTTGACCGATTGTCTGTTTTTTTACCTTATCTAGCATCATTTCAATATGCCATGTTTTTAGTTTATTAACTGATCTTATTGTTTGTCTCCAATGTTTTGAAAACAATGTCAATAGGAATTTGGCCCTATCATTTGATTATTTGCAATTTATGTCAGATAAAGGCGTGAAAATATTGACCACATAACATTTTAAACGTAACATTTTTAACTTCAAGTTGTTGTCTCTAATGTGCCCAATTTACAAATTATTGAAGCTATACAGGCATAGAAAATATCAAATTTATCACAGCTATCTTACCTGATTCAGTTTCGTTGTTTAACAGCATATTCACATACCAAGTTCCATCAATGTAGCTCAAACATTTATTTTAGTAATCACAGGATCCAGATTTTTTGTTGGACAAATGGACAGACAGACAGGGCAAATCTATAGTCTCCTCCCACCCAAACAGTAGTTGGGGTTCACATACATTTTTTTAATTCACCTGGCCTAAATAATTGTTAACTTATCATGACATTTATTTTTGGCCTTTATTTAAGGTATGAGCACCTTAATGCACTATCATTTAAGGTAAGTGCACCTGAATGTGCTATCCTTAACTTCACGATTTTGCTGCAAGGTCATGCTGTGGCCTTGACCTTCAAGGTAGCGACCCAAATGTTGTGCACGACACGTCATCTCAATATGGTGATCATTTCTGTGAAATAATTGTAAAATCCGACTTCAAAAAACAAAGTTGTGGGCCGGACACGTTTTTGCTGCAAGGTCATGCTGTGACTTTGACCTTCATGGTAGCGACCCAAATGTTGTGTGCGACACATCTCAATATGGTGATCATTTCTGTGAAATAATTGTAAAATCCGACTTCAAATAACAAAGTTATGGGCCGGACACGATTTTGCTGCAAAGTCATGCTGTGACCTTGACCTTCAAGGTATCGACCCAAATGTTGTTCGCGACACGTCATCTCAATATGGTGATCATTTCTGTGAAAAAGGTGTAAAATCTGACTTCAAATAACAAAGTTATGGGGCAGACACGATTTTGCTGCAAGGTATGCTGTGACCTTGACCTTCAAGATAGCGACCCAAATCTTGCTTGCGACACGTCATCTCAATATGGTGATTATTTTTGTGAAATAGTTTTAAAATCCGACTTCAAATAACAAAGTAATGAGCCAGACACGATTTTGCTTCAAGGTCATGCTGTGACCTTGACCTTCAAGGTAGCGACCCAAATTTTGCACGTGCATATTGTACACATTGCTATCTATTAACATACCAAGTTTCATGCGCCTAGCTTTAATAGTTTTTAAGTTATCAAAGGATCCAGATTTTTAGCGGACAGACAGACTGACGGAGGGTAAACCTATAGTCTCCTCCGGTGTTCACACCGGTAGGGGACTAATAAGTTAAGATTACCTAGAGTCAAGATTACATTGGCTCATAATTGGCTACACTACAAAACAGAAAGTACTTTAATAATTTTCTGAAGAGTTTTTGTTGTGCATGCCAATTCTTAATATGTTTGATTGCAAACTGATTTGTTTTTGTGAATTAAGAAAGAATGAAACATGACAACACAGAAAAAAGACCAATATATACATTATTTATTGGTGTGTAAGTAAATGAAGTCATATTAATATTTAACTTGTATTTTAATAAGCTATAGAAAAAATGTTGTTTTTGTCAACATTCACTTAACAAGAGGGCCATAAATGACCTAATATCGCTCACCTGAGTGCGGTAGACATTTTGTTATAGTGAGCAAGGAATATCAGTAGGGTTGGGCAAATATGACATTTTTTTAAAAAGTGCAAACCAAACGGGCGTTTTTTAAGGCCAAATAATGTGCTGAATCTGAAAATGACCTTTAAAATGGTCTACGATGATGTTTTAGGTTTACTTTTTGCAAAAAGTCAAAATGGCCACCAAAATGCTGGCTTTCCGTTAGTCATGGCAAAATCATTTTATCATCATATCTAATAGTATATAATTTTATAGGTTTTTATAGCTAGTAAACTCATTTCTGAGGTGATATTTAGCATAATATGCATCAAAGGTAACTTAAAGGTTACATCAATGAAAAATCAAGGAAAATTGGGCCTTTTATCATGTTATGCAAGTCTATTTCCAAAAACTAAAAATTTACAAACAATAGCTACAACAACTATTATTTTACAGGGTTTCAGCTGAATTGTAAGTTGTTATTAACAGTAGTATGGATGACTCATCGAGTATATTTGTGAATGTTGCTAATGTGGTATTTGATCAGGATTGGACATTAGATGAATCAGAAATGTGAAAACTATGTTGAAAGTGAAACTGATGAAATATATGAAGAGTCAAAATTCAAACGTAGAAAGGTGAGGTATGACAATCAAACTGATATGAAAAATGTTTTTCCTATAAGAAGGACCATGAACAGGTACCTGCAGGACGCCAATTTCATGAATTTGAGAAAGGTTGCTGACATTTTACTGAATGAAGAAGAAAGTGTAGTTACTGTTGGCATTGACGATACAACTAAAGCTGCTGGCCGAAAATTATATGATGTAAAAACTGACCACATTACTGTTTGTGGATCAAATCAGCCACGAGAGACATTTACAACTGGTTTTTCGGAAAACATCAGTCATTCGGGAATTGACGGTGCTAGGGCATATGAAACAAAATTGAAATGTCTGGCTGCTCTATCAAATAGTTCTGTAGATGAAATGAAAGAATCTATTGACTTCTGGATGAGTGATCGGGCTGGAGATTGTGGTACAATGTTTAAAGAATTGAATGTAGAGGAAGAAAAGATATTAAAGTGTAATGCTCATGTTATATAGGTATAGACCATGTAGCAGATAAAGTGTATCATGATGCGGAACAAAAGATAGGTGTACAGAAACTTATTGATGTTAAAGCTGGTGAGAAGGTATTTTCATCACCTTCATCTAGTATCCACACACTTGCATTGATAGCAATAGCAAAATTGCTTTCACCTAGTCATGCTGCTCATTCTGTTTCATTGTACAATGACTTTAAACTGTGGTTACAAACTAATAACATACCAGCAGCCAGTTTTAAGGGATTTACCGCTAATAGATTCGGATGCATAGCAGATATAGCGAGTGAATTTCTCAATCATAAAGACTCAATATTGATTTTTTTTTAATCTGTGGTGGATGAAAATTCAAACAAGCTTGTACTAGCTGTATCTGTATAAATTCAAAATCCATGGTTCCATAGTTGTGCAGAGGTATATGAACGTTTAGGTAAAGATATCATTTATCCATTAATGGAAGCCCTAGGAATTGATGATAAAGGAGATACAAATCGGCTTAAAACCTGGCAAACTATTCGTGATTTTACAATGAAAGACTAACTGATCTTAAAGAAAAGAGAGTTGTCGAGTTGAAAGTTGTCAAGGTGAAGAAAAACTGTATGCCAAAGTACTCGAAGAGGTGATAGAAACAATTGAGAGGCAACTGTCTGAAGAACCATACTTTAGAAAATCTGAAGATGAAGATAAACTTCAGTTTGCGTCTTTAACCAACTTGAGCGCTGAATCTGAATTTGCCAAATTAGACAATCGGATACACATGTTAGGGGGGCTCAACAAGTGTTGCAACACATTCTAGGAAAAATGTGGTGAAGTAAAAAAAATAGATACCTTTTAAGCCCTAAGTTTACAGAACTAGATGAATCTGGTCGACTTGAGCAATGGAAATGGGCAAGAAACTCCTTTGAATGCGAAAATGCAAGGGAAATAGAAGAAAATTTTCCATTAACTGTACAGATGACTAAACAATTGTCCTTAATTAAGAAAGAGGACTTGAAGAAAAAGAAAGCAGAGCGACTCTTAAAACTGTTGGATGATTGCAAAATGCACAACGGACCTGCCACAGTGAAATCAGTCGATGACATAGACACATTGACAGAAAACCAACTGATTAGTGAAGTAAAGTATTTAAGAGCCACCATTGCTCCGAACATACGGCAAATGCGTTGCATTAAGGAAGATGGTAAATATAAAATGGAGAAATTCTCAGCAAACGAACTAAGACAATTAATAAGAAATGCCATCAGACCAGAAAATGATGTTTTGATTGATATTGACAGCATTTTAAAGCAAATTATGTAGTGACTTTTAATGATTTTCACACAAAATGATTGTAAATTTGTCTTGTTTTGCTGTATTGATATTCAATAAATATAGCTACTAGTGCATGTTTTGGTATTTTTAACATCAAAAATGTGTTTTCCAACCATAAAACCATTTGAAACAATGTATTACAACCTATTGTGATTAAATAATTTGTTATTCATCAGGAAATATACGCTATTTTGGCGGCCATTTTGAATTTTTGCAAAAAGTAAACCTAAAACGTCACTTGAGATGAATTTAAAGGTCATTTTTGGATTCAGTGCAACATTTGGCCATAAAAAACACCCGTTTCAAAAAAAACTTTAGTGATTTGCCCAACCCTAATATCAGCAATGTTCAAACAGTCAAGAATACTTGTTTAATATGTACACAAGTATAAAGGCTCTAGCTCTTGTATTTTCTGACAAGAACATTTTTTTTAATGTTTCCTACATAGCTGTATTTGGAAAATGGCCATGCTCCTGGTGGCCATGTCTATCAGAAATCCAAATTCTTTCAACAACCGTGATATAAAGCCACCAAAGAAACATGTATATAAAATATAAAGACTCTAGCTCTTGCAGTTTCTGACAATATTTTTAATGCTTTCCTATACAGCCAGCCATCTAGGGAAAATGGCCACGGCCCTGACAGCCATATCTTTTTGATGGATCGAAGATCTTGGTAGAATCTTGTTAGAGGACAAACTAAGGATTATGTAAACTCAATACCAAGACTCTAGCTCTTGTAGTTTCTGACATTTTCAAAGTTTTTTCATGTAGCCATATATGGAAAATTTCCACGCCCCTTGTGGCAATGTTTTTTGACAGATTAAAAGTCTTTTGAACAACTGTTTATTCTCCCTGAAGCTGAAGCTTCGACTATGTTTAGTTGAATTTAGGCCAGCAGTATCAGAGATGTCATTCAAAGAATGTTGATGGAAGTGTAATACGTCACAACGGCCAATCACTATAGTTCACCATGAGCTTTGCTCAGGCAAGCTTAAAAAATATTCAACGAGAAAACAAATAGCAATAAAAGTTTTAGTTAAAAGATGCAAGGCTACTATTATATTATATTTCCAATCAAAACAAAGCCTTTTTCCAAGTAAAGGTTAGCCTACAGAATGTTAACATTATGGCCATGGTTAACTTATAAATATAACCAGTGTTTCTACAATTCAAGAAGAATATGTTGATGTAATCTGCAACAATATACATTCCTCTTCCTTATATTATAGTCATTTCTTTAAAAAATCAAACTGAAGCAAAACACCAGTTAATATAATTTGAAAGTGCAGTGTGGCAATTTATATTCTAGGCAATGTGTGTAAATAAGGATTGCAAGAAATCTTATCCTGAATCTCTAGCATAGACGTGTACATTTCTACCAACAACTAGTTGACCAGCAGAAATGTGGTGTGGAGGTGAAGATTACACAACTTTCAGTGCTTGTCCATATTGGGTTCACTTCTGTGGAAACACACCAGAAACTTGTGTTACTGAGTCAACTTACTTCTAGACACATAATAACACACATATCTAATTGTTAGAACTAGTGACAAGAATGAATGAGGATAACAATAATAAACATACAACTTACCAAAATAGTTATAAACCAGCCCATTAATAGCACCCAGCACAAACACAATAATCTCTACCACCAGAAGAAAGACATAGAAACAGTGCTTCATTTTTGTCAGTTTTTCACAATCTTCCTCTGAAAAAAATATTGTAACATGATGATAGTAATAAAATGTTCATAGTCAAAATGTCTTACAAACAACAAATTAAGTTTGCTATTAATTATTTAGTTTTCAATTATTATGAAATGACAACATACACAATAAACATTTTGTAATATCTTCATTTCCTTCAATCATTAAGATGACCCAAATCTTCATTTTATTTGGAAAGTGACTTTTCATTTTGAAAATATTACTGAACAAGCACATGTTAAGGTAAGAATTTCAGATTCTAATAAATTTACAATTCATGTGTTCAAAACACACAGTGTTTTTTTTTGTGTGCAATCTTGACATGATTTCACATTTAGCTACCAACATCTCAAAATTTTAACACTCACCAATTGTCAGTATCGCTTTGAAGCAAAATGACACTATAATGAAGACTGCAATGACCAGGATCAGGACCGAAAACACTGAAAAATAGCATTCAATCTGGGTTCTTAACTTTTTTTTGTTATTTATACACAATAAAATACCTGACACATTAATAAACATATTTTGGGAAGTGTCCTGTTGGTTATTTACATTACACTCTTCATCTTAAAATCTTGTTGTCAATGAGCAATGTTTGTTCAAATAATATTGATATCGGATGGTCCTTGCTGGTACTGAAGCAAAATTAGAATAATTAAGAGATTTTACTTGCTTCTCTTCTCTATACCCAGAAGAACTATCTCTATAAACAGAAGAACTCATCTCATTTTAAGTCTTAATGCTCTTGCAAACCATACATGTTTGGCAGGTGCTCACAAGGGAGTCCACTATGGTACCACTGTAACTCTCTGTATGTAACTGGCATTTTAAGTATGGTGTCCAATATTGCCCATAATTTCCAGGAAATACACTCTTAAAGTAACACCATTAATGTTCTTTGGTTCTTTTGTGCTGGAATTATACAAAACACTATTGATGTTGTTTATCAATATTAAAACAATGAGGGCACCTGAATATGCTGTCCTTCTTCAACATTAAGTCTGTACAGTATTGCAGATGTGTCCAATATAGACTAAGTCACATTTCTCCAAAGTTACAAAGACAATTGTATCACATCCCCTGATCTTCTCGAGATGCCAGCCAGAGCAAACACTGCATAACTGCTCTGTGCCTTGGTCAAAGACAACACTGTCTTCATCCTCTGACAGAAGTAGTATGGGAACACTAGACCTGTTCAAATCTGATGTTTTTGGTATTGGCTCTTTCTGATTTTTCTTTTTTGTTTCTACTTTTGTTTTCTTTGCAGGCTTTTGAATGATTCTCCTGTTTTATCAAATTTCCAGTGAGAAAGGGTGGGATGAACTTCCTTTTTTTTCCAGAGCTTTGGTGACAGTTGTTTTAGTAAAAGATTGCACATCTGAGTGTGAAGATTCTTGTGTTTGATCCTGTTTGATATTTGTAGGTAGCTTAATAGTACACTGCTGTGAAGTGTCAGGAGATTTTCTGGTTTCTTGATGACTGCAAAAGCAACATTTGCAGGGCTCGAATTTAAGTCAAACCCGAGAGCCCGTGGCCAGTAGATTTTGCGTCGGGCTTGTTCATTTTCCTATCTAGCGAGCCTGGTGACTTGATATTTTCATCAGTTTAGCTTGTTTTTGGCAATTGACTAACATCTATAAATAGATGGAGTGACTTCCACACACAATGTGTACACGAAATCGGTTCGCGTGCATATTGATCGTGTCTTGTGCTCAGTCGCGTCATAGCTATTTGAGCAGCATTGTTAAAAACGTCACATTTTACAATGTGGAGGTTTACTCAAGGCGTTGAGCCTCCCGAGAAAAAAGTGAAATTAATGGAAGGGATGAAGCTAGAAAAAGGATGAGAATATGAGTGAACAAAACGATTACGCGCTTCCCATGCATCCTGGACAAATAAGACGTTAAGAAAGTGCAATTTCCTTGTCAGGTGTAAGAATTTGAAAGTGGATGCCATTAACATCCACAGCAAAACAGAGCAGCACAGAAAATCTGCGGAAGTATGGGCAGCGCAGCAAAGTGATGCGGCAAAATCTAAAGCAGGCAGAATGCTATGTTCAATGAAGAAAAACGTAAGTGAGCGCATGTGTCATCTGTTCAGCATGTCTCATTCCCTCAATGAATGGATGTGCCAGTTGGAGGAGAAGAAAAGCGTTGATGTGGGTACATATTATAGATATGACAAACAGGTGGCCAACTTTGCGAGCTACATTGCATTAGATGCATGGAATGGGATAGTGAAGAAACAATGCAAAATGTCTGTCGCTAATTGTAGATGGATGCACAGACACCAGCAGGAAAGAACAAGAGATTGTATATGTGAGGAGTTGTACGAATGGGGCAATAAACACTAGCTTTATAAATATTGGGAGCCCTGAGAGAGCTAATGCAGACACATTATCTGATATAACCGACTGGGAAAAGAAAATCATGGGACACGGAAGTGATAGGGCCTCTGTAATGTTGGGAAAGAAAGGAGGAGTAGTCGCAAAACTGAAAGATATTCAGCCAGTCTAGATCAGTGTGGATTGCTTTGCTTACAGGCTAGAACTTGCCTTTAAAGACTGCATAAAAAGGGTCCGCAAGTTTGGCAAGATGCAGACATTACTCAGCGAGCATTTCTACTTCTATCACAATAGCCCTTTTAATCGAAGCAACCTCCATCAATCGTTTAATGCCACTGGGACTTCTCCATGAATGCCGACACGAGTGGGTGGAACAAGATGGCTTTCGCACACAGAGAGTGCCCTCAACAACTACTTAGGAGGATTTGCTGCCATCAGACAACACCTGGAGCAGGTAACATGTCTTATTGTATTAAATTCGAGTAGTCAGTAATATATTGCTTTAAAAAACAGGAAGAAATGTGTGTTACTTTGAAAGATTACTTCATGTTGTTTATTCTATTTTGTAACTTCCATGCTGATGGCATATCCTGCTCTTTTCAGTTGCCATCACAGAAAGGTGGCTCTGCAGTAGAACTGACAAAGGGCAAGAGATATCTAGCCATGATGCAAGGCACCAAGTTGATCTCCTTCATGCTTCAGACGTCATCTCAGTATTGAGCCAACTGTCACTGACAGTTTAACAGACATGTGCCACCATCTCAGATGTTGGAGAGAAAGTGGACACAACCATCTGCCTTCTAAATATGTATCAAACTAACACAGCTACTACAATCTTTTTTTCATTGATTGACTGTCATAACTCATGCATGTTTTGTCATGTAAATTTGTCAAATTAAAATTTTAAGTTAACTCTTGATCAGATACAGATTTTTTATGAGAAGTATAGGTTTAACCCCTGTATAAAGCTTGCAGAATGGACCTAGGCTTAGGAAGGGGGCAGAGATGGAGGATTTCACCTTGGACGAGGAGCATCTGACCAGAGTGAGAGATGACCTCATCCCAGCCATTGTATCATGTCTGGAGGATAGATTCTCAGACACACAGAATGGAATGATGAAGGCCAGCAGCATAGCCAACCTAAAACAATAACATCAGCTTTACTATAGTCTTCCAATTTATAAAATTTAAAAATCTCTTCCAGACTTTGGAGACTCTGATGTATCCCTCCTACTTGACCATTTCCGACCAGTTCTGAAAGATTGGGATTGGGATTTGCCAGCATTTTTGCTGATACTGTGCATCGACATTTCTTTCATTATAGCACAGGGGCACTTATAAGGTGCCCAGAGACTGAACCCCGCCGGTCCATTATAATGACACCGACGAGTCAGGAGTAATGCTGTCCCCTTATTGTGGTGTAACGGGGCTCCATAGTAGAACACAACATTATCCCATGATTACGATTTTATTCATGAAAGTTACATTTTACAATCTAACAACAGCTAGATGTGAATACCTCTCTCTACCGCGTCCAAACCTACTCTCCTCTTTCGCCCAGCGACCAGAAAATATATACTGTATGCCAACTGCCTATCTCATTTGCTAATTGCGTCGCCTACTCCTATTTTTTCTGATATCAGCATTAATAAAAGCTAAACGTAGTATTTTTATTGTTAATCATGTCTTTTAACCAGCGCTGTGCCCCATGATTTCTTCTTATGTTTTGGCGCATGAATTAACCATGGTCCGAATCAGGCCATGTTGTGCGAAATTACTGTTGTTTGTCCTAGTTTCGCCGTTAGTCATAGCATATTTCCTTGTTTTGATTATTAAAATGTCATTCTTCATCCTACTCAAAATTTACTTTATGTGCCTAGCTTATGTAAACGACGAGGTGTCTGACTGAACAATTATTATTCAACTAACCAATTTTTATTCAAGTGAACACTACTAACACATTTATTATTTACTTGCCAACTAATTAATATAGTAATATTACAAAAACTACTGATACATTTATTATTTACTTGCAAACTAATTAATATGGTAATATTACATTACATTAGCCCCAAGTGTTAGGAGGGAAACCACTACCAACTTTAAAGTCTTTGGTTTGACCAGGCCAGGGTTTGAACCAGCGACCTCCCGATCCGCAAGCCTACGCTCTACCAACTGAGCTATTGCGGCCAGTCCGACCAGTTCTGAAGAGTGCTGGTGTAGATGATACTGCTGTAGAGGTAGAGTGGGGGTTGATGAAGACCAGCATCAGTAAACAATATCCATAAATCCTTAGCTTGGCAGGAGATCAACCATCAGTTTGATGGTTTTTATAATGTTCTGGCTGTCATGGATCTAATTCTGCCCATTTCTGCACATTCTGCTGATGCAGAGAGTGGTTTCTCCAAATTGAAGTTAGTGTTGTCTGACTGGCGCTCCTGTCATCCCTTAGAGACTTTGACAGACCTGCTGATGGTCATATTTCATACACCACAGCAACAGGCTTATAAGTCTAGAAAACCAGTTGCTACAAGTGAAAGTGATGAATAATTCAGATTGTGATATTATATGATCGATTTAATGCTTACAGATGAAGCCAGTGTATAAGCGATAGCATGCTTTAATTAAACATTAAAGCCTCTGAAAACAGTTTTCACTATTATTTTCATCCAAGCGACAATACAACTTTTCAGTGCCAGTAGTTTTCAAGCAGGGCCAGTAAGATTTCTGGCCACCTGGCCAGTTAATATTTTTGGTTAAATTCAAGCCCTGCATTTACATGGCCGTATTTTGTTCAAATAGGAATATGACATTGTTCCTCTCAGCCTACTGAGCAAGAGCAAGGAAAATATGGGATTTATGTCCATAATAATGTAGTAATGTAGGTATATGTAGTAACAGGATGGAATACTTCACAAAATGTTCTGTGACATAAATCTTGCATACTTGTTTTTGAAAATCAATTCTTAGTCATCTCTTAAGTTGTTCATGCACAGGCATCTCTATGAAGGTCAAGGTTCCAACGCTTCCCAGAAAATATGCAACATGGTGGCAGTGAGTTGCCTATTGCATTTCCTTCTGCTATAATGGTAACTAGAGAAGACATTGGAGATGTAATGACATGCTGCTGTGTTTCTTTGCTACATACAAATTCTGTTGGTTGGTGCTCTGTAAAAACTCCATTTTCATCTTTATTGTCAATATGTTGGCCGTTTTTAACAGTCATAAAACAAAACAGTCACTGACGCTTTCAGCTTTCTCACATTCTTTGATGGATGACATATTCCTGGTAATGTATTTGATCTTAGAAATGTTATATCCCTACCCAATGTCAGCCATGTAAAATATGTGCTAAACAAGTTTCTCTTTATGATCTGGACAAAACATAGGTGTGTACCCCAGAGACACATCTACAGGAACCATGCACCTTGTTCTGTCGTGCAATGTTGACTCTGGTAGACGGTATTGTCTGTCAGCCCTATAGACTGGCATGCCTTTCTCTGAAGGCACTCTGTAGATTTTACGTGCCATAATTCATCTTTGTCTTCTCACTCTGACATTAGATCAATGCTTTGTATAATGTACGGCTAATATCGAAGTGTTTTTATCATAATGTTTGTTTTGTTTCAAATGCGGGCTGTGATGTCAAAATACACTTTGCAGGTGACCTTGCAATGACAACATAGAAATAAACAAATTTGTGGGAATTTAGGATAAGAAAATGGTAGGAGGCTGACACTGAGATTTTATTTACAATTACAATTTCTGTAAACACTGAAGTTAACTCACCAGTATGGACGACACTTTTGATCTTCTTCTTCAGTTTGTCCTCATTCTGTTTGCACTCCTGGTATGTCCTGATCAGGAAGTAGCACTGTATTATGATCACCACTATGAGCAGGAGAACAAAGGTGTTGCTTATAATCTTTATAACACAAGCATCAAAAGGTTCTGAAATGAGGATAACATTAGTTTTAATTATTTAACAACATACCTGAATCTAGATGAGGCATTGCAGCTTTTTCTGGATAAATACAAGTCTCTCAACTTGAGACAAATCCCTTCTAATGAATTAATTTTACACATGCATTATTTACTTTATTGCCTGTTAATATGACATATTTAGCAGCAGATAAAGGTCATAATGTTTCAACAGTTTATTGTTGGTTGTGCCTTTACATGGGCAGCTAGAAAATTATTGCAAGTAGAGAAACAATCAAGCAAACTGATACTTGTGTTATCATCAGTGTGTCCAGATCATTACTTTGACTACCATATATATATGTACATATATGCACCTCAGTTATAAATAAAGTGAAGTCAATATAATCAAGTTAACATAAAGCCAATGACTCAAAGTAATTAGATACAAAGGGGTTTAAGGCTAGCACAGAATAAGGCCATGCCAAATTGGAATTTTGTTAAGCGTCAACTCAAGTTTGACAAACCTAGGTACCTATTCACAAAAAAACAACCGAAACCGAAAACGAAAAAACAAACATTTTACGACAAAAAAAAAACAATGCATTATATATATTTTTATTGGAAAAACATCATCATAATATGAAACAATGGTCGGAATTACTTAAGAAATGACTAGTGTAAGCACAGACAAAAAATATATGGTTTAATATAAAATGGCTAGTGTTTTTAACATAAAATTTATATTGTAATCATGGCATAACTATGGAAATATTGTCACAACATATTTGTAAGTAAGAAGGAATGTGGAGTAATGTGTCATGTACAATGAACCAATGCATGAACTATATTATACTGGTAATACTGTCATAATAGAATTAAACAATATATAAAGGCCATCTGAGACAAAATACTTTGGAGATCTATGTTGCAAAATTTTATAAATTTAAGGGATTCGAGCATTCCTGGGGACTTCCAAACAAAGAAAAGGTCCTCATTCGGACCACCACTACAATAGTGGTAGAATGTAATGTCAAAGCTCAACTGAATGTTTTGAACATAGTAGTACCCTTTCTTCCTATCAAATGGATAAACATCAGAAAGTGAAACTGCTTCATAGTTGTCTTTTTCTGAAAGAAGACTTTCAAGACTGGCATACTTTTCTGCGACTACAGCAGATCGAGGTTGACCAGGGATATGCTTGATTCTTGTATGTATGCCATCATCAGGGGACCTAGCTGGGTGGGTAGGTTGTGAATATCAAGGATCCTTTTTTTGTTGATCACACATAAAATCAGAATACATTGAAAAAGAGCTTGCTAGGCAAAGTACAGCTTCTTTGAATGGCTTTATTCTCTTACTGTCAATACAAGGGTAAGTAAGAATACGAAAGAGCGATTGGGAATGCTCATTCAACTTTACTTGCTCTATGACCTTAACTTTGTGCTTATACTTTGATGGATCATTATAGTGTTGTTCAAATGTTTGACCATTGAAAAAAACGAGTGGAGGGGGTGCTAATCAAAAAAGATTAGCTTACCAGGCATAGTTTTTATGTTTTCTTGTGATTGTCGTCTTGAGGCCTTTCTTACTGCTGGTCTATGGGAAA
The DNA here is from genome assembly GCA_007844125.1 of Sinonovacula constricta. Lineage (NCBI taxonomy): Eukaryota > Metazoa > Mollusca > Bivalvia > Cardiida > Solecurtidae > Sinonovacula > Sinonovacula constricta. The sequence goes on from CM017572.1 coordinate 32,772,258, forward strand.
ATATACTTGGCACTTTAAACCATTTTTTCCTTGACTTGGCGGTGGGGGGAAGGGGGTGGTCTTCAAAATTACATAATTTGGATTGGATTGGATTGGATTTGCCGGCATTTTTGCCGATACTGTGCAGCAACATTTCTATCATTATAGCACAGGGGCACTTATGAGGTGCCCAAGGACTGAACCCGGCCGGTCCATTATACTGACACCGACGAGTCAGGCGAAATGCTGTCCCCTTAGCCCCGAGCGTTAGGAGGGAAGCCACTACTACCAACTTTAAAGTCTTTGGTTTGACCCGGCCGGGGTTCGAACCCGCGACCTCCCGATCCGCAAGCCGACACATAATTTGGAAGATAATTTAAATTTTGATTGGAACTAAAGGCTAAATTACAACGTATCCATTTCTCCAATTAGTCAGCCACGCAGGTCTGAGCTTTTTTATCATTAGGAATCTTGTAAAAATTGCATGTGGCACCTCGAGATCTCTCGTGGTTACAACCTTTAGCACAGCAGAAATCGTTCTGTCCCATGGCAAAATAAAATTATCTCAGCAAGTAAATTCATTTAAAACATATAAATACAAGTTCTGATGATTTGGTTTATCATTTTTATTCACTTTGTCCCTCTTTTTGTGTGTGAAGAAGAAACGAAAGTAAGTCAGCTGTTCTATGTTTACACGCGAGCACATAAACGGAACCCCCTAACCTCAAAACTCGTGGAGCGTGATTGCTCCAGCATAAGAAGTTTGGTCACTTACAGTAAAAAAATACCATTTTAAATGTTTCACATGAAATGTATACTGAAGGTACCAAAATCTTCGTCAAATTGTAGTGTCACAAATCTCTGAAAATTGTACATATGTTTGGACAATTCAAGTTCCGGATGGTGCATGTCTTAAACATTTCTTTTTTTGACTAAAACAGCAAGTAGTGTGTTAATTGACAAATTATATCATATTTAATATCATTTAAACAAGGTTTGTATAAACAATAACCCAAACTGCAACAATTGTATGAACATCTAGTCAAGTAAATTCAGTGGGTGGAGTAAATCTATGCATAAATTAACTCGCTCAAAAATTAACGCTTCTGCTACCCGTTTCACTACGACATATGCTGAATAGATGTTGGCTGCGACATTTTATTGTGCTCCGACTACCAGATGGATGATATCTAGGAATCTATCTTAATTGGGAGATCGGGACAGTTAGTGTGATAATATTGACAAGTGGGTGGGGAGCAGGGAGATTAACGGTCACACATTCATTGTGTGATCACAAATGACGATTGACACATGCTGACTGACCGCTAATTAGGAGTCAATTAAAGAAGGATTTGTCCAATCAAGCTGACAGCTGGCCGCAGAAGGCACGTGACCGCTGATTAGACAACATTAAAAGAACAAATTACTTGGCATGACCTAAACTGACCGCTTAGAGCAAGGTGACCGCTCTTAACACGTGACCACTAACACAAGTTTGTAAATTAAGAAGATATGTTCAGGGCTGCATAATTCTAGTCTTTATTTTTGGAGATTTGAAGTTACTGAAGCATGCGATCATTTTTCAGTAATTGTTGACTACTTTTTTAAAATCTGTCACACTGATTTAAAACCAAAGGCCAGTCATACTACAAATTAAGGAATTATTTTATTTGCATTTTTATCAGCAATAAAAATCTTTCAGAGTTTTTTTAAGCTACAACCTGGTATTACTTTAGTTAAACAAGAGGGTTATGATGGCCCTTAATCGCTCACCTGAGGACACGGGCCTTTAGTAGGCTCATATCTGGCATCAAGTAATTAAGAGTTTAACACTTTTTAGAATTTTACCTAGTGACCCATTGAATCCATGTGACCTACTTCAAAACAAATCTATGATTTCATTCTGGTAAACATTTTGGCAAGGTTTGGTGAAGATTATGCCATCAATGTAGCCTCTAAAAGTTTTCACAAGGTTTTTCTAAAATTCTATCTAATGATCTAGTCTTTGACCCCACGTGACCTAGTTACAAACTCCCCCATGTTTTCTTGCAAACATTTTGGCCATGGTTGGTGAAGATTGGACCACAAATGTGGCCTCTAGTGTGTTCCAAATGTTTCCTAAAGATTTGACCTAGTGACCTCTTTTTTGACTCACATGACCCAAATGACCAACTCATCCAAGACTTCATGCAGACAAACATTTTGACCAAGCTTGTGGATGATTGAGCCATAAAAGGGACCTTTAGTGTATTAACAAGGTCTTTCTAAGATTTGATCTAGTGAGCTACTTTTTGGTCCCCACATGACCTAATAATGAACTCATCCAAGATTTTATGCAGACAAACATTCTGATCGAGTTAAGTTTTAGCTATAAATGTGGCCTCTAATGTGTTCACAAGCTTTTCTAAGATTTGACCTAGTGACCTATTTTTTGACCCCACGCGATCCAGTTATGAACTCATCCAAGATTTCATGCAGACACACATTCTGCTCAAGTTTGGTGAAGTTCGGAATATAAATGTGGCCTCTAGTTTGCTCACAAGCTTCTTCCAAGATTTGACAGTGGCCTACTTTTTGACCCCACGTGAACCAGTTAGGAACTCATTCAAGATTTCATGCAGGCAAACATTCTGACCAGGTTTGGTGAAGATTGGGCATTATAAGTGGTGTGTAGTGTGTTCACAAGCTTTTTCTAAAGTTTGACCTAGTGACCTACTTTTTAACCCCATGTAACCCAATAACGAACTCATCCAAGATTTCATGCATACAAACATTCTGACCAAGTTTGATGAAGATTGAGCTATAAATGTGGCCTCTAGTTTGTTCACAAGCCTCTAAGATTTGTGAGTGGCCTACTTTTCGACCCCACGTGAACCAGTTACGAACTCATTCAAGATTTCATGCAGGCAATCATTCTGACCAGGTATGGTGAAGATTGGGCAATATATGTGGTCTCTAGTGTGTTCACAAGCTTTTTCTAAAATTTGACCTAGTGACCGACTTTTTAACCCCACATGACCCATTTTAGTCAAGTCAACTTATTATCACCCTCCACCCACAATGTTACCAAAGGAGCCACCAGAGACAATGGTATGGACCCAATCAATGGGACACACCTAATCACTGGGGCCCCCGAGGTGAGTGGTACTGACCCCCTATGGGCTATTACCACCATTAAAACTAACAACAATAATTACATGGCATATAGCCAAAGATAATTAATAAAACAGCATGTTTAATACGATGACTGCCAAAACAAACCCAAACATCAACACAAGTAAAAATGGCCTCGTCGTCATAAGCTGAAAGAAGTATAATAGGTTAAAACTCTACCAAACTAGGTGAACTTATGTCATTTTTAACCCAAACCAATAATGAGGTAGACATAATATGTATTCAGGAAACTTGGAATCAGACAAGTCAAACCTTCCCAAAATTAAAGGATTTCAAAATCCAATATCAAACAAGGGCAAAAATAACGATACAGGGGGTACCTGCATATACGTAAAAATAGGACTACAATTCACTACAAACATTATCAATAATAACACCCCCCATGGATATTACTTCAGTAACCGTCTATAGTGATAAGGAAAAGTTAACTATCTATAATACCACACAGACAACACATTACAAAACTATAGACAAGCATTCAAAAACAAAGATAACTCCACCCTAATAGTAGGGGATTTTAACATTAAACACCCATGTTGGAATCCAGAGAATGATCTTCGATCTGACGGCGAGGCCGATGATCTGCTCACATTTCTAAATAATGGAAATTTCTGCATATTAAATGATGGACAAGCAACTAGGATATCGCACGAGTTAGACAGGGCGGATAGTGCAATAGACCTTTTTATAGCCTCTGCCAAAATATTTGATTCCTGTGAATTCTATGTACTAGATAACACATGCGGAAGTGATCACTTCCCAATTTTAACAAACACCAAATTAAGCATCAACAAAATCCTACCAAAAAATTATAGAAATGGAATTTGAGCAGACGAAAACTGGACATCCTTCAAATATGAATGCACCAAAAGTTTAAACAACATCACAGAATCGGATGTCAACGATAATAATAAAGAAATATACTCACGACTCACAGGAATATTATGTTTGTTTCTTGGGTTTATCGTCCCACAGGAATATTAAATAAAACAATGCCGAAATATTCTAATAAAAATAACAAAACAAATGAAACAGTCCCCTGGTGGACAGATGAATGTACAGCCACTGAAAAACAAGAGAAACATTGTAGGAAAAAATATAAGAAAGATAAAAAAAATCCACTATAAAACTAAAGCTGTGGCATGATGCAAGAAGGGAGGCAAAAAAAATATTCAAAAAGGCCCGTAAGGACAGCTGGGAATCATTCTGCAGCAAAATAACAAACAAAACCACTAACAAAGAATTATGGGATTTTATAAAGAATAAAAGGGCATAATCCTCCATAGACACGACCCTTCATTATTAACGGTCGCACTATAATAGACCCATTAGAAAAAGCGGAAATATTAGCAAATAACTACGCCAAAATAAGCAGTAATGAGGGGTACTCACCTGACTTTATTAATAAAAAACAAGAATTCTCATCTAAAATCAACACTTTTATTGAAAAAGAGCAATCATATGCTAATCTAAACTATAACCAACCCTTCTCTATAACAGAACTCAATATAGCCATTAACTCGTGCGGGAAAGGGGCGTCAGGTGAAGATGGTATAAATTATGACATCATAAAACAACTCCCCCCAGGAATCAAAACTGGTACTGGCCCTCCTAACTCTGTTTAACAATTCCTGGGACAAAGGTATAATCCCGGACTCTTGTCATGAATCTATCATTATTCCAATATTGAAACCCAATAAACCCCTGAACAAACCAGGGTCCTTTCGACCTATATCTTTAACGTCCTGTTTTACAAAAGTGATGCAGATTATGATTAAAACAAGATTATGCTCAATTTTAGAAGTTAACAACCTATATTCGGAAAACCAATCAGCATGCCGTGCCAATCATTCATGCGACGACAATTTAGTAAGATTAGAATCCAACATAAGAATAGCTCAAGTAAGGAAAAAGTATATAACAGCCGCATTTCTGGACCTATCTGCTGCCTTTGACAAAATGTGGTCAGAAGGAGCTATATCTATACTACTAAAATATGGCATCAGGGGTAGAATTATTAAATGGCTCTCAGCCTTCTTACCTTACAGAATTATTAAAGTAAAATACCAAAACAATATCTCATCCGCAAGGACCACAACAAACGGCTGTCCGCAAGGTAGCTTTTGCCTATATTATTAAAAATTTCCATGAATACCTTTATGTTTGTTTGTTTATTGGGTTTATCTTCCCACCAACAGTATTTCAGTTATCTGGAGACGGTGTCCACTTGAAGCAGTTATAGTGCTGACTTCACTGTGTATAGCATGCCATGAACATTTGGCATGATACCACACCCAGTCACATTATCCTGACACTGAGCCAACCAGTCGTGGAACTACCCTTATATTTGCTTGAGCGTTAGCAAGGGAGCTATACCACTACCATTTTTAACGACTTTGGTATGTCGCGGCCCGGGATCGAACCCGGGGCCTCCCTTACCTGGAGCCGACGCTCTACCGATTGCGCTACCAGGTCCGGTGAATACCTTTTATGACACAGTATAGAAACATAATACCAGAAACAAATACAGAGCCACTAGTAAACAAATTAAAGTATCTCAATTAGTAAACGATAGTGCTATATGGGTATGCAGCAAAACTCCAAAAGAAGGAATCCAGAAATTACAAAAAATGCTTAGAGACATAGAGAAGTGGGCATCAAATTATGGATTCAATATAAACCCTGATAAAACACAAACAATAGTTTTCCGCAACAAAAAGACTCCTTTAATTGACTCATCCCTAGTGAAATTAAATATATGCGGAAAAGACATTGAATACAAAGACAGTATAAAATTCCTTGGCCTCACCTTCGATTAAAACCTTACATGGGAGGAACATATAAAAACACTACTAGGCAGATGCAAAAGACCTAAATGTAACTAGATCAATAAGAGGAAAAGATTGGGGTACTAGTAAAAAATGCCTTAATACATTATATCAGGCTATAATTAGATAAAAAATACAATATGGACTAGAAGCGTTTGGGTCAGCAAACAAATCAATATTAGATAAGCTACAGAAACTACAAAATAAAGCAATAATTATAGGGGTACCCAGTTACTCTAGAACTGAAGCAATACATGCTGAGATAGGAGAATTTTCTATTCATGAGCAAATAAATATCCTCAGCTTGAAGTACTGGGTCCACTCTAGCACGTTAGGCAGCTCTTTAAGCACAAATAAGGAAATATTTAAGCGACTAGGCAAATGGCCCAAATATAAAAAACAAACAAAAAAACATACACACAACGCATACAAGAACTCTTAGAGGAAATAAAACTTGACTCTAATCAATTAACCGCACCCTTCCTTCACAGCTACACAGGAACCTATATCAATAGACACAGGCCTATCCAAACTAACAAGGAATACAGAAAACCCACATATAACTAAACAAGCTGCAGAAAATTACATAAATAAGTCTACTGCATCAATCAAAATCTACACCGATGGCAGTAAAGACCCATTAAAAATGGTCGTAGGGGCAGGAATAGCTATTTTTGAGAGAGAAACAATCAAAGCTAACGCGAAAATAAAATTAGACCATAGAATATCAATATTTTCCTGCGAACTACTAGCTATCAAAGAAGCAATTCATTGGATATATACAACTAAAGTAACGAATAGTACTGTAGATATCTACACCGACTCGCTCAGCACTTTGCAAGCCCTACAACAAATTAAAGGAGCGAACAGACAATAAATAATTAAACAAATATATAAGATATCTGCTGATATTTGATATAATCTCAATACTACAATAAATCTTGTCTGGGTCCCTAGTCATGTAGGAACCATAGGTAATGAAATAGCAGATAAATTAGCTAAAAAAGATGCCCATAATGGAACCGTACTGCCTATAGGGCTAAATAAATCAGAAGCATACAGCTACATTATTAATCATTATAAAAAAAAGCAGAAGTTAGACTCAATGAATACAAACTAACGCAGAACTATGAATATGGAGACCGCAATTCTAAAGTTAAGATATATCATCCTTATGCAAAATACGATAAAATATATACGAGACTAAGGATCGGATCAAGCTACCTAGGAGCAGAGGACAAAACTAGACCAAGAAGCTGCCCACGCTGTGCCGAAACAGAATCATTCGAACACCTGATATTCCAGTTCAGACAGCATGCAATCAGTACTTGAATATCAGCTTACAATCCAACTAGACATAATAAATAGAAGGATCTTACTATGCCCGCCCCCGATAAAGCAGAACTGATCAAAACGGCAATATTCAAATACCTGCACATTAACTGCACAAACCGCCTTTAATTTCAATCTTTAATTTCATTCAATCTCATTCATCTACGGTGTGTCATTTTGGTCCGTAAGTTCAAATAACCCCGATACCGAGTGCTCTGACCAATCAGAAATCAGCGAAACAAACTAACGCAAAGTAGATCAATCAGTTTCTCGAAATTTAAATACCAAACCCAGTGTGTCCATAATATTTAATAAGAAGGGAAGGATACATATAAGTAGGATATGTTAAGTATAATATTACATAAATTAATGCATTAGGCTGCAATATACAAGGCTTGAGAATATAACACAACAAATAGAATCAAAAACACTGTTTCAGTTATTATCAGTTTTCAATTACCTCCCCCTTTGGTGACGTCATACGAGGATTGTTATTCGGTGCCGGGTTTAAAACGCGTCAAACGTAAACATCATTGAAAGAGAAAAATGCAGCTAATTTGTGGGTATGTTTGATTTCTTTATGAAGTGTTGTTGCAATAAGAGTCCGTGTATATTTGTATTGTCTCTCCATAAGTTGTGCGTAAATTTTGATAGTCATGAGTTTTCGTGATAAATAAAACGTGAAAAGCTGCTTGATAATTTCCTTTGGAACTAAGTATAAATTGTTAAATATAGTATTTTGGTGGAAAATAGTGATTGTTTTAACTTAGTGAGTTAGAGGAACAAATTACACATAGAAATACTTGATTCTCTATATTTTAAAGGTGAAATGGGTGACCATGACTATGCAGAGAAATTGTACACGGCAACACCGATGAATATTGTTTCAAACACCAAACCTGACGGTACAGAATTTCAAGATTGCCAGAAAATAGGGAGTGAAAAAAAAACACAAGGTACTTTTTCTGTACAGAGTTGTTGTTCATTCTAAAATCTAGCTGTATTTGTATTCCACATCATCAGGATAAACATGAAGTAATGACTATGTTGTGTCATTATACCACAACATTTTATTAACACAACTATAAAGTATTTACCCACATTTACATATTTACACACTTGCATCCAACAGGCATAGATTTTGGTATAGGCATAGCTGTTGGAACTTTGATACAGGGATGTAGTTATCATCAGGCACATAAATTGGTATAGATATAGCTTATGGATACAGGTAATCTGGGTACAATACTTAAGCTCTTCTTTATATTAATGAGATCCCTGGTTCTAAAGATTTTTATTTTCTTTTTTCAGTCAAATCGAATATGCTGTGTACCAGAATGTCATACAACAGGTTATTCATTGATTGAGGGTCATGGAAAACTGAGTTATCATGCCTTTCCAGAAGTAAATGACCCACTTCCAGCTGTTTGGTTGGCCAAAATCAGGCGAGATGAAGACAAAATTGTTAAGGAATTATTATACTCGAACTCTGTTTTATCGACGCATCTCTATTGCCAACGTATTCCGAATATTTCAACATGCAAATCAACACAGAATGGCTTTAACCTAGATTTCTAAAAATTAGTTGATTATATGGTAAATTTTTGGTTTAGATGTTAGTTGTCCTTTACAAATTCAAAGTTTATAATCTGATATTGTCTTGCATACACATCAAAGATAAGTCAAACAAGTACGACGATAATACAGTGGTCCATGCTAATTTAAGCAATCTACATTTTTTGTTACATTGCACTGACACAATTATGGTCATTTTGGCGACGTCCAGCTTATTATTGGCGGTTGAAGACCCCAGACTTATGTCTGGTTAGAACCAGCGGAGTACCGCAGGTTGGCTGGAAAACCTCCCCACATGAAAGGTCTCACCCCGTCCTCGATTCGAACCCACGTGGTGAGGGGCTGAGGAGTTTCAAGTCAGCGACAATAACTGCTTAAAGGTAATGGAAATGTATTTTATGTTATAAATGATACAAGCCTTTATTTTCAAGATTTTTTTTTAGACTTTTCTTTTGAAAAATTAAATATTAAACAAACCTGTAGTAAAAAAAATAACCAACTTTATTTACAAACATAAAGAGAATACATATGAAATATTTAGTAGAAAAAAAAATATTAAAACATTTTTGTTAAGCTGTGGCATGTATTTATTTATTTGCAGGTCAGGAATCATACTGTGGTGTGTTCTCTTCATTTTGAGACAGATTTTGTTGAGGTATCTGGTTTTGCCAAACGAAGATATTTGAAACCAGGTGCATTTCCTACAGTCTTTGAATGTTGGAAAAACAAGCCTCATCTGTACAAATCTACTACACCACGACCAGAACTCTACAGAAAAGAAAAAAATAACTTCAGATGGTATAGATATTCCAGTTTCAAATAAATAGTGAATTAGCTTTAGATCATGAACTTGTACAGTTAAAAGAGACCTGCAGTTCAGGGGCCCAATGGGAACATTTGGAGCTCCAGCATCGTTTTCTTTTAGAACAGTTACAGATTTAAACAAAGACATGCGAGAACCTCGAAAAAGATAAAGCTGAACTTAAAAATAAAGTAGATCAGCTTAGCAGTGAGAGAGATTCCATTTCATTTTGTGTTGAAAATCTCAAGCCCTCAGAATTTCCCTTTTACACTTGTTTTCCATCCAGAGAAGTATTTTATGCTGCACTTAAACTTGTTGACCCCTGAGAGAACGGAGAAAACATCATTTTGGTTCCTCAGAAAGGTGAAAATACCTCTGACACTCATAAGCCCAGAGTAAGAAAACCACGGACACTTTCTCCAGCAAGTCAGTTTTCACTGTTCTTGTGCAGAGTTAGAGTTGGCCTATTTGAGAATGACTTGGCAAATCGGTTTAATGTTTCACTTGTAACTGTTAGTACAATAATTATTTCTTGGGCAAATTTCCTTTATCTGCGACTTGGTTCAATGAATATCTGGCCAACAAGAGAACAAGTGAATAATGCAATGCCTAGCTCCTTCAAAGAAAAGTATCCCACAACAAGAGTGATAATTGACTGTACAGAAATAAAGATAGAAATGGCATCATCACTGCTTTTGAAAAGTCAGACTTACAGTAATTATAAGAGTGCCAATACATTAAAAGGTTTAGTAGGAATCTAACCTTCGGGTAGCATAATATTTGTTAGCCAATTGTATCATGGCAATATCTTTGACAGAGAAATTACACTGCACAGTGGTTTCCTAGGGCTTAATTTTGAGAAAGGCGACAGTGTAATGGCCGACAAGGGATTTAACATTCAAGATCTTTTGGATAATAAATCAGTGAGACTAAATATTCCATCATTCTTAAGACAATATGATCAAATGAATTCATGTAGAAAGAGCTATTAACAAAATAAAAAACTTTCATATTTTTGACCAGGTCATTCCAGTTTTTCTGTTTGGAACAATAAATCAAATATGGACTGTCTGTGCCTTGCTAACACTGTTCCAGGACCCTATTATATCATGTCCTGGAAATTAAAACAAAATCTGTATTACAATCCTACAATGAAGACCATATTTGGTACTGGGCAAAGGAATTTTAATACTGGGGTGGTCTTTATTTCAAGGGTGGTCTAAATGAGGATTGTTATTAATTATTCAGTAAATTACAAATTCTGTATCATTACAAAGACGGTAAATGCTGTGTTTATATTGCAGTGTTGTTGGACTAGAACTGTTTTTCCACTGTTTTCATGCATACATAAATTATAGGGCTTAAATGTTCATCAATAATTAACTAGATGTATATAACATTATTCAAGGTAGAACATAATTGTAAAATCTTTATTGATAGTTCATATATTTAAAAAAAAAGATTAATTGTATAAAAATAGTAGTTTGAAGAATGAATAAAAAATGATAAGTAATTTCTTAAGTTGAAACCATTCATTATCAGTTAAACTGGAGTAAAACTGTCTAAAACAGCCACTAAAGGAAAGTCTGCCCCATAAACTGTGGTATCAATTGACTACGTGGGGCTACATTTTCACGCAAAAGCTATAAATACCGGTACAACATTTTCATGTGGACATAAATTCTCAGTTTTATTTCCAGCAAATCCAGCTGCTACCATTAATGTAATGTGGGATGAGCATATTTTCTTTGCACTCAATTTCATTTTTATTTGTTGGGCAATCAATCCACAGATTGAAATGGTCTTACAAGTACATAGTTTAAAAAAAATCAATTCCATTTATTTATGAATAAACATTGGATTTTTTTTGCCAAAGACCAAGTAATATCCAGTAACAGATAAAATTTATTTCATTTGAACAACAGGTTTGAAAATAAAAGCACAGTGAGACAAGCAAGTCATGAAACTGGCCATTTCAATTGGACAAGCATCACCCTAATCTCACGAATATAAATAAACATGTTTTCAAGATATAAAAAATTATGCACATCAGGATCAAATCATGAAAGTAAACAATTCAGTTGCAAAAACAGCACAATAATCCGCTTAATGAATACTACAGTATCCATTTTTAATCCTCGTATGACATCATTTTCGGTCGCCGGATGCAACTCTTCTTTGACTTCTTTGGCGAATAACTGAACAGGTCAATAGATGGCAGGTCGCTGAATAAGCGGTGGACTCCTAAAGAACCCGTAAAAACAAAGACACCTGATACCCCCCATCTACAAGTACTTAGGAAAACCTACCAAAACACAATTCCAGATTTAACTAATATTATATATTTATATTCAAAATACGGGATAGCCAAATAAACAGGCACCCCCTAAGGACCCCGTAAAAACAACGGCAATCTGGAGTCACCAGTATAAAGCAAATAAAGGATCCAGTATAAGAACAGATAGCAAAACCATATTAGCCAAAGTAGAACCAGGGTATGCTTAATAAACGGAAGCCCACTAAGGGGTCCGTAGAAACAAAGGCTACCCACAACGGTTCAATTAGCATACCAACCAACCATTGTGTAATAATTATTACTATATAACATCATAGCTACTCCCTCTAACACTGTTTATGCACTGTAGGACAGTGGGAAAAAAAATATAAAAAAACCTTCTACTGCTGTACATAGTATAGAAATGCGTATGTATAAGACCCTTGAGTGGGTGGAATATGTTTGTGTTAGTGTAGGAAATCCATAAGGTAATGGCCGCCTTACATATTTTATGCATGTTTCATACTCTTATATTGATTACGAAGCAAAGGCGAGCATTACCTTATACCACCAGCCGGGGACTTCTTTCTTGACGTATACATTAAATATGTTAGGCAAGGAAGATGGTTTTGTGGGCGGTCGGGCCCCGGGTGTCCAGACATCAAAAATTAGAATAAAAATACTAGGGTCTACATTATCTTCCTTAACTCACTATTAAATACCCAGCTCATTAGCTAAACAGTTCCCTGAAGGTGCACCCCTTCCCTCCCTACCTATATTTCGTTAAGGGAAGAGGCACGGCGAAAAGGGGAACCTTTCTTATGGTAAACATTACAGAAAACCAACATCACTAGACCCTAGTGTCAGGGGAGCGAGCCATAAATTAGGGAGTGGAATTCACTCATAACCAGCTCACTCCCCCTTAAGGTAAAAAAATACAAAAGTTAAACCATCCTTTTATTAAATGGGTGCATAAACTAGGTACCTACATAGGGTCCACTTTAGATAACATATTTGGAATATGACATTTAAGCCATGCATGGGCAACATGGCAGGGTCATGAAAAAGCCCTTAACAGGGCGAGTAGACCCTCATTAAACTAGTTTCAGTCAGTCAGGTTCACAAGCAAAATTGTTGCCGACGGACCCTGTATCAGAAAAGCTCACCTTGAACACATTGTGCTTAGGTGAGCTAGAAATGCATCAGTGAAATCACACTAAAACAATTGTATGCAGCAAAATGCAATAAGGATTTAATTTTTAATTATGAAAATCGGGACAAGTTTGGATTCTGACATATTCAAGTATTTCTATTGCTTTCCAACAGTCAACCAATGTCATTTCTGTATATCACTTGTGAAATCCCTCCATGATTTAGGACCATCTAAGGCTTTCAAGTGGAGCATACTTTTAATTTATTATTTACATTTATTTGTTTAAGCAATAAATAACAGTTTATATACCTGTAATTTTCTAAGTCAAAATGTCCCCTCTTAAATTACATTGCATTAAAAGCAAAATACATGAGAACAAAATTCACCGCATTCACCAAAATATCTTAAGAATTTCCTCAAGATGCCATCTTCTTTACATACATTCGCTTACACAAGTAACAGAAAATCCTGTATACTTAAGGCTTATTCACAAAGCACATCAAGTGTTTCCTTACAAAAAATATTTACTTAAGCAAATACTTGAGCTAAGTTTTTTTCCACAGTTGCTATGCAGTCAATGTACGTTTCCATATCTATTTTAGGAACTGATTAGTCAATTTGAATCACACACACTTTCTTGTTTATTCTTTGCCAGGATAAGTGTGGACCATGTGTACCATAAAACTAATATGGCTTCATATCATGCAGGCTGTCCAGCACTTCTTGACAAAAAAATAGGGCTAATTTTAGGGCTAAAATATAAAAAAATAGGGAAAATTTAGGGCTAAAGTTAGGAACTTAGTAACAAAAATAGGGAATATAAAGGTATTAAATGGACTTACTTTGCTCATTTGGCAAATCAGAAACTAACATACAGTATTTTACTAACATGAAAAATGTCTTCCAGGGCTTCCTAGTCCCAGTAGCTGTTGGCTGTGACCAATTGAATATACTGATGGCATAATAATACTTAACTGAAAAGAACACATTAATAACAATGTGTGGATTTGGGTACTAGCTATACACTTGTCAGAGTCAATGAATGTCCGGGACAATAATTATGGCCTCCTCATCTCCCCTTCTAGCCATCATATTTCCTCACCTTAACATATTTTTTCTTGATTTATTTCAAATATTATTAATTTTACAATTTACATTGCAGAAAAAACTGCTGTAGAAGGTACACATCTGCAAATACACAAGTGTATAGCTAGTAACCACAAGAAACATTTATACAATCACTATATAGTCTCAAAAATCATAACCTGTTGGTATTAAGTCATTAACTTAGTTTGGTCATATTCAAAATAAAACATTTCTCATGAAACATAACAATCACTAAATTCTCCTACAAGTCAAGTAGAAGCATACAGAAATTACCCTACTGATCTCTTGTAATCAATAGTAAACTATGAGAACCAATCAACTGATAGATCATCAAATATATCACTTTGAAATCTTTATTCATGAGCAATATAATACATGTCTTCCAAGCTGGCGAGGAAATAAAAACACATACAGTGTTCATTCTTAAATTGCAGTGTGATGTTGCATCGTAAAGTGTACCTATACATGGTTCATGTTCATTTCTTCTTATCAGATTTAGCTGGAGCACTTATCCGTTTAGACAAGTCTTCAATAAGTCTCTTCTGCTTTGCAGCAAGCTCCTCTTTGCTCTTTCTGTTTTTCTTCATTTGCTCTCTTGTCTCCTTCATTTTCTTACTAGCCACATCAATAAGACCTTGTGCAATTCCAGCTTCATCAAAGTCTTTTTTCTTGATTGCCTTTTTCAGTCTTTCATTGGCTTCACCAAACAGTTTTTCTGCAGATTGTAAATCTTGTCCTAGCTGCTTGTCCAGCTCAATCATGGCTTTTTCTTTTTCCTTCAAGGACAATTTCCTACCTTCTAATTCTTTCCTAGATTCTTCTAACCTTTTTTGTTCTGCTTCTGACTCAAGTCTAGCCTTCTTTGCCTGTTGCCTCTCAATCTCCTTTCTCCGATTCTCCTTTTGTACAAGGTGTGAGCCTTTCTTCCAGGTTCAAGCAATCCCTTTGTAATGTTCATATCTGCAACACCTCCTGGGCTAACTTTGACAGTATCCTTTACCATTCTAAGGCCATTAATAGAGGAATCAGAAAGTAGTGTTCTTTCTTTGCTTTTCCTAGTCACTTCTTTGACTTTCAGATGACTCAATATTAAATTCCTTCAACTTTTTCCAAGTCTTCAGTTCATCAACTACTGTTCCCTTCAAGAATCTGAGCATGAAAGATCTTTGAAGATTCATCATTTCTGAGTGAAGGATGTGAACTAATGGATCCTCTCTCTGGAACAACCTAAGAAACCTATAATACAGAGTAGACAGACTCAGCAAGAAGTTGATCTGAATCAGAGTGGTAGGAGACTTGAGCATACGACAGATTCTGGTGTACCTTATGTTACTTTCTAGCATCTTCAAAGTTCTAGAAGCTGCAGCAGTGTGGTAAGGAAGTATTGCACAAGAGGCTGCCAGTTCTTTACAATACGTTCCAATGCAGGAAACAGTGACAGCCACCTTGATTCAACGTGCCGAATGAACAGTTCGTCATCAAAGCCAAGGGATGCTTCCACCTCCAAGAAATCTTCTCTCTTGCATGGGGAATGCTTGAAGAAGTAGAAGATATCAATGGCCAGTTCTTCTGCTTCCTGTCCATACACTTTCAGGCCTTCTCTGAAGGAGTTGTGAACAACATGCATGTTGCAAGGAATGAATGGCAACAGCCCAGGCAACCCCTTCGACTGCACATGTTCATTCACTTTATTCCATATGGTCTTGTTCACATTTGGACCATCAGAGCCTAAATTTAACAGTTTATCCAGAGGCAACTGATATCCTGTTTCCTGCAATGTTTCTAAAATACTATTTGCAACATCTTCCCCTGTTGCATGTCCAAACATAGCTGCTTTCAAGAAATGTACAACAGCCTGTCCTTTATCTTCGGACCAGTACCTCACAAGAATATCACACTGTTTCCTTATTTGAGAGTTGGCTGTTTCATCATATTGAATGACATATCCTGGCAAGGCCGAGACTTTACTACAGAGGTCAATTCTAAAATATGGCCCCAATCCATCTGATATGAGGTAAGAAACTTTACTTTTACTCATGGTGAAGTTTTGCAACCACATTACCAGGGAACATCTTCTTGAACAAAGAAGGTAAATCATCACATGACCTGTATGAGTAATTGCTATGGGACACTTTCATTCCCCATAACAGTTCAGACTGGGTGACAAGATCCTTGGTACATTTATCAAGACAGGCTACTGTTGCTGTACTCGACTTTGGTTTCGTTGTGGATGGACCAGGAAAGTCCTCCAGAGAGCTGCAGGAGGCTAGAAGCAGTAGCAGTAGCTGTCTGAGATACTTTGAAATGAAGTTGAGCAGATGAAAATCTGGCTTTTACTAATGACTGGTGCTTCGCTCCTCCAGAATGAGCCAGAACTTGCTTAAACCCTGAGATGTCCACACTGAATGATTTTTTACATAAAGTACAGAAGCCCTTTGTTTCACACTCATCTGCTTTGCACCACTGTCCAATGAGATATCCTTGTGTATCTTCTTTCTTCAACCAGATAATCTTCATTGGGAAAATGGCTCAGAAGTATTGCTTCTAAAAACATACCTTTAGAATTACATGTACATCTGTTGTCACTCCAGGTCACAACCAATAACAAACTGGGTACTGAGATCCACTGGTCAACTGCCTTTACTGTATATGCTGAATTACAACTACAGACTACATGTAAACACACATTAAGTATGGATTTAATTAAAACATCTTTAGAAAATTGGAAGAAATCTAAAAAAAAAGGAATTGAAGAAAAAAAATAAGGGCTTTTTTAGGAAATCCCTTTGGATTTTTAATTTTTTTAGGAATTTTAGCCAAATTGAAAAAAATAGGATTTTTTAGGAATTTTAGGGACGCTGGACAGCCTGTATAATCATGAGACTGAAATGCTGCTACCAAGCATCCAGGGTTTTTTTCCCTTAACAAACTGACGCCGAAAGTCTGCATCTTCCTCTAGAAAAACTTTCCCCATAGAAAATCATTTTTCCCCTTGTAGAGTGTAAAATTTTTATCAAAAGTAAATAGAAGGATTAATTTTTAGTTCAGTTGAGTGTGTTTCATCCAAAATCTGCACATTTTAATGAGCTTCTGTTTAAAAACTACGTACTACGTACGCACTATACCGAGTATAATATTTGACAAGTTTTACTAAATATAGACATCACGGACATTGCATCTTAGCAATCGGATCCACTGCAAAAAATTCAAAACCAATTGATACGTTTTTTAAGACACCGTCTTCTAGTGAGCAGGAAAAGAAAGATCTTGTCAATCAATCGGATGTGATCGAACACGCTGATAAAAATGAAACCGAAACTAGCGAAAGTAGGCAATCTACATTGTGTGAAGAATCTCGTCCCGAATCAACATGTACTTGTAGTAAAGCTGCCACATATTTTTAACAGCAACAGTTGGCTTGCAATACTGCATCAGTTGCTGACTTCCCAATGGTCATTGAACGTTCCAAATCAAAAGACACTTGTCATTTCAACTAACACATTTATGAATCACTGTATACTTGACTATGTCATAGTTCGTCCAATAAAAAAGGCTACATGTGCAAATAGTGTGAACTGTTTGCATCAAGAAATGACATTCATGTGCCCTATGTTTCATGTGGTGCAGTGTTAAGTGATAATCCTTCAAAGAGACTTGAAACTCACAATAACAGTGAAGGCATAAGGCATCTGCTGAAAAAATACACCAATGTTAGGTGTCATGTCTATGTTATCCAAATGCTGGAAACAGCTGCAGGAATCAAAGAGACATGCCTCTTTAGGCTTACTCTAACCCTAAAAGACTCCTTTAAGACTTGTTAATGAAAATTAAAGTAATATAAAGAAATATACAATATACTGAATTTTCCCCTATTTTGTATATTTCGCACGATTTTCCCCCCTTTGACCAGCGTCCAGCATCTTTCCCTGTTCCTAAAAAAAAGCCATTTAAAAAAGTCTGTATTTTAAATATATGTTGAACTTAAAATTAGTTTTCACTCCTCAATGAGTGGAACACAATCTCACTTAAAACTAAACAACATGCTTTTCATGATATTGTTGAATACATTATCTTTCCAAAAGCATCTTTTACCTACATTTAAGTCACTGAAGAGGAAATGACAGATTATTGTAAATGAAAATAAGTTCAAAACAATATTAATGTTTTGATACATTATTGATGACGTATATACAGAGGTGTGATTGGTCAGATACGAAAAGGGAGGAAAATGTTCGGAGAGGGATTTGGGGGCCGCATTAGGCATGGGGTCAAGGCCCCCTGTTGGGGATCAGGGAGCAATGCCCCCGAAAAAAAATGAAAATGTGACAAAGCATATACTGAGATACTACTTAGAGTAGTCAAAGGTCCCATGTACCTCCCTTAACCTTCGAGAATGATTCAGGCATATTTAAGTAATTTCTTGATTTGTGAATGCCACTTAAGTTTTCACTTAATAGAAAAAAAAATATGCCTAATTTTAGAGAAAATTTACAGTTGAGGTTAAATGTCATTGGTAAATACTGCCTCAGATATTAAAATAAATCTTAAATATCACTTTAATGTTATAGGTAAATACTGCCTCAGATATTTAAATAAATCATATCTATAAAGTTGATACTTTAATCTTTAGTATACATGTTCAAATATTACTTTTATTTCTTTTAGAGCAATACATGCTTTAATGTGATAAGAGTTGTTGGTTACAACATTGACCATGTTCCACTGGGCTTTGTCTAAAACTTGTTCAACAATTCATGGGACAAGAGTATACTACCCAATTCATGGGACAAGGGTATAATACCCAATTCATGGGACAAGGGTATAATACCCAATTCATGGGTTGTGAAAGTCATCATCCTGCTCTTAAAACCCTATAAACCTGCGCTAATGATCCTTGAACAAAGAGACCTATATCTGTAACTTCCACCATCACTAAACTTGTGCAGAAAAAGATTAAAATCAAAGTTTGTATGGTGCACATTTTAGTCTTTTTAGTTTGTAAGCGATTAAAGGTATGCAAATAATGGTCACTTGAATCCTTGTCACTTTCCAAGGTAAAAATAAATGCACAACACATTGGAAAGCAGGTAAGTCTTCAGCTGCAAAACAACAATCTCTTTTAAATAAAGATTATACATTGGGAGAAAAGATACAACACAGCCACTAACATTCAATTACAGAAACTATTATATGAACATATATCCATATGATTGCATTTTTACTAAAACTAGGTCTAAAATAGCGGCTCAAATGTGCTATCAGACCAAAATATACTGAGTTTAACATTAACTCCCAGTTGTTAGTAAGTCGGTAGACCAGGTATAATAAAAACAGCTCCACAACACTTGCTTTGATTATGTTAAACATAGGTCTACAGGGTTCGACATTAAGGACCGACCGAACGACATTCACTAGTAGATTGGTAGTCCGGTCTAGCTAAGTCCTAGGCTAACTGGACCGACTGGTCGTGTTCTAAATCGGACAAAGTTCGCCAAAAACCCGCCTATGAATGAATCAAAAGTCAAAAAATATTAATAATGGTTAAGCTTGTCGATACAGTTTCTTGGGAAACCCGTGTGCTATATTTAGCGCTATATTTAGTTACAACCTTGACATGCATTCACTCATTGGCTGGTGTTTTCAGAACGAGGCTTTTCCATCACGCACTTGTCAAATATTTAATGTCGTAATACTAATTGTTAAGCGGATACGAATGCTAATTTCTTCGCCTAACTTCTTTTTTTCTAATGTTTACTGAACTGTCCTATTATTATTTATACTATTTTAATAAAAATGCGAGGAATACAAAAGCACGAATACTATCTGTAATGTTGGGACCTCAAGTATTAAGACAACAGACTATAATACGGTTTGTTTATAACGCACTGTGCGCAGACAAAAAAAAAAAAAAAAAAAAAAAAAAAAAAAAAAAAAAACAAACAAAAAAAAAAAAAAACAAAAAAAAAAACGACAATATGCAACGAAAGAGGAAGGATGCTTCAAAGAAACTGTATGCCAAAACAAAGCGGATAAGATCGTTTTGTCCAAAATGAACAGATGAGTTTAATCATACCTAAGTTGCATTAATAGAATGTTAAGTTTCATACTAACTTTCTAGTCACAAATGTCTCATACTTAGTTATATTGGTATGTTATAATTGTAGAATCCGAATATCATTTTCTTTTAGTTTGCAATAAATACAGAGATATAAGAAAACAGTTTTTAAAACCATATTTTTGCCACTGGCCAACTTTACAAAAGTTTGAAACACTTTTATGTAATAAATCTCGAATTGTCCAGAAAAGTATAGCTAAATATATTTGTGCTGCTAATAAGCTACGTAATCAATTAAATTAATATTATGTAATAACACTATATTTGTACTTGTATTTTCACATTGTTTAAAATGATGATTTATAGTCATTATTGCTTCTCTGTAAATTTCTTGTCTTTGTGAATTTATTTCATGTTGTTGCTATAAATGTATGTACATTTAATGCAATAAACTTTATGTATGTATGTATGTATGTATGTTATTGCAACACAATGCTTGAACTCATATAACAATTTGATTCAAGTATGACTTGTATGTGTATTGTGCGTTTTACATTTTGGTCTAGTCCAGTTTAGGTCAGGTCTAGTAAGTTTTCTAAGTTACTGGACCACTCGTCCAGCTCTCAAAAAAGTTAACGTCGAACCCTGGTCTAAGTCTGAGGGAAGCATATACCAACATTAAGGCACACAGAAAAATCCCAAGGTTAAAATTGATCTTAACAAGGCTTGATATGGTAAGATCTATGTGCGTTTAAGAAAAGGAGCTCTAGCTACCTAGGAACAGAATATACAGCTAGACCGAGAAACTACCCACATTGTAACAAAGAGTCATCTGATCATGTACTATTTGGGTCTACACGCAACAGGATGACTGAGATAGTTAAATGCCTTCTCATAAACTCATGTCTATCCTCAAACATAGAACGTCTTTACTATTCCAGCCTCCTGCAATGGCAGAAATCATAAAGATATTTACTTTCGCTTGTCTGGAGGAAATTAACTGCATTGAATTCAGTTAACACACTTCATGTACATTGCAACATTGAAACCACTTTTGCCAGCACATATATCAGAATTAGCCAAATCAGAATATATATTTAGAAAAGTATAAACCACATTAAAACATTACATTTGCTCATATCCAATTGAATTTCCAATTCAAACTTAACTTTTATCACTCTTTCAATACATTTTCAACTTAAAAAGATGACATCATAAGTATGCCTTTAAAGTAACCCTACCACAGGACTGCATTGGCTTAATCAGAATTTGGCAAGCATTACATGTGTTAACCACTTTAAAGCAATACTACTAAAATTTTAAAACCTGAATAAATATAGAAAAATAAGCAAATAATGGACATTTGTAATATTCTGAATCCATGTCATTTTTACAATACAATTAGCTCATAAAAATGCTCAGAAATCATAATTTTTGGTGACAAGAAAAATGCCTCTTATCATCATTGGATCATGGTAAATACACTCCATAGGACCATTGTTTTAAAACATTGTTCCCTCATAAATCAATATGATCATAGGCCGATACCTCTTAACCCACCGTTCGTTTCGTCAAATGAAAGTCGGCCGAAGACTTAAAACAAACAAAACAAAACACAAAGTTTAACATCCCATTTTGGGAATAAAATGTAGTGTCTAATGTTTTAAAACGATGAGGTGAATATGGCGGTAATATTAGGCAGTGAAATTAACAAACATAAACATTCACCTTACAGTAGGACAAAAATCTCTAAATTTTGCAATTTTAGCATTTAAGCTGTTGTTAGTGGATACCTGTTAGGAGACTCCTTTCGACACTTGCCATATAATATCTTAATCGATTATAATTTATTCATTTTTACTTAATATAGTCTTAATATAGCCTTGTGCCCCCTCCCCCACTTCTTTTTTACAATCAAAACCATTTTCACGATTTGCTCCATCATGCAAACCTGATTCTTGCATGTGATGTTGTATACTTTGTTGTTCTTCCCACCGCACTTGTGTAAGTGGACTTAATTAAAAATGGTGTATATCATATGTTTAAAGGTACCATGGGGATACAATTATTATAAGTATTTTTGGTAGAAAATATTTTAGAAATATTGGTAGGCATAAAAGCTAAATAAGCATACATTACACCCTGTTTTGACAGAGTGGAAAATGTCCCCAAATACTGTCCTGCCTTGACAACAATACCCTTACTTCTGTTAAAGTTTTTTTTTTATTTATCGAGTCAAACATATAACAGCATTTTAAAATAGCTACGCATGTTATTGTTAGCATTGACAGTTTGCATGTGACGATGTGTAATAAGATAATACAACATCAGATTGTAATAAAAGCAGTATGCCTGAGACTAAATGGAAAGGTGAAACTGGAAATATAAGAGGGATGATCAATAAATTCGCGGAAAAGTGTTCCCATTTAGTTATTTATGAAAGTACATTCCTTAGTAACGCCATTGACGTCATCTCGGCCCAAAATTCCATATGTTCCTATCAACAAAGGTACGAATCACGGCGTCTCATTCATCCCGTAGCTAACGCACGTCAACCAAATTATCAGTGAAGATTCCGCCAATATTAGGCGTGACGTTCATGACGTCACAATTATTTATCACGTCATGAAGGTAAACAAAAGCGGTATTCTTTGATGACAGGTGTTAAAATGAGTGTCGAACAGCGATCAGCTATCAAATTTTGCGTGTTAAATGGAATTTCGCGAGGAAAAACTATCGAAATGCTACAACAGGCTTATGGAGATTCATCAGTGAAAAAGACGGCGGTTTATAAATGGTGTAGTGCATATAGGCACTTCCAACAGCCTTGCTGTTGGGTTAACCCTTTAGCGACGTGGTTGAGTGCCTGGACTACTGATCTGGCGGACCGGGTTCGAATCCCCGTTAGGGCCAGGATTATTGTCTCCTCTGAGATTTACTTTAATGGTGTCAGAAGTAAACAGAAGCCTGGTGTGGCTGTCCTGAGATGAGCTTGGGCCCAGAAAAAGTAAAGGGGGGGGGAGTGTAGTGCATATAGGCACTTCCAACAGCCTTGCTGTTGGGTTAACCCTTTAGCGACGTGGTTGAGTGCCTGGACTACTGATCTGGCGGACCGGGTTCGAATCCCCGTTAGGGCCAGGATTATTGTCTCCTCTAAGATTTACTTTAATGGTACAACAGGTTCAAGGAGGGTCGACAAGGCACTGGTGATGACGAGCGCAGCGGCCGCCCAGTGACGAAGACGTCATCGTACGTCGCTGACGTTAAGGATCTGCTGGACAAAGATAGGCGCCTTACGATTCGCGAGATAACTGAAAGAGTTGACTGTAGTTACGGAACAGTGTTCAACACCATCCATGACAAACTTAACATGCGACGAGTCTGTGCACGCTGCATTCCAAAACAACTGACTGATGAGCAGAAGCGGCTAAGAACTGAGTCTTGTAAATGGATGATACAGCGGTATGAGCGCGAAGGATATGCCTTCATGGAGAAAATCGTGAATGCCGACGAGAACTGGATCAGCATGTACACACCGGAAACCAAGTCCCAATCGATTTCAAGGTGAACCAGTCAAGGAAGAAGCAGATGTTTGTGGTGTTTTTCGATGCAAGAGGTGGGATCCTGTCCCACGGCGTGCCACCTGGACAAACAGTCAACGCTGCCTATTATACGAAGGTGAGTGATGATAACTTTCGTTATCTTTATACAAATAATATTATTATTTCTTTTACAGGTAAATATACTTATTTTAATTTTTCAGATATACCGGAGTCCTTTCAGTTTTTTTATCGTTTTCAGGTTTTGAAGCGCGATTTCTTGCGGGCCATGCGGAAGAAAAGGGCCGAGCACCTGCCATCCATTATCTTCCATCATGACAACGCCCCGTGTCATCGTGCAGCAATTACACAGTCAGCTATACAGGAGCTGGGATTCGAAATTCTAGACCACCCGCCGTACAGACCCGACCTGTCACCATGTGACTTTTTCCTTTTTCCTGTGGTCAAGAGCTACCTCCGGGGAATCTACTTCGACAGCATTGACGAACTTTCCTCTGCAGTGAAGGTCGCAATCTCGAATATTCAGACTCATTTAGGAGAAGTTTTGTAGATGCCTGGATAGCCAGGTGTAGGAAGTGCGTATCGTTTAGGGGTGAATATTTTGAAAAGGACTAGACATACTGGACAATACTTAGCGGTAAGTTGTCATGGGCAGTTTCGACGTCGTTGACGTCAATATGACGTTGGGCCGGGATTCGCTAGGGGATGTTACTATAGTAACAATAATTCGATAAGTGTATAAGCAATCGCCATCAAAACAGAATTAAATGATGTTGAAATGTGTGTACAAAATTACTAAAAACACTTTTCCGCGAATTTATTGATCACCCCTCGTAAATTAGTGCCAATTACAGCGTATTCTATTTGATTCAGTAGTTTATTATCCACAAAAAATATTGTCCTTATAAAAGTTTCAGATTAACTGATTATGACAGTATCATTCATGTTTTTTTATATATACAATGTCATACAATAAAATAATTTCAGTATGATTCCTGTACAGAGTGTATAGAAATTTAAATATAATAATAAGTTTTTGTTGTTACATTAAAATGATAAAATTCACTGGTTAATACATAACGTACATAAAGGAACACATAATGTTTTTTAAGATATTCATATGTTAAGTTAAAACCACTACAAACAGA
The DNA here is from genome assembly GCA_007844125.1 of Sinonovacula constricta. Lineage (NCBI taxonomy): Eukaryota > Metazoa > Mollusca > Bivalvia > Cardiida > Solecurtidae > Sinonovacula > Sinonovacula constricta. The sequence goes on from CM017572.1 coordinate 32,797,246, forward strand.
AACATATGTAGACGTTACAAAAAATAAACAAGAAATGCAATTCAGAAGGCTAAAACAATAAAACGGACAAAAATCGGACATACACAATCACTAAGCGAGACATTTATCACGGCAATGTGAAAAGTTTAATCTGTGTACAACATAACGTACCAATTGATGTGTTTGCTTTATTGCTGCAATGTAATTGTAATCGTAAGAATAATGTTCTGGGGTTCTTACTTCAGCTTGGGGTTTTATATTGTAAATTCAGTTAAAAAACACACAACTTCAAAAACAAACAACAAGAGAATGTCGAAGACGGGTGATGCTCCCTGAATGGGTATTATGTCATATTTTGTAAATGGAGTAGTGATAGAAAATCAGACATTATCAAACCTGGACCAATGAAGGTTTAAGGGAATGACTATTTCAACCACTGAAATAACTTGGGGAACAATGGAACTGGTCATACTAACGATGGCAAAGAATTCAAGAAATACAATTCATTGCGTATTGTATTTAATAATGAAGACTGATTGGGATTTGGCTTTGCCGGCATTTTTTGCCGATACTGTGCAGCGACATTTTTATCATTATAGCAAAGAGGCTGAACCCGGCCGGTCCATTATATTGACACCGATGAGTCAGTTGTAATGCTGTCCCCTTAGCCCCGGGCATTAGGAGGGAAGCCACTTCTACCAATTTTAAAGTCTTTGGTTTTACCCGGCTGGGGTTTGAACCTGCGACCTCGTGATCCGCAAGCTGTCGCTATACCACTTGAGCTATTGCGGCTGGTAGGTAGAATGATTAAGTTTCCAATAAATAAATGCATTTCTTAGTTGTGAGGTTTGGTTCTGGAAAATAATTTGGTACACATATTTTAATAATAGTTTGAACCAAACAATTTAAATAAAGCAAAATAACTATTGTTCGTAAGACACAAATATTGACTGAACACGATTTTGCTTCAAGGTCACCCTGTGAGTTTGACCTTTAAGATAGTAACTCAAATTTCACGCGCGACAATTTGTCTTGATATCACGATCATTTCTGTGAAATAATTTTAAAATGTGATTGCAAATAACAAAGTTATGGGCCGGACATGATTTTGCTTCAAGGTCACACTGACAGTGTGACCATGACCTTCAAGGTTGCGACCCTTATTTTACGCGCGACACGTCTTATAGAGATGGTGATAATTTATGTGAAATAATTTTAAAATTGAACTATAAATAACAAAGTTATTTACCGGACACCCATTTGCTTTAAGGTCATGCTGTGACCTTGACCTTCAATTTAGCGAACTGTATTTGCGTGAGACACGTCGTCGATATGACGATTATTTCTGTCAAATAATTTTAAAATGCAAATTCAAATAACAAAGTAATGGGCCGGACACGAATGAGGGACAAACGGACGGACAGACAACGCGGCTACTATATTTTCTTTCGGGGGAATAACAATCATTTAACAAAAAAGCCCTCTCTCTTTGTAAAGCAATGTGCATAAAACTAGAAGTGTACATGCCAAACTCAAGTATCATTTTAACATGCCTTAATTAGGGCTGTTTTTAGAGAAAGATAAATGGCCGGCAGACGTATGGATGCTGCCAATTAGATTCTCTGTTCACTAGCCATGTCCTAAATTGTAGTTGTAATTTGATATAGCGCTGAATATCCTATTTATTAGTCTAAATATAAGTAATGAATGGCTGACAGACTTATGTTGCTGTTATACGGCTCCTCAATGGATTTCTGTTCATCAGCCATGTCCTAAATTCTATTTTTTCAGGGTCAGGAGTGTTTTTATTATGCCCTGACGATGGTTTTAAGAAAATTTTCTCGGCTCCAAAAGTTGTGATTTTATTTTTTGTTTGCTTATTTAGAAAAACAGACGCCATGAATTCAAAGTATGTATATTTTTCCATATCTTTACATTTATATATATTTAAATCAGAATCTAAGATTTACCAGGTAGTATCGTTTTAAAGTAGTTTACAATTGTATTGCTGGACAAACTTGAAATCAGCCAATGCGGTCACACAGTAGGAATATTTTAAAGCTGTCCTATCACCACAGGTGTTTTAAAGTGGTAAAAGTATGAGAAAAGGGTTAAGAGATTACGCTGAGTTGGTAATTCTATTAGTTTAGTATATAAATGTCTATAATGTTTTTTTAATATCTTCCAGGTATTTATATGTTGCATTTTATGAAGTCTGCATTTTCCACTGGTGCAAGAATCAAATATATCCTATTTACCAAAAACAAGTCCTGTGTGATTAATAGTGATACGCCGCTGGTTCTACCAAAACATTTGTCTTGGTCCACCAAAACTGCTGGATGTCGCTATGATTATAATTGCGATGTATCTCAAAATCAAAAAAATCAAACCAATTTACCAAGGTAGCTTGCTCATAGCTTTAGTATATTGTGGCAGTAAATATTGACCTTTGAGTTCCTAACAATATATTTGAAGTTACGCATTATTTTGTACTTAGTCAATTTATTTACTGCATTCTTTTTGCAATGTGCTTTGATGAAATTATAGGTACTGGGGTACCAGATACTGGTGATTTCTTTGCCAGTTTATCTGCTATTTAATTTCTTTATATTCCTACATGGCTTGGTATCCACACTAGAGTTTTAGATGTTTTGAGAACATTTTTGATAGTTGTATTTAACCTGTACTTTTCTTTGATGATCTCCATTGGTAGATTGTAAAGCTTGTATAGCATTTAAAGAGAATGTTTTAAAGTATTTTATTTTGTTGGTAAATTTAATTTTGCTTACCCATCAGAAAGCCTCTTTGATAGCATAACATGTACATGTACCGATAGAGTTCTGCAAACTTGCTTAATTTTGGCATGATTAAATATTATATCATTTTCTATAATTGTCCCAGAGATATTTTTTCTAGTATCTTTACTGCCTCAGTGTACAAAAAGACAATTCCTACATGATTAAATGAACGGCTGAAAACCCTACTTCCTTTAAGATTAGTGGTGTCATAAAAGTGTCAATTAATTTAAACTAACAAAGGTGCACATGACTGGCAGGGCAGAAAAAATGTACGGATGTCGCGGGCGCATGATTTCAGATGTTGACTCAACTGCTAAAACATAAACCAACAGAACAGATACATGTCCACCTAATCATAAGTTAAGTAGCTGCTATTAATAAAACAACCACAATCACACCTTCAACGTTTGATCACATCACTGACAGAAGAACAGTGGCTTGACATTAGTTTGTTTTCTAAACTTGTCGTACTTTTTATTGAATTTCCGTTGAGCCATATATTGCTTTTAAGTTTACTTAACTTAGCATAAATTTGTAAACAATTTATGCGTTTACAAAAATTGGAAGAACAGATGTGACCAGTGTTGATTGTACCGAGAGCGATGGCCAGAAACATACGTCCCGAAGGTCAGCAAGCTAAACTAACATGTCCGAATATTAGCGCTGATTCCTCGCAGTCCCATTATTTATTAACAATGTAAACTGTGTATGAGCAGTATCATTCGAACCACATTTTCAATTTTAATTTGCATGTAAAGATATGCCCACTGATAGTACGCATGTATTGGAAACGTAATATGTAGATTAGTTTGTGTAATTGTGTAGCATTTGTTATGGCATTTATATTTCTGGTGAACTATTGTATGAGCACGATAATGTTATCATAAAAATGTTACAAGATAAAATACATAAGTATAAAAATCTGTTATATGACAGCACCATACATATCACATTGTGTTACGTTACCATACTATACATTAAGTTATGCTACCACTTTCCGATCATATGCGTTATGTTAAGGTACGATGCACCATTTATGATGTGGTCGTTATATTACTTTATGATAGGCTTATTATGTTACACGGTATGCCATGTTACTTTATGTTTATGATAGAAATACATTTGATTCACGAAGTTTTGGACAACTGGTATGGTGCCAGAACTGTAATTACACACTATTTGCTGTTTCGCTTAAGGAAAGTTAAAAAACACGCACCATCCAGAACATGACTGTTCAATAATATGTACATTGTTTTTGGCTATTTGTGGAACTACAAATTTTTCATTTCTTCATGCATAGCCCACACATGTACACAGTCCACTCATACAGAGCTACAACTGTTTTTTTCTTAAACAAAATGAAACATAGTTTATATAACCTTTTTTTATAGCATTTATTCTTGTCAGTAACCTTGACCCACTGCATTAACTTATCTACCTAACAACATATAAATATATCATATGATTCGTCGAATATCAATTATATTGTATGGCTTCGAATACTGTACCGATCTCATTGTCAATCCATTAGCAATTCATAATCATCTTTATTTAATTTTTAATCCTTTTTAATCTACCAGACATTAGGCAACCCTCACGCCATTAAAACAACCCACTGTGATATTTTATTTTAAACTTCCATATATCAATGCTCGCCCTATAACAATAGTTAGGGCGAGGGTAAACAAAACCAAATATTGATTGATTGTATTGATCTTATGATCAATACTCCACCCAATCATAGCATATGTCTGGAAAAAATACATCACAGCTATATTCATGGATATATCCATAGGGACATAGCGAGCTATATTAATCTTAATGAAGTATGATATAAGGGACAACCGGTTAGAAAGGTTATTTGTTTTTCTCAAAGATAGGAGGATATACTGAAACAGAAGTTCATCTTCATAATAATCAGTTTTCATGAACATGTTTAATGATGAAGCCAACAAACACAGTAACAACAACAATTACGATAGATCAGGAAAAACAGATCAAGTTCATACAATTAGTAAATAACAGTGCAATCTGTGTCATTAGCAATAGTTCCAAGGAAGGGTTTAAGAAAAATCAGTTAATATTGAAGGACATAGAAAAATGGGCTAAAGAATGTGTTTTTTAATCAATCCCTCCAAAAAACAAACAGTAGCATATAGAAAAAAATACTTCCCATATTAACAGTAGCTCACTACCGATACTGAAACTGTGCAATGTTCAGACCTTGACTACAAGGACAGTATGAAATGCCTAGGACTTGATATTTGTTAAATGTCTTAAATGGCAAGCATCAAAAGTTACCGAACAGAGTGATTAAGATAATATTAGAGGTACCCAGATACACACATATTGAAGCTATACACCCAGGAATAGGCAATACTCTATCTTTGAGCAAATAGAAATATGCACTTTAAATTACTGGGCCAGAATAGGGAATAAACTAAGCACTTAGAAAGAAGTCTTTAGAAGATAAGGTAAATGGTCCCCTTATTCTAAGAAGCCTTTTACACAAGGGATCATCTCATTAATTGATGAGCAAGATTGCCTCAGAACAATTAACATCTCTGGTCAACCCACTTATACATAGGCATCAAACCAATTAACACGGATACAAGACTAGCACAAAAAGACCCCCTTACGATTAAACTAATGACTGAAACCCAAATCAATCACTAGCACACATCAACATATACACCGACAGCAGTAAAACACTGATAAGGATATCTCAGGAAAGGTATAGCTATGAAAGAAAATGATATCGTTATTAAACATGCCAAATTTATGCTAGATAGAAGACATTCTATTTTACATGTAAAATCTTCGCTATCAAAGAGGCTCTCCCATTGGTAAGCAAAGATAAATAAGCAAACAAAATGATATACCTATATACAGATTCCTTAAGTGCCTTACAAGCAATACTTCTATCAAAAGAAGTCATTGGCAGGAGATCATCAAAGAAATATGCAGCTTAAATAATCTCCATATATCTTTAAACTATTCCGGACACCAAGCCATGTAGTAATATTAGGAAATGAAACAGCAGATAAAGTGGCAAAGACAACACCAATACCTGGACAATAAGTATTGGTCTAAACCTCAGAGAGACTTACAATTTCAGCAAAGCTTATTATAGGAAAAAGTCAGTTAATAAATCTAATGCTTATAAAACAACGCACAACTATGAATATGGAGATGGGAACTCCAAGGTAAAAAATTACCACCACAATATTGTTTAAAACATGCTATACACTATTAAGATTAGGAGCAAGCAATCTTGGTAAAGAAAGCAAGATCAAACCTCGAAAATGCCCCACTCTGACCTAGAAGAATCCTTTGACCATGTGCTGTTTTGGTGTAGGCAGCACACAATAGCTAGAGATAAAGATAAGTGATCTAGCAATTAATGCAGGCCTCATTTCAATAAACAGAATGTCTTTGCTTTTCCTGCTGCTGGAAAATGCAGAGATAATAAAAGATGTAATATTTTCATATCCGGAGGCCTTTAACTTCATTAAATTCATTTAAACATATACTAATATTTCTATCATAACAAAACGAATTGAATTCCCAACTTAAATTAAATTTCTACAAAGAACAGCTTTAAATCAATTTTACCGTATTTACTCACCCAAAAGTCAAGTAAAAACAGGTCCTAAAATTGCCCTGAAAAGTCTATCTAACTTATGGGCGACGTATTAAAAAAAAGGGATGGGGGTGGGGTGGGGGGAATGGCGATTTAGGTCAGAGCCTATGGGCAGATACATCAATAAACCGGTATACATTGGACTGTATGTTTTCGTGCAAACAACGATTTTGTAATAATTTAATCAGCTCGTATCTGGACTATATATATATAAAAATAGGGTTTAGGAAATAGCTGATAGACAAGAGATCTCCTGAGAAGCCATAAAACTTGACACACAATGACATTCACTGTTTTATATTCATTCCACTGATGTTAAAGGGACAAAAACAACCTTTTTTACGATTTAAACAGTAACGATATTGTATATAGTATTTTTTCACAAATTACACTTTAATCTGAGGCATTCTTTCGAAGATGATTAGTAAAGGTAATTCAAAGAAGTCGGATTTTTATCAAATATCCTCTATAATACAAAATGCAGTATCGTCATTTTGTTGTAATATAATTCCAAATACCTATATAAATCTTAATGAAACTGTCACAGACATGTTGGCGTGTGTGATAAACAAGTAATCAACACTTTTGTGAAATACACATGTAATAGTTTAATTTTAGTTTGCATGACATATTTCATTAAATATAATGAATGTTACAAGTTACATAGTTGTCAATAAACTTATTAATTCTCTGGCTAGACATTAAGCAGTTAACAGGTCAGCTACCTTGAGAACTGATAGCATACTGTACACATTATGGAAAGAAATGAACATAAGCAATTGCATAAAGGTCACAATTTTAATAACATAAAATGATTTCATCTCATGAGCTTGCACTTTCTATGAACTTTCTGTGAATATAAAATTATGTCTGCAAATTGGAAAAACTGTAACACAGAATTTTAAAATAATCAATAACCAGATGCAAATTAAACAGACAGAAGATACAATACTGTCATCAAAATATGTAACTGATGCAACTGGCCGCAGGTCTGAAAAATGACCTAATTTACATTTCTTGTGGTCATACTTTGATCACAGAAATCACTGCAGAAAAGAAAATGTAGATTTTTAAAGAGAATTATGTATTCAACCCAGAGAATGAAGTTTCACCTGTATATACATGTACTATAGCGGACGCTAAGAAATTGGTTATCACAGTTCACTATTTTAAGACAATCGGCAATTCTTATTATTGTTTTTTACATTACATATTTGAACACAGAGCACATCACATGACATGAAACCAGACTTTCAATTGCACAACACTATTAGTCTTTTATTACCATGTCTGGAAAAAAAAAATGTTTATAACAGTGATCTTGACCTTGCTCCGATTAACCCTCAGCCAATCCCAAGATTTCTTTTCGCATAATGCTGGTATATACAAAATTGGGTATAATATTTTAATGTTAACATCATTTAGCTGAAACAACCTGCTTGATGCCCACCAAACATGGTATCCCATTCTTATAATCAGCTCACAAAAATGTGTTTCTGAATTCAAGTCTGTTAAAGAGTATGCTAAGCAATAACAGGGATTAAGAAACATGTAAATAAACTCTATAAATTTTGTCTTAATGATGTTATCTAATAAAAATGAAAACTCACAATTGTTATATATAACCATAATGTTATCATGTTAAAACGACATGAGTTCAAAATTGATGTGCACCTGGCAGTTGCTAGTACCATATAGCAGGGCTTATACTTCAGAAAATTATCTGAATTCAGTATAGTTGTGTTTATAAGCAAAAGTCCATCGGACTCATGCTCACAAACACCTTTGTTTATAGCATGTTATATCATAAGAATAATCCCTCAGATATCATGGTAGAAGTAGCATACTCAATTTCTTAGTTTTGCACAAGCAATATATAGCTACTATGGAAAGTGCAAAGATGGGAAGCATATTTTAGTTTTTGATATCTTTTACACAAACTTAACACTGGCAAACCTCCATTAATAATAATAAGAGAATTATTAAATTATCAAAGGACAGTATGCTGGACTATTTACGTACTTGACAGTATAATGTAACTAGTATTGGTAATTAGTTTAAATGTCATAATCAATTAATGGGTAAACAAGTTATGAATAATAATCTCTAATAATCCTTATTTAAACATGCCTTAAAACATTATTTCGTTGTGTATTAAAACTTGATCTTTTAAAAATCTATTTTGTATGAAAAACATTTAGAAAGTGTTAATAATTTGTCATTAGCCATTGTCACAATAGTACGTTAAATATTGTTTAAGTAGGAATGAACAACAGATCATTATAGTAGATAATTAGCTGCATTTCCGTTAATATGTATATGAAGTTGTTTTTAGTTAATTTCCAGAACTTTATATGCAGATTTTACATGAATAACACACTTTATAATTTAACATACATTAGAAAAAAGACATAAATAATGGTCGTTGATGCAATCTAAATTCCATAACATGGAATGCATGAACCTGATGATTCTTTAATAGTACATGAACAATATGTCCAGAACTATGACATGTTTATACTGATAAATGAACAAGAAAATATACAGGCTCACCAGCAGCACATTGTAAAAAACAAAACTTGGAAAAACATGGAAAATACTGTAAAATACTAGGAAAGTATGAATTATTATAAACAAATTCTTTACCTTGTCGACATCACATTTACAATATTACCATACATTCAGGCACACAAGCTGATCAACTGACTATTTCTTTGCCAAAGCAGGTCCATCCCAGTGTCATGAAGCATAATCCAATCTGAAATGTTGTTTTTTATTCATTTATACACATATACAGACACAACAGTTTTATGTTTGTAATCAACTGTTAAGCATTGATATAGACAAGAAAATGACTGCTGTTAGTATCATTACAGTGTTACCGACAAAAAGTAACATGCATGGTATTAAAACACTGTAGAAACAATGCTATGTGTTACAAAACCTCTCGTCATTATTCAACATCAAGCACATAAATGCAAGTGCAAGGCAGAAGAAAAGTTTAAAATTGTGTTAACACATATACATCTATGATTATACAAAGCAAGCAGAAGTTACGCAAACATTTACAAGGCAAGGAAAATGCTACATGGAATAAAGCCAGGACAAGCTACTTCAACATATCATCATTGTTTATTTCCTTGAAATCGTTGTTTTTATGGCTGTTAGAAAGTCTCTTATTTGCTTCCTCAAAAATCCCATGTGCCTTATCCATGTTACATTTCATCTCCATTTCATCTGTCTTAACTTTCACTTCATCACCAAGTTTTCTTTTCTGCTCCTCAAGAGCTGTTTCCACAATTTCCTGTTGTGGAGCCACTTCCTTTCATTTTCCTGCTTACACTTGTGCTTCAGATTTTTCTGCCTTTACCTTTTCTTTGTATTGTTTGTGAGCATGTCTAACACTACTCAACAACTGCTCTGTAACAGGGACATCAGCTAATGTCCTGTACATTGAAACTGCAGTTCCAGTATATATACTGATTCATCAGACAACAACAATCTTTCTGCAAGTAACAGTTTCTTATAAAAAGCCAAACATCCTTCCACATTAGCATTACCATGAGGAATGCATAGACATGTAAGCCCTACGTTCCTTAAGTTAGGATACTTAAGATCTCCATTTGCATATTTCGTATTTATAACATAGTTAACCAGATTTCCTTTATTATAGATTTTTTCATCTTCAATATCCTCTGATCTATACATCTTCAATTTATCAGTCACCCTGAGATATCAGCAGCATCATTGGTAGGTATAGGCAGAGCACATATCCCTGACAAGCTTTTACATGGGTACAACTATATTTTGTTATCAAACGCCTGCTACACGCAAGCTAAACAAGTACTGAAAAATGCTAAACAAAGGCTTAACACAAGCTACTGAAACGCAATATGAAGATGAATGCACGGACTCTTTTTGTGTGTATTCGCATGCTTACTTCATTCGGAACTCACGTCTTTTATGCATTTCGGATTTTTCGGATTTCATCGGGATAATGCGATTTTCGTCCCTTACTGATTTGTTCATCCGGATTTGTATGTTGTGAATCACATTTGCAAGGGCAAGATACTAGGCTAGGAAAAATGTCGCGTTTGAATATTTGAACTTATTTTGTATTTTATGATTCACACAATGGTTAACAAAACTTAAATGTGTAATATAATTAAATAATCAGGCATACCTTTGAATGTATGATATCCTTTTTAGTAAATATTGGCCTAACGATCAATTCTGTGCATTGCAACAATGTGTGTGCAATCCTGCATTAATGTTTACATTTGGCAACACAGTGTAATCATCCAATTTACAAGTTGCTGTTCTAGTATCGCTTCACACAACTGATATACGCAGGTAAGCATCTCGTCGTCATTCTTTTTTGTTCACATCTCTCCTTCCGACTGACGCCCTCAACAACATTTTTACCCGAGATCGATTCAAATTTATCCTTTAACTTAGATGGAATAGTACATTCTGTTTAAAGAGCATGATACGCACAGCAATTAACAGTAATCCTACGTAATGTCAATAAATCGTATTGGAAATGTGTTTGTTGTTTTTGTTTTATCGACATAAACGTTATCTTATTAAGAAATAATTATTGGAAGAACAAAATCTCAGACTTATAATTAGGTAGAAACAGTTATTTGCTGGGAAAATTCCTACATTAAATTCATCGCCCTCATCCGTACCAGAACCAACACGGTAAAATTACTATTACATAATCGACAAGACCATCTGCACGAAGTTAACATATATGCTCTGTCCTGTGTAGTCAACTGGATGTGCCGCCCTCTTGGTCGAACTTTATGACGCTGTAAACAGGATGCGCAAGATAAACGAGACAAAGGGTGAATAGCTTATTACGTAACACCAGATGACACAGAATCAGTAGGTATCGTGAAATTACACTGAATTATAAAGGTTAACTAACTATATGTTAAAAATGTTAGCAATTTGTTTTCATTAAGCAATGCATGTATTAATTTATTGTTTTCAGACTGTTTATGCAATAAAAATCGCTTTACGTTGTATTAAAAGTTCAGCGTAACTATATTTGTCTAGTCTAATAGAACAGATTATGTGCCAACAAGTAAAAATGTGGAAAATAAAATGCATGGTATGCCGTTTGGTTATATTATTGTCGTGGTAAAAAACACAAAAGTCAACAAAGGTGCTGTTGGGTTTGTATGTAAAATTTAGGTAGTAATTTTGTTTACAAAAATGTAAACAATGTGTTTATTATCATCACTACGCAGAAGGGGAAATAAATTTTAAAAATCTGAAAGTTGTATATCACATGGTGTTAATTTGTATTTGATCTATTGTGTTCCATACATTTTGACGTACTTGTTACAGCTACCCGAGTTCACACATTGGAATCTTTTATCTTATAAATACATTCCGGTAAAATCTCTTTGGTACAGTTTAGTGGTGCACAGCCATTTGCTTTCAAATTTTTAACTTTTATAAATAGGGCGGACATAAGCCATCTGCTTTCTTTGAAGTGATGGACATTGGACCAACCCGACCATTTGTGAATTCTTAATTAATATAAATTGTAATGTTGTAAATACATAATAGATCGGACTTTGTAGTTTTATTGTTACATTTTTAATGTAAAAAGGATATGATGGATGAAGTCACTAGAACTTATTTATTATTGATTGATGTCAAATTTGAACAATTCGTCGGTCAGTTTTTGCACCTACCTAAGCTTTTACACATACCCGACTTACTCATGCTGCACTTTTATGTTATGGTCTATGATCACGGTCTTTGTAACTGCAAACTTATTTGGGATGAATCAACAACCATTATTAATTAACATTCATTACTATTCCGTGTGAAATTAATTTAAGAAAATGGTATAACAAATTTTACAACTATTATTTTATATTATTTTTTTTGCTCAGTGTTCACCGTTATTTCCCAATCAATGGTGTTTGGGATGTGGGCAAATGCCTACCCTTCAGATTTTACTGGACAGCCCAAATCCCCCACCGTAACGTCTATAGGGCGGACAAAATCCCTTTTACTATTTTCCAAACGTACACACAATTCTCCCCGAAAACCACTCATAAATGCACAAGCTTCACAAAATATATTTTGACAGTTTCATTCATCAGTTCAGGTATCCCTCTAAAGGAATTGTAAATGAATAAAACGCGTTGATTTAACCATTTAATTAGTGTTAATTATTCAAAAATTAGATCTAAACATCTAATTTTAATATATAAAATTTTATTCTTTACATGTTTTTTCTTGCAGTTTTATAACCAATGCAGTTGTATGTGTTTGTTGTGATTTAAAATATATCGAAGCAACCAATTTTAATCACTATAGCAACAACCTGATATTTTGGTGGAGGGACACCCCAGTCAAATGTCTGGATAAAACCATAGGTGCATCCTAAATTAGGCTGCATGACCTCCCTACATCAAGTCCATTGCCCAAAACGGGGCTCGAAACCATCGACGAGGTTCTAAGCAGACAGAGTAGTTACAAGTCGGTGATTCTTGCACTATGCTACAAGCGTCTCCGGTTTTATGTTTGCTCCATTCGAGGCATATGCAAAGGATACCAAATAAAATTCTGAACAGAAGGAGAGACACTATGTAGGCATTTGGAAGTTTAAGTGCGAACAAAATTTATTTGTTACATTATGTTTATTATCAAAAGTGCAGAAAGCTATTGTTGTTTTTATTAAATGGGCTTAAAATGATACCCTGACTTACCGATATTTAAAATCAATACTCTAATATTTATAATATTGCATATGTGGAAATTAAAATAAAATAAATAAAAGTATATACGAGTATTATTTTATCATTTTAAATATAGTAGCCAGAGAAAACGTTGAAGATTGGAGTTGAAGTGCACTTGATGTGAAATGAGTGTGTACTGAGATCGATGCTATAAGTATGACCAAACAAATGTTGCCTGAGCATGAATGGTTTTCATGCCACGCTCCATGTTCTCTTTAGTCAATAACATACTTACATCATGAACCAACACCATCAATACAATCAGTTTACACTCAGTTAAAATTACAAACCTACTATCTTCTTATCACGATTGTATATGAACGTCTTTGTCTTTCTGACAAATAAGTGTGACCGTCAGGGTTGCAATTAAATACAGATGTTTGTGCTATCCTTAAATAAACAAGCTCTGATGATAAAGTGTGACCTACGTTTCGTCTGCCGTCCCCACTTTAGGTAAGTATACGTTACTTTTTATAAATTTACATGAAATATCTGGAAAAAAAAGAGTCAAGGGCATACTAAGAATGAAGCATTTAATCATGCGAATCAATTTGATTCTTAACTGTTCAACATTATTTCAACTTAATATCATAAGGCTTAATTCTAAAACTGTATTTACCTGCAAATGCATATTCAAATCTCTTAACGGGAGGGTTTCAGAAAAGAAAATCACGTCCAAATAGAAAATCAGATTTTACTGTGGACTTTTGACTGAAACATAATCTGATTGTGACATTGCTAGCAATGATTGAAAATGTTTGTGTTAAAATTGTCCTCTTAAACTTACTTTTGACATTAGTTGAAGAAAAAAGAAAACATATATCAAGAAAAACTCAAGATTAAATAAATACCAGTTGTTGTTTTTTGTGTAAAACAAGACTCAAACCCATTTTCACTTTAAATGAATTTTCACCTGGCAATGTGTTAGCAATGACAATGTCTTGGTAAGCATTTTTAAGCTGCGATAATATGTATACGGTCCAAGACTGTTCGTAATGTGCAAAGAAATGCATTTTTTATTTATGTTGTCTGTAAGAATGCATGAACGTACACAACAAGGGGGAGACGAATACATGATGTTCACATAAAAACTGAACCCTGAAGGCACGCTAAACGCACGACAAATGCAAACTGAGCGCAAGTCGAATGCATGCATAAATAGTAAACTTAAACGGTGGAACCCCTATATGCTCTCCCTTAATCTCCTACCTCAGGGTGCAGACACTGCCCAGATCTAACCAAAGCATCAGTAAGTGGAAGCCTGGTTTGTAGGTAGCTCGATACGGCTAGCTCTTCATTTTCATCACTATTCTGATTAGATTATTCAGGTCGTTGATAAATCCTTGTCCTGAGAGAATTTCCGCATTTCAGTCCTTTGTATATTCTTTTTGTTCCTGTAAACCTTTGAAAATGTCTTATGCGTGTCTGCACCGATTTTCATATTTGCCAAATCTATCCGATTCTTGCTGTCATGTACATCTACTATTTCCAGTTTGCGTCCACTTTTTTCACCAACGATATCAAGCTTTATGAACCTTAGCATTAATGATTTCAACAGATCGCATGACTCAGAATACAGGAGGTGAAAGAGTGGTTCTTGTTTTTAGAACGGACGAAAAAATGGCTTAAACAATTAGACCTTCTGCAAACTGGATTTGTGCTCTGCACTCTTTTCCAAACAGTAACTTGCAAATCCTCAAATACCTGGTATTCTTCTTTAACTGTACATGAGTATGGTCCTCTGTACTTCTTTGGGCAAGTCGAGCACAACCTACAGATTTCAATGCTTTTTTAAATGGTCTTATTCAAGTTTGGGCCATCACTTTCCAAAGTCACTAGTTGCTTGGAAATTCATCATCTATTTCGCACAGTGTTTCTAGCATTGCATTACTTTTTGAATTGCCTTTTAGGGCTTTTAGACTCCAACAACGAACCAGTTCATCACACTGTTTCTTGTCCCGGGCGTTGCCTGTCTTATCAAATTGCACAGAAAAGGACACTTGGAAGTTTGTATTTTCATTGAAATCTCCCGCCAAATGTCCAGATCAAGATCATCTGATTATAAGTATGACATTTTCGACATACTCATAAAAACTGACCTGTACTTTGTTCTGGAAATAGTTCCCATAGCCATCACATGATGTGTAAGACTAGCCACAAGATGCCACTTGCATTTCCCAAATGGGCCTCTGCTTTTATGACTTGACCGCTTACAGATACTGGCTTCAAAATGATTTCACATCCTTCTTACTTACTTGATCCAGCTGCCTCAGTTTTAATCAATGAATTGTTGCTTGTATCACTGTGCACTTTCATAGCCTGTTTGTGCTTTTAAAAATCATCATGGCTAACTACCTGATAAGTAGAGTTAGTTACAGAAAGCTAATTGCATCTATCTGAAAAGTAAGTCTCATGAACAAAGACAGAACTAAGACATGTATGCATCCATAGATCTTTTTTATAGTTAAGACATTCCTAGCCCTAGTCTTATGACAACTTAAACATGCTCAGGACAAAGTTTTGTTAGCATTGTCATTCATTTTAAAGGATTGTGACTAGTTAATAAAATAGATCGAAAGTTGAAATAAGTGGAAAGCTTAGATCTGCTACAGGTACATGGCATTTTTCAAACCCATTTTGTAGGCAGCCAGACACATTTACTGCTTAACTGCTCAAAATATTTCATACAAAAATAGACAAAAAATATTCTGTACACATGTCTAAAGTTAATTTTACAATTTTTAATGCAGAGTATCAAAAATATAACTTTATCAGCAGTATTGTAGTTCTAAAGTGTCTTGCAAAATGTTTAATCTGATTGTTTTGCAATTTGCAAATGCAGACAACTTTGAGTTCAATAAATCTTTACAAGTACTTTGGAGTTTTTTAACAAACTAGTCTCCTCAGCAAATTCACCATTGGGACAGAGGCATGAGAGACATACATCAAGTATTCAATATACAACTACCTGTATATCAAATGACATTGTTTCTTAATATATGCTATTCATTTCTGTTTAAAGCTTACCTTAGTAGACATAGGCTACGATGACTGGGTTATGCATCAAGACACCAAACCACACTACCAGCAAATGAAACATGTCAACTGAACAGCTTCTGGCCATCTGCTGTAAAAATATCTCAGAAAAAAACAACAACACATTTTTAAAACATTTTAACATGGAAGCCTACTTTTTAAACTAGGAAAACAATGTGTTTTTTTTTACTAGGAAAATTGTTTACCCATTAACTGATTATGAAATTTAACTAAAATCTTAAGGATTAAATGTTGAAATCTTAAATATATACCTAGTCTAAATCATACTGTCCAATCGTATTTACTCTTAAGAATACAGTAAACCTTGTGCTAGCAGTCACGTGTTAAGAGCGTCACAATTCTGTGAGCTATCAGTTTAGTTACTCTCAAGCAATTTGTTCTTTAATTGTCGTTTAACCAGCGGTCACGTGTCTTCTGTGGTCAGCGGTTAGCTTGATTGGACAAATTCTTCCTTAATTAACTACAAATTAGTGACGACCAAATAGCATGTGTCAATCGTCACTTGTGGTCTGGCAATGTATGTGTGACTGTTAATCTCCTGCTCCCTACCCACTTGTCATCATTATCACACTTTACTGTCCCGTTCCCCCAATCAAGATCGATTCCTAGTTATCATCGATCTGGCAGTAGGAGCACATAATTGCCCCAACCAATGTCTATTCAGCATCGTTGTTATTAAAACTGGTAGCAGAAACATTTAATTTATGAGCGAGTAAATCTAATTGACCACATTGATAAAATTGTTGCAGTTGCAGTTTTTTAAACCTTACTTAAATGATGTTTACAGTTATTTACTTTGTTTAATAACAAACTCCTTGGAGTATTTGTTTAAGAAAAATAAAAAAAAACTCGCCCATGGCCATCCAAAATGTGGCTGTCTGAATATATGTTAATTTTTCAGCGATTTGTGGCGTACAATGTGACGAAGTATAATTTGATGTGAACAATTTAAAAATGGAATGCTTCGGACTGTTAGTGACCGACTACTTATAACGAAGCAATATAGCATCCACAGGTTTTTATTAAAACATGTATGTATTGTGTATTAATATATACCATTTGTTAGATCTCATCGACATCAACTCGAAACTGTCTTTTATTTATCTCAAGTAAACAAGAGGTTATGTCACCAAATTAATTCTCTAAATATACAGAAAAGTAGACACATTTTTAGTAAAAAGAAATCATGGTAACGTCAGATTAATGGCATCGAAATTGACATCAAGGAAAAGCACTTAAATGGTGTTTACGTCAAGGTAAAAGTGTGCAGCCTAGTTATTCAAAAACAAATGCAATAGGTTAGAACTGCCCCTGTTTTCTTGTTGCATTTATCATTCTTTGGGGGAAATAATATACTTCTATGTGATGCATGAAATATTTCTTTTTTAATTCTAAGTTAAAATACAACAAGTGTGTTCAACTTTAATGCCCATGACATATGTTTAAGCTCGAATCAAATATTTTTTTCAGGAGCAATAAAAAGACTGACCTTTTCTTTATCTCAAAATATAAGTTTCATTCAAATATATGATTGATAAACCCCTTGCAAATTGTTTCAATAACTAATATCTTACTTAAGTTTTGTCCAAAAAGGTGACATCATCATAGCTAGAAAATAACGTTAATTTTAGACATTTTCTGATTTCGGAGTTATATTACAGCTTCACTGCTGACAAGTGAGTAAAAAGTTACATAGATGGAATGCTAATTTAATCAGTTTTAAAGCGATGTAGTTGTTGTGGGCATACCATGCCTAAATACTATGAAAAAAACAACAAGAATAACCGCAATGACTATTCAAATTGGTCTTTGTTATCTACACTTTTTAACGTCTTTTTGGGGATGCTAAGCAATAGTTTCTTTGATTTAAATGAGGCACTTCTGATATTCTGAATTTACGTTGTGGCATACATTAAATATATGTCGAGCAGTACTTTGCATTAGATCTACTATTAAATACTTTATTAATAAACATACATGCACAAAGTAATAGGTAACCAGGCAATGTCACATTTTTAATTGAGCAGCCAACTTGTCTTAAGAAGTCGATTTTAGGCTCTTCCTTGGGTAGCTGCTTAATATAAGAATATATTAGACAAAGTCTAATGAGCATTGCAACATATACAAAAATTGAAAAGACACAGTACCAACTTATTCACATGCACGCCAAATGTAAATGTGAGAACAAATCTTTGATGAGTCATTTAACTTATTAGAGCAAACCCGACAGTTACCGTCTTGGAACGGTCAGTAGGCAAAAGCGACCGACTGGGCTGCTTAAACCGGTTTTACAGAGCACTAACCTCGCACTTCATGATGGGTTTCTCGAATGCAAGCAATGAAAAGAAAACTGATCCATTTGAATTAGTGTCCAAGCGCTGACGTTTTGTTTAACAAGTTATGACGAAAGCAGTAACGTCATTGAAAAATAATGTCCACATAGTGTTTAGAAGAGAGATGGGTATTATTTCGATGGGAAAACCTGCAGAAAAAGTTAATAGTAAATGAAATTAACTTTTCGAATCAAGAAAAAAAATGACAAGAGAAGAGTAAATTGTTGTAGCATCCTGTTCGTGCAGAGATTGAATTGAGGTATCAAAGTCCAATGTCCCTCAAAGGAAATACACGTTACAATCCTTATAGGATGAATTAAATGACGACATAGAGTACATGCAAGGGGCGATTTATTACGACCGCCACACTGCACAAGTAACATTTTTGTGATCATGAATAAGAATATATTAGACAAAGTCCTATGAGCATTGCAACATATACAAAAATTGAAAAGACACAGGACCAAGGTATTCACATGCACTCCAAATGTTAAATGTGAGAACAAATCTGTTTGTAATTTGTTTGCTTCTCACGAAACCACTCTATTAACATAAGCAATATATCATAGAACAAAAATTGATAAGAAAGAATGGTTAACCTCAGATTCATGCAGTGTTTTTAAGACATGTAGGTCACAAATTGCAGAAAATGTATTTACATTCAGACAAACATTAATTTTGGATAATGCCATTTTAATGTTTCCTAGATATTTAAAACGCAAACTTGTATGTACATGTGTACGCACTAATATAGGATCATATTGCCCACACAGAATCTTAACTCTTCACAAACTTATCTGTGATATGATCTCTAGAAGATTCAGTCTAGTACATGCATACATACAAAGCTAAAACCTAAGCATCACAGTGACATTGATACGATAATTGGTGAAGGAAAAAACTCTTTCTTTATAAACAGAAAAGTCAAACTAAAAATTAAAATTTTCGTTAGTCAAATCACTGATAATGGATCAAATGTTAAAAAATGTGTACCCCTACCTTGAAGATTAACTACGAAAGTCTGTGGTGAATCGTCATGTCCTGAGCAGGCACACTTATATATTCCTTGGTCACTTTGTTCTAAATTTTTAACAATCAAGGTTTTATTATCAGTATCATATGACCACCTATCTGCATAATCTGGATGGATGAAAGGAGTTCCTTCTTGAACTATTAGCATAGATCTAGATCGTTTTAGCTCTTTCCTCCATTCAGGCCAGGAACATGTTTCTTCTATTCCACAAATAATCCTTACTTCATCACCAAGAAAATGAAATCCTGAATTTTCATATTGTGCTTCCACACTTGAGCGATGAAACAGCAAAACAAGTGCTGAAAATAGAAAATTTGATCAATGAACACAAAAGTCTAAGATGAAAAGAATCACTCATAGGACAGAATGCAAGATCTATGGATCCCATCCCCAGGATGGCCTATTTTAACTAAAACGGGCCTTGGCCAGTTTCAGTTGCAATAGTTCACATCCTATCTTATTCTTTTTCTAAGTATCCTACAGGCATATAAAACTTATTTTGTTGGAATTGTTTTATGTATTATCAGATATATAACATAGCCTAAACACAACAGGTTTGGATTATACTCTTAAGTGTTTATTCGTGTTTAGATAATTTCTCTGCAATACCATGGACACAGTTAAGCCAAGTGTGTTTATTTGCTGAAAGTTCCAACATAGTGCCCACCAATATTGTGGGATATTTAACCCTAAATATGTATGAACATTTTAGGCATTTGTTTCTTTTGCTAGTTATCTGTGCCATTTACCCTACTGAGTGAACTTCTTACAGATACACATTAGATCGAAAACACATAGGAAAAGATGATGAAACCTTTTGCAGACTAAAACATAGTTCTTGATTTAAATATGTTTAAATTTTGAACATAATAGAACATAAATTAGACATTGCTTGTGATCAATATAAATCCCTACATGTGTTTGTGATGGAAGTCTTCCTACATTGTATGTATCATAATCTCGCACAATCGACGAGCTCGTAAGAATCCCGATATCCTCGCCTAATGATTATTCATTACGCATGTGCAGTTCATCGTTAGCGCAATGGCGAATGTATAAACATGGCAATACTAAACCGAAAAGCTTGTTTGGTAGAATCGAAGAGATAATGTCTAGCAAAAAAAAAATGGGATGTACGAATAAAACAGGGAAGTTCACCAGAACTTGATACAGTCGTATGACGAAACTAGAAAAAGGATTTTAAGCAACCGCCTCAGTTAGAAGAGATCAATATATATCAAGTAGGTCAGCAATCTACATCCTTTACATCATGGCAAAATTGTACAATTATATCAGTTTCCAAAATTGTAATAAAATTGTAACAACTATTTTACAAAACTGGTTGCACCGTGAATTTGAGAACTGCACCAAAACTAGAATTGCACAGATTAGCGCAGCATGTTTGGGTTATTTCTTTTATTTTCATTTGAAAGTGATTGATTGCCGTGGAGCAAAGAGCGATGATTACTTGTTCTTTAATTATTTCAGTTAAATTCAAGCAATTATTAGACTTAGTTATCGACTACTGCATCGTACATTGTTCGATTTTTTAGAACCGAAGTAATTCTATGTGATCAAAAACAAATCGCTAGTAAGTAAATGTTACATAGTTACCGATGCCAAGTATAAGTTTCTGTTTTTTATCATCTGTGGAATGGCGAGGATGTAAAAATAAGTTAATTAAGATATTAGACAAAATGTAAAAGTATGAAATAAAAAAGCATTGACTATTCGCAAGATGTAGAAAATATCACCACACTAATCATTGCACGCGTCCATAAGCCTATCATTTGGCAATGTCATTATCCAACTGGCATAAAAAGGAATTAACCTATCATTATCTACTCGTGCATAGTGTGGAATAGGTGTGGAAATTAATAAATGACAACACACAATAGTTAATTAATAGGTTTTTATTTGACTACTTAATTACTCACATCAAATACCCATTACCAGCTAACTGCGCAATCATTTTAATACTTTATTTTATTATTCGACACTAGAAAAAACAAGTGTGTTCAGTCATTTCAGTTGTGTCCCACTTTACCACATTTTAACAATTATTACTTCATCATAACACTTTATGTACATACTTCAATACTAAATAAACACAAACACTTCAGAAGATTCTCAGGGGACGCCAGTGGCGTAGTGGTACAGTGGCTGACTTGTAACTTGTAACTCCTTTGACTGCTTCGCAGTCCCGGTCGGGGCGAACGAAAATATGGGAAAGTCTTGCAGCTGACTTGTGGTGCGAAGAGTCTTAATTTTCAAAACACTATTTTATACAAAGTTCATTCTGTTTTAAACAGTTTTAAGTTTAATATTGCTATCAATGTTTTGTTATCAATTTAGGTATTGTGTATCAATAGTATTATTAATGATGAAATAAAAGAAAAGAAACATTAAATTATTACATATATTTTTTATTATCATAGTATAGTCAAATAACGTACCATATAAAATAGAAATACAATAAACAACATATAACATATAGTCATGTAACTATATTTGGGTAGAATAGTCATCTTAAATTTTCGGCGTGGGGGGGGGGGGGGGGGGAGAGAAAAGTCTCAGGGTTAAGTAGTCGCCTAAAACAGGTAAGGGGTCGAATAGTCGTGGGGTGGAATAGTCGCCTATAAAAAAATACATTTTCATAATATGTACAGAGCTTTAATATAATTTTCATATATGTCTACAAGAAACGAAAACATGAACACTAAAGTTGACTTTATCCAATGTGTTAGATTAATTAGTGTCGGAGAATACAATGCTCAATGACCCCAATAAAGGTAAGGATAATATTGTTTCAATCACTCAAACTGTTTGATGATTAAATTTAGAAATCTAGACATGAGATAATATTGTAAAATACAAGCAATATTTGATATCAAGCTTTTGCCACAACTGGAACTCGAGTCTAATCTTTTATTAGAAGATGCCTGAAAAAAGCACTTAACTGCACAGCTTAACTGTTCATATTTTGCTGGTTTTAGTTGCATTACAGTGACAAAATTGTGCACATTATATTGATGTCCAACTACAGTGATCTAGTAATACCCCAGACTAATGTTCTGATATAACTTCTGGTGTATTGCAGCCCAAATAGACTTTCAAGTTTATGTTACCGTAATAGTTATTCTGTTTTGTCAACTAGAAAAAAAAAAAATCAGAGTCCTATAGTCTCAAAGAATGGTCTGAATATTTTACTGACATATTTTTGTACTTAAATTGGTAAATTTACTGAACAGGTTTTTGACAAAAATTAGAGTCTAAACTGTCACAAGTATTGATCGTAAAGCTTTATACCCCTGCCAATATAGCCAGCTTGGTTTTCAATTTTATTTTCCTGATTTTTGGCACATGTCTGTACATGGTCATTGAATATATATGAAAACATCTTGTATGTTATTTCATCAAATTTTGTTGCGATTAGGGAGCTAGGAAGCATCCTAAGTCAAATACACGACTTTAACCCCCATAGGCAGGGTCCTAGAAGGGGTTACCATGCACCGCCCCTGACTTTTTTACATATAAATTTATCCTTAGGGTATGTTGATTCATTTAAAAAAAATCCTTCACCATGATATTAAAACGTTTCCATGACAACCGACATTGAAATCAAGACTTATTGGGTGTTACTATTGCCTATTCCTTAGCGAGTATAAAGTTTAGAATGACACTGTTAGTGCATATGTTCCAAAAGCACTGCTCTTTCATTTTATCAAACATTATGAAAATTAACTCGTTACTTGAAGGCGTAGTCCCCGAGTCACTCAGGATGGCCCACATCACCCGCTTCTTAAAAATGCTCGTCTTGACCCAGAGGATGACAAGAACAACCATCCCGTCTCCAATCTGAGCTTTTTGTCTAAACTCTTGGAGCGGGTTGTTGCCAGTCGGCTTGATTCGTACCTCAATGTCAATGCACTCTCTGACCATATCAGAGTACGTACACCAGGTTTCCGTATTTCCGGTGTAGCCTTGGACTGGTTCGCTTCGTACCTTAGTAATCGTCATCAATCAGTGTATATATCAGGCAACTGCTCAAAGCCCTATGAACTCAGATTTGGGGTCTGTTCTGGGACCTAAACTCTACACCCTGTACACAAGGACTCTTGGTGATCTGATCAGGCAACATGGTCTGGACTACCACATGTATGCTGACGAAACACAATTGTACGTCTTCTTTAAGCGCAAATGTGTTGCGGGTCGCGAACAAGCTGTCCAGCGCTTAGAAGCCTGTCTAAGAATGCTACAACCATTTGTTCTTCTCTGATCATGTTTGTTCTTGATTCAAAAAGTTTTGCTTTTTGCGACTAAGAGGTCATCGCCGGACATATTCATTATTTCCATCATCATCAATGGCGTGTCTGTTAGATCAAGTGAATCTGTAAGATATCTTGGTGTTGTGTTTGACTGCACAATGTCCACGGACCGCCAAGTTAAATCAGTTGCACGGCCTTGCTTCATGCGTTTAAGGAAAATAAGTTATCTGAAACGCTGCTTGTCTAAAAGCGCACTAAAATAACCGGTTCATGGACTCAGTACCTCACGCCTGGACTATTGTAACGCAATGTTAACTGGCCTTCCAAATAACCTCATCCACTGTTTACATAGAGTTCAAAATTCGGCAGCTCGTCTTATCATAGGAGCGAAGCGGTCTTACCACATTTCTGCAATTTTTGTGGATTTACACTGGTTACCAGTAAGTAGTCGAATCGGCTACAATGTTCTGGTGCACACTTTCCGTGCGATCAATGCCACTACACCAGCCTACATATCAGTTATATCCGTCAACAGAGCAGACCTTTTAGCTTCGGTGATCAACGACTCCTGGTCACACATAGGACTCGAGGGGCGATCCTTATATTCTGAAGCCTCGAGGCTATGGAACAGCCTTCTTGTTAACCTCAGGGTCCTTTCAACACTGATAAGCTTTAAGAGTGCCCTGAAACACACCTTTTTATTAATGCTCATTTTCTTTTATACTCTCATCTAAATGTATTATCTATCATTGACGATTGCTACACATGTTGTTTTTTCTTGTCAATGTTTTATTTACAATTTTATAATTTGTTAGGTGCTTTTGAGTATTCCTGTGATAAAGGCACCTAAATATATGGTAAAATATAAATAATAATAATAATTATAATTATAATAATAATAATAATAATAATAATAATAATTATAGCTCATACATATTCATGAGATTCTTAAAAATACACGAACAAATGCGCAAACATGTAATTTCTTTGTTTGCTAACATATTTATTTGTAACAGTTTGTGTCAGATGTTGCCAAATTATACTCAATGAAAATGTGGACAGTGTTTTATTGTTTTTAATCATACTTTATTTGTAAATATACAATTTCAATCATAAATATAGCGAAATACGGGTTCACAACAATTATATTTCTATATTTCAGTAACACCAATTCTGTGCAGTCCTCTATCTGATGCAATTATGCTTTGCTTCACATTTAATACAAAGTTAAGAACATATATTTACTTGAAGCCGTTTAAACATCAATTTTGGTTGCTTTCAACCTTTTTGTTAAAAAGTTGTTTCCATTTGTTTTAGACTACCATTTTTAGTCTTTCAAAACAAGGTAAATACATATTTTCAACCCCTTCGCATTTTACATGTAGTTGTAAGTTGCATTATATAAAAATACATATATTAATTAATTTGATTTTAAGCAAACGGGAAATACCTTGAAGGAGGGAGGGGTCTAATTTTAAGTGTTATATATTTTAAAAGTACTTGAGTAGTACTCGCATAAAACCATTTTCGAATAAAAAATTCATTAAGAATAATTCTAGAAAAGATTATATTTTCTTTATTTAACCACTTTCTAAAATAGATTTTTTTCCAATCATATTCGATCTATTTTTACCAAAAAGAGAATTTGTCCAATCATATTTGTTCTGCTGTAGGGACATCTATATCCATTCAGCAAAATAAAATTGAAGTAAGGAAAGAAGTAATAGAAGATAAGAATGTGTTACAGTACTGAAAACTACGAAATTTACAATTTTCCCGTTTTCACTCCGTTTCGTTTCCGTTTCAGTTGGAAGCGTTCGCCGCTCCGTTTCCATTCCGCTTCCGTTGCGTTTCCATTTCGTTTTATTCGTTTCCAGCGCTGCATTTCAAACGCTTCCAGCGTTTCTATCGTTTCTTCCGTTTCTATCGTTTCTTCCGTTTCTATCGTTTCAATCGTTCCATTTCGCTCCGTTGCGATTTTAATTAAAAAAATTCGTTTAATAAATTTCTTAATGTAAAGTACTTCCGGTGTGTTTGCAAAATGACGAAAGAAGTAAACATTCTTGGGAGAGGCAAAAGTCTTCCATTACATATAAAGGAATCGGCAATAGATTGTTTGCGACGAGGCTATTCAGTGTCAGCCACCCGGAGGAAAATTGCAGACACATAACTACCCTCCTGAATCAGCCGAAACAACAGGAAACTGCGCTTTAGTTAATATTAGGCTTATCACGATAAAATGTTTCACTACTAACCTGTTTTACACAGAAAAACTCAAATTTAAATTATAAAACACCAGGTTAAGATTCAGTGAGTGCATACATTTCCCATCTAGACTGACCAACAAAAACGTTGAACACGCTTTGTATTGTTGTCATTCATTTTCGCGATATTTATCCAAACACTGATGCTAAAAAACGAAAAAAGTTCACAAACACAATTGCAGCTCTGTCACAATTTTGTTGTCCAAACACTGAATCACCGAAGATAGTCAAATAAACACAAATTAAAATTACAGCCCTCTAAATTTACAATTTAATAATTTCGCACGACTTTTTCGAAGTTTTAATTGTTTAACGAGAAATCTCGCGTTGATTAATCTTATTGGATATAAGTTAATTTGACGAATTTGTCAATATGACGTATTTTAACACCTTTACCCATAGCCCTTACCTGACCTACTTGTCTTCGCTAGACGTCATATCCCGGAAAAAACAAACTGTCAAATGTGGTCCACACACATCCAGTATCCTAAAAAGTAACTTCTCTGTGATGTGTTAATCCGCAAAAAATGTAATGGCGATACGATCTTAGAATTTGTACGATGACACACACAATTTTGGCAAATTGTGGCATTTGCCCCTTGGATAATTGCCCCCACCCCCCGGACGTTTGCCCCCCCCCCCCCCCCGCCCTGTAAGTGCAGACCGGACGTTTGCCCCCACCCCCACTGCCAAAATGAAAAGGCGAACGTTTGCCCCCCACCCCCCTCCCATATTTGTTACATGGCGGACTTTAGTTTTAACGTTTCGCTGACAGTTACGTGTAATATCCAAGAATTTAAGGAAAGTATTACTCACTAGAAGCGCATTTCATCGTTGACATTATTTTCTCATAAACATGAACAAATGCTGTTTTTTCCGAAAACAGGCACATAAAAAGTCGCATAAAAATACAACTTTCTAAGAAAACAAGCGTGTGTTATTTTTGCTTTCGGTTTGCTCATATAAGCGCTAATTAACGGCTATTCAATACATTGTTAACGCACTTAAAACATGGAGTCGCTAATTAAATCAATGTGATTTTAATTTATCCAAGGTTGTAACAAAATAAATGCGGTGTTGTTTCTTTTTGGCGAGGCGGGCTCTCTGGCCAACACTTCTACATCAAAGAAAATTCTGGGAAACAATCGCCAGTCACAACCATTTGAAGTCGCCGAAAAGAAAAAAAAATCGTTTCAAATTGTCCGACCCATTATTTCTCTCAATACTGTTTAACATGATATCGATCGATAATTGTCTTCAAGCTGCCATAATGATAAGTTCTAAAGTAGTGAGAGGGGTGGGAGGGGGGACTGTACTATGTAGTAATGTTTCAGAACGCATATCTTTTTACTTATATAAATGTCCTAACAAACTTATTTTGTCCATCGAATGATCATAAACTTTTTTTTTATAAAGGAACTATTTATATTTAAGGTATGGATTAACTATATAATAATAGGCGAGCCATTGAAATATATTTGGACTAAACACGAGATGAAAATATATATTAGACTGTTCCTTTAAGTGTTTTGTCTTCTTAACATTATTTACAAAAATAAACGACAAGTTATGTAGTATTTACTATAAGAAATCCCCCATCCACATTTCCTCTTCCTCAACGAAAAAAGAGTGGGGTGGGGAAAGGGTGCATCATTGTGGGTACTGCTAGATATAGCGTTAGGTCCTTTTATGAGCCAAAAAAGATTTTGTACACCTAAGTGTTTTTTAATTTTTGTTGTCCTTGCATAAGTCAATGCATATTGCTCTTTAAAAGGTGAAGGTCATAAACCACACGACTGCCACATAGTGACATTTTCAAACACAGCTGCATAGCGGATGCATGTGTTCTTACAAAGGGGAAAAGGCGCCAAAACACGGTCACACTTCCTGTCCACTAGACAAACAAGGTGTCATAAATCTGCCAATTAGCTTTATTAGTTGGGTGTCCGCTCATGTATTAAAATTGGGTTAGAGTAATACTTTATGAAGGTATGAAATGGACCCATGCGCATGAAGAAACATAATATGAATTTAGAAAAAGATATACTTTAAATTAATACATTTCCATCCTTAAATGGGTACACAAATTAAGTTCCCGGTAGGGCCCACTTTAGACCACCAATTAAATAGAACATTTAAGCCATGAATTGGAAAATGGCGGGGTCATGAAATAAGCCGTAGCCAGGCGTGTAGCCCTTCATTCAAATAGTTGCAAGTCAAATAAAGTCAAAAGTTTTATGCAGATTTTTAATCGCGGTTCCGATTAATCATATATACATAATAGCGCATTATGGGAACTATGCATCTAGAAATGGGAATTTTGACACTAATGTCCAAATTTACACCATTCTTCATTATAAGATGTATAACAATTAAGATTAGAAGCATAAGAAACTTTGCTTGACAAAAAGGCAAGATAAAATAAACAACATATCCATACCTCTGTAACTAAAGAAATGATGATGCTGATGACGTTGATGCTGCTACTGCTGCTTCTGCCGATAATGATGACGGTGATACCGATTTTGTTTATGATTATGATGAAAATGGTAATAACGGTTACGGTGATGTTGATGCTAATGACAATTATGATGTAGATCGTGACGGCGGTGCTGCTGCTGATGATGATTATGATGATTAGTGGCGATTATATAGGTAATATGGGATCATAATGATGATCATGTAAATTTAATGGCGGTAATGATGATTATTTCTTTGATATTTATCATGTAAATGGACGTTGTATAAGTTCGTTTTTTACGATTGTTTTTCATTTAACTGTCATCGATGATTGTATACGTGCACTATTTGGAAATCTATCGTTATTCAGATGTGGCACATTAGGATTATACCAGTCGTTGGCTCTGAGTGCCGGGGAGGATGTAATTGGTTCTTGATTGGGTTACACCTTGCAATTATGCATAGCATTGTTTGTTTTATGTTTAGTTGTTTTATGTTTTTGTGTTATATGAGATATTTACATTCTTTTGGTTAACGTTTACTTTTATTAAGTAGCTTTAATTTGTATCACGCAATGCATTCTTTGTAAATGACAAATACTTTAAACAGTATTCTCACAAAAAATGATAGGCGAAGTTAATCCGGGAACGGACCATGCAGCTATCAAGTAATTAGCGAAAATTCAAACTAAGGCTGCGACATTGCGCGCGCATACGTGTAAGTCAGCTGTGTACACACTATCTTCATATGCAAAACGAATGTCGATCCAATGCGGATGTCAAGCTTTTCATTGGAATTAAAATATCAGTTTCGACAGAAAGGCAATTTTATAGTTAAATTGTGTGTTTTATCGTGCGGAGTGATTTTTAGTGCAGTTCCTGTTTTGACGATACCCGATGACTTGGACAACTTGTGCGGTTTCGGAACTGTAATGTACGAGTTTGATTAATACGTTTTTTTGATAATAATTAAAAAAAAATTGTTATTTCTTTCTGCAGATAACACAAAGTAGCGCGTTTATGTTAATAAATTGAAACCAGTTATTGTGTTCGTTTAAATTTATTTCGTACAAAGAAACGGTTGGAATGTTACTATAAATTAATCAGGTAACCTAGAAACGTTTGAAGCGGTAGTGAAAATAACTCTCCCGTTACTAGCATACCGATTTTTGCGTTTCTACCGTTTCTAGCGTTCCAAGCGCTCCGGTTATAGCGATTATACCGTTTACACCGTTTCAAGCGTTTGTAGCGCTCCGTTGCATTTCCATTTCCACTCCGTTCCGTTTCCGTTTCAACAGGAAACGAAAAACGTTTCATTTCCATTTCCACTCCGTTCCGTTTGTCAATTTCATGATTTTCAGTACTGTAAGATTGACAGATTTGCTTGATACATACAGACACACGTTGCAATCGACTGAAAATAATGAATAGAGAAGTGAAAAGTAAAATCTAACATCTGAAAATAAGTTTGCAATAGATATAGCATTTTGCAAACTTGACAACGATAGGCAATACACATCACTACTTGTCTACAATGATAGCATGAAATTAGAAACAGAAATGAAAAGTGTACATACACTAGGAAGCAATGACACATTGAAAGAGTATACACTGATGCTTAGAAGAGCTTAAATGGCCACCAACTGCTGAAAAAAAATAGACATGATTGTATCCCAGATGACCTCGATAATTTCTTAAAATAAGGTGATAAAACATTACCTAAGACATAGAGAAGGATATATTCTATCGGTCAATATATCTGCAAAGCAGTTACGAATGGTGAATGGAAACAACCAAAACATATATTGCTTGCAAAAACAGTTCGATATTTCAAAAGAAACAAACAATTAACAGCACTTTGGAATAGATTAGGGCATTGTAAAAAACATGCATTTGCTTTAAAACTCAGGACAGCAATTGCAAAGAAACATCACCAAAGCTGACAACACAGATTATTAAACAACCAGCTTCTCCATATTAATTTCAACCTACGTTTGATAGCTTTGGTCAACTAATCAGCAAATTGCGAGGCACTGATTCCTTACATACTGCCCATGGAATAACGCTACAAGAAGTTATATGGGAAGCGCAGAGGACCATGGTGGAACACATCCAAATGTGTCATAAATCCCCAAGAACAGAGGGGGGACACTTCAGGTACCAGTTATAAAGGAGCTGCCTCCTTGCTTTGTAACCCAAAGAAAAAGTCCAGCTTTATAGTCCAGGTTAAAATGTGAGTCAAACTGTCTATCCTGGAAGTGCTGGCTCAGTTGAAAGGGCAAATGAAAAGAATCTCATATGGCCAATAATTAAAACAGAGAAATTCCATGGCGAACAAGAGTTCCTGAGCGGACAGGATTCTCTACAACTGGTAGCAGACCAAATAATGATAAACAATCCTATTTCAGAATAAAAACTATCCAAGAGTGTTTACGCTATGCTGAAGAGGTGACCAGAGAAGGAAATGGTGGGCAAGAAGATGTTCAGAACTACCAAACTACAAGAAGCAGATCTCATTGTTTCAATGTCAATCCAACAAATTATTACTGGAAAACAGGTTGAAATGGCAATGTATTGTCACAAAATCATGTTGGAGAGTCTAGAGAGATGCCTGCTAGAAAGATTTTTCAAACTATTGAATTGAATTAAAGAATTGACAGAGCACCCATTAGAAGAGTCTTTCGAAAAAGTTCTATTAGATGAAAATATCAATGTGTATGCCAAAAATATACAGCAAGCAAACATAATGTTCGCAATGGAGAGTTTGGCAAGACAGCAAGATTTTGGATGTCCTATATGGATCATATCCATTTGGTTCTCCCATTTCAGTGTGCAGTCAATACAAATGAATGCTGAATGCCTGCACAAAAAGCTGCATATTATTCAGTTTTGATGGACATAATTATGCAAGGTATATGGCTTTCTTATCTCTCTTCATAGCCAATATTGAAGAAACCCGTCCGGGAGCCACATAACTATTGAAGAGAGGTGCAATGAGTGTGTCAAGTTCATTTATACCGTGAAATAGATGTGCAGTGAATAAGACAATGGAAAGAGACTTTTATGAAACATGCTAAGCGTCACAGCTGTGCTGGTGATAGTGGTACCGGCATCAAGGGACTAATATCAAACTACAACTCATACCAAAGATTGTTGAGGACTTCTCATGATAGGAGAAAGATTGTAGAAACTAGTACTGGATTATGCCATTCTGAGCCTCGACCATCTGAGATTCAGAAAGGTGATAAAGATGTATGTATGACTGTGGATGCTATCAAAGGGTTTGATGTAGATGATAAGGACAAGTTGTACTGTATATCATCGGGGATGCTTCTAATGCAGATGACATCCTTTTGGCTGAACAAAAAGATTGCAAACGACGCATTTGTCACAGAGAGGGTAAAGACACAGGATAAGTTCTTTGAACTGGTTAAGAAAATGAACTAAGGAAGACACTGGAAAAATGTCAAATTGAAATCGTCCAAAAATAAAAAAATATAATACAGACAACAAGGTAATCTTGCAATGCAGCTACTGGTACAGTCTCAGAAACCAGAGATCAACATTGATTTGACCAACATATTGAAATACAAAGTGACACCAGTCCCTTTCAGTACTGGTACAGCAGATGGTTGCCTTGCAAAACCAGATAAATCTAAACCTCTTAAACATTGGACAGAAGGCCTTGACTTGACCATTGCTTCTGCAACCGATTAAACAGTGATTATGATCGAAGATGGAAATGTCCTAGTTCATTTTGTGTCAGAAATGCCTAGCAATTTCAAACAAATAACAGAAAAGTTATTTAACATGACGCCAAAGACATCTGATGCTATTTTCAGTACAGATATGTTTTGCGATAATTATGTAACTATAATGGAACGACAAAGACGATGCAATAGTAAAAGCCTCTAGATACAAAGGGAAAACACCAAGAAACCAGCTGATTGGACAACCTTCTGAATAATGATGACATAAAAAACAGTCAGTGCAAGTGACGCAAAGGTCCTGGAATAGTGACATATATACTCAAAAACTTGAAATCAGAGAAGCAATTTCGATATGTGATGGTGATGCATATCTCTACACATTGTTTGATGGCATAACAACAGAGGTCAATGAAATAAGAGAACTTAATTCCTCCCAAGAAGAGAAGATACTCAAGTTGTGTTATACATTATTTATGTCAAGAACAAGAGGTACAAAACTGTACAAGTCAGAACACCAGATAGTGAAACATTCTTTATTATCTTTCGTTAAAATGTATAATTTATGTTTGAATGTGTTAAAGTCTTGTTTGACACTGGCTCAGGAAACAACAGACAAGTCATCAATATGATTCAAGTTATTACACACCAGAATATCGTACAGCATGACTGGGGCTTCATGCTTTCTGTGGATACAATACAACTAGCGCCTTCAAAGGAAAAAGTCATGTAGGATCTACCAAAACAATGGAGAAGTATTACATTTGCACAACTTGGCAATTGGTGGGAAGTTTATGATGAGCTGGTTAATGCACTGGATGCGTTCTAATGTGCCATGTATGGTAACAAAAAGCTTTCCTCGGATGGCGTATTAAGAGTGTGCAAAATGAATGAGAAGCGCAAGGAAAAGCCAAACGATGCATTGAGAAATATTAACATTGCAACCCTGCCACCATATAAGAAATGCTTGATTCAATCAACCAAAAAATACAATATCAAGTAGCAATATGGCAACACGCTTAAGAATCGCATTCAGCTATCCCGCCACCAACTGAAAACCATTGATGCACTGAAAAGGGTGTTATGCTGGAGCCTTTATGGTTCCAGCATGATTTTCTACTGCCCAAGATAATTGACATTCCGGAAGATAAAATTGAAACATGTAAAGCAGTAGATGACACATTTGATTTCCTAAATGAGTTGTTTGATTACAAGATGGATTATGAATAAAAAGTAGGAGCCTGCAATTTGTAGCTATTTCTTGTTTTTCGTGCATAAGAAGATATTTTTGTTTAGACGAATCTTATCCCACTATTTTTTCGTACACTAAAGCTTTAATTTGAAGAATATTGATAATAATTTGATACTTTAATAATAAAATAAAGTCCTAATTGTTTAGTACATTTGACAACATCTGACACAAATCATTACAAATTATTTAGGTTAATAAACAAAGAAAATGAAAAAAGAATCACAAATATTCTAGTATGTATTAAGAATCTCATTCATGTTCATAAATATGCCAATTATTTAATTTATGTAATGTCTGATTAAATTAAAGAGCAATGCCTTAGGAACATTTTGGCCTTATTTGTATCATTCTTAACCTTATACTCGCTAAGAAATAGGCAATAATAACTTACATACAATAATTCTAGATTTCAATGATGGGTGCCATGGAAATGTTTGAATATTGTGGTGAAGGATTGAGTTTATTGTGGGGGATTTTTTACATGAAGAAGCTAAACCTTAAGGAAGTATTTGGTATGTGTGAAACAAGTCAGAGAGGGGTGCATGGTAGCCGCTTCTGAGTGACATCTTCATTCTGGTAGATTATTAAGTTGTGATTGATCGGTAGTTCTACCCAGACATAAAACTGGGTATTGTTCTACCAGTGGTAGCTAAAATATGCCAATATGAACATGAGTAACTAAGTGTTATTTGGTGTGCATCTGCATTTGAACAAAATAAATCAATTACAAACAACAACAGTTATAGTTATTATATTTTGCATTTACCTAATATAAAAGCAAGGGGTCTTGTTATGTATTATCATTTTTCTCAAACCAAAATTCAAAACTGTTATTTAGAGCTCATCTGCATTTGAACAAAAACAATATGATTACAAGACAACAACTGTTATGAAATTTCTATTGTCTCCCAGTTATTGTAAAGGTTTTATTATATTTTGCATTTACCTAATATAAAAGCAAAGGGTCTTGTTATTATCATTGTTCCCATTAACTAAAAGAACCAAAATGTAACATATTATTTTTTCTTAGCAGACTCTAAAGGCACAGAACTTACGAGTATGATGATTGTGGATTGTATATGAAAATAAAGAAAACAGCAAAGTATCTACATTCTACACTGGTGACTGCTGAAGGCAAAATGACCGTACAAAAGCAGTTTGATGTGGACAAGTCACTTAACAGGTTCATGCACTACAAGAGGAGTTCAAGGATAACCTGAATGTGTGGTAATATCTTTCTTAATTAAATGGACATTGACTTAACACACATTACTTTACTAATAAAAATAAATCATTTTTATAAAAAAATAAATTAAACATAAATACCTATAATGTTTTGCTATATTTAATTTTCAATCACAACCTAAACATGATAATACTTAAACAGCAATCCACTCCTAGGACCTTCACTTACTTGCAATGTTCTTAAAAAGACGTATTTAAATTATACCTTACGTTTTACAATTTTCTTTCTGACGTTTCTATCTCCAAAACTGCATACATATATAGACATTATTTATTATCTGACATAACTCAAAAATCAAATAAATATCTAGAATATTACAGAATAAATTGCATGCAATCTAAATATAAAGATATATAAGACAAAGACCATATGTAATATAAAGAAAAAACACGTTTTATGTTTATTTGCACTCACTTTAATCCTCTTTATCTAATTTTACCGCCTGAACTACATCATGACTATATGTATATTGTGCATGTAGGAATTTGATAGTAGTACCATGTAATCTTCTAATATGGTCACTACATTGCTATCAAGCTTTTAGTTGCATTGTTTATAATGTAATAATGTTATTCTTTATTTGATGGTGTAATATATATTTTAAGTTATATCAAGACCCACTTACAAAAGTTTAAAATACTTTTACTAGTGATATTATGTCATTCAAAGTCAAGTAATCAACATTTCTTGTTAAATCCAATATTGCTACTATAAACACACAGGCAAACAATTGACAACAAGACATCATCTTGACTTTTGTTATAATGCATTTGTAAACCCAAACACTAGACAATCAAAACATTTTGAAGGAATACATGTATACACATAAACATTTAATACGCATTTATATACTGACTCAATATTATTAAGCAAAAACATTGCACTAGATTCCTCATATTAAACTAGTCAACAATATTTAATTAGTCTTAGTAGAGGACAATAACTTCTTGCCTGTGTGATACTTTTCTTTACCTTTAAAAAAGACTTTTCATGTTTATCAAAACATAACTGAAGTGATTTAATGCATACTTGTGTTCCCCTAATAGCCTCCATTAAATAAATATACAAATTAACAATACAAAGAAGAGAGTCATGATAGCCCTTAATCGCTCACCTGAGGACACAGGCTTTTAGTAGGCTCATATCTAGCGTCAAGTAATTAAGTTATACTTTAGAAATCTTTGTCAAAGATTTGACCATAAGTGTGGTGACTGGGCTGATAACATTTCTAGAATTTTACCTAGTGACCTATTGAATCCATATGACCCACTTCTAAACATATCGAGGAGTTCTTACTTGCAAACATTATCGCCAAGTCTGGTGAAGATTGGGCCATCAGTATGGCCTCTACGCGTTTTCACAGGGTTTTTCTAAAATTAGAAATAGTGACTTAGCTTTTGAGCCCACAACACCTTGTTACAAACTCATCCAAGAATTCTTGCAGGCTGTCATTCTGGCCATGTGTAGTGAAGATTGGATGTTAAGGGTTTTCTCTAGTGTGTTGACAATGGATTTTCTGAGATTTGATCCAGTAAACTCTTTTTGACCCCACCTGACCCAAAGACGAACACAATCAAGATTTCATGCAGACATTCTGACCACGTGAGATGAATATGGTTTTATTTACCCTCGCCTTTCACCTTACGGTATGTATATATATATATATATATATATATATATATATATATATATATATATATATATATATATATATATATATATATATATAAATATAGAAGCACAGCCTGGCGACTTGTCAATCGTTATATGTTAAAAACGGTGTTAAAATGGCATATATATATATATATATATATATATATATATATATATATATATATATATATGGCCTCTACTGTGTTCACAAGGTATTTATAAGATTTGACATAGTGACCTACTTTTGACCCCACGTGGCCCGATAAGAAACTTATCCAAGATTTTATGCAGACAAACATTCTGATTAAGTCTGGTGAAGCTTGGGCTATAAATGTGGCTTCTAGTCTGATCACAATGTTTTTCTAAGATGTGACCTAGTGACCTATTTTTTGACGCCACTTGACCCAACAACGAACTCATCCATCATTTCACGATGACAAGCGTTCTGACCAAGTCTGGTGAAGATTGGGCTATACATTTTCTAAGATTTGTCGTAGTGACCTACAGTTTGACACCACGTGATCTAGTTACGAACTCGTCAAAGGTTTCATGCAGGCAAACATTCTGATCAAGTTTGGTGAAGATTGTGCCATAAATGTGGTCTCTCGTGTGTTCACCACCTTTCTCTAAAATTTGAACTAGTGAGCTACTCTTTGACCCATGTGACCCAACATCGAACTCATCCAAGATTTCATGCAGACAAACATTCGGACCACGTAAGGTGACGATTGGGCTATAAATGTGCTTCCAATGTGTTCACAATCTTTTTCTACGACTTGACCTAGTGACCTACTCTTTGACCTACTCTTTGACCCCACCTGACCCAGTTACAAATTCCTTCAACATTTCATGCAGACAAACATTCTGATTAGGTTTGGTGAATATTGTGCTATATATGTGGTCGCTAGCGTGTTCACAATGTTTTCCTAAAATTTGACCTTTTGTCCCAGGTGACAATATTGAACTCATCCAAGATTTCCTACAGACAAACATTCTGACCAAGTTTGATGAAGATTGGATATCAACTGTAGCCTTTAGCGTGTTCACAAACTAAATTGTTCACGCCGGAAGCACGTTGCTCAGGTGAGCTAAAATAAATACCAACAATGTATGAACAGATAAGTTAACATTTCTATTCCCTCGCTGAGATATTTATGAAAAATGTAACATTCTTAGTAATACACAGCAATAAAGCTGGTCTAATAGTTTTTTGCAAGGTAAATAATGATTCAAGTCAAATCT
The DNA here is from genome assembly GCA_007844125.1 of Sinonovacula constricta. Classification (NCBI taxonomy): domain Eukaryota; kingdom Metazoa; phylum Mollusca; class Bivalvia; order Cardiida; family Solecurtidae; genus Sinonovacula; species Sinonovacula constricta. The sequence goes on from CM017572.1 coordinate 32,834,947, forward strand.
TTGTGTAATATATATTACTATGTTATAACATGCATGGCTCCCCCCTTCTAACAAATGTTTTTGCACTAGTAGGACAGTGGGGAAAAAAATGAAAAAAAAAAACAAAAAAAAACCTTCCACTACTGTATATAGTAGAGAAATGCGTAGTGTAGATTAAGTAGACTAAGTAGTTAAAAGAATGCTTGGATGTATGAGACCCTGAGAGCGTGAATCGAGTGTGTGGTAGAATAGGGAAAACCATAAGATAATGGCAGCTGAATATACTGTACACCTGTATAAATAGTAAAAGAATTAAGTAGTAGACAAAGGCGAGCATTATCTTATACCACCAGCCGGGGACTTCTTTCTTGGCATATACAATTCATATGTAAGACAAGAAAGATGGTTTAGTGGGCGGTCGGGCCCCGGGCGTCCAGACATCAAAACTAAACAAACACTAGGGTCTAAACGAGCTACCACAACTACTCTTTAAATACCAAAGCTTATTAGCTACACAGGTCCCTAAAAAGGTGGAACCCCTTCCCCACTATTTCACAATTTCGTTAGGGGAAGAGGTAAGCCGAAAACAGGGAACCTTCTTATGGTGAAAAATAAATAAACAAATATCAATTAGAACCTAGTGTCATGGGAAAGAGCCAGGAATTAGGGAGTGGAATTCACTCAAAATATGCTTAATCCCCTTTAAGACCAAAAAATTACCAAAATTATACCATCTTTCCAGTAAATGGGTACATAAACTAGGTACCTAATTAGGGCCCACTTTAGGCGATATTTTTCGGAATATACACATTTAAGCCATGCATGGGCAACATGGCGGGGTCATGAAAAAGCCCTCAACAGGGCGAGTAGACCCTTATTAAACTAGTTCCAACAACAACAACAACAGATGATTTTAATTTTAATCCATCGTCAAGTCTGTGCACAACGCAGTAGTAAAATATGCAGCCATGTCACTCTTGAAATATTTTACATTTGGAAACATGAATCTTACACTTTGAATGAAAATCAACAATCAAAGTCACAAACTGGCGGAAGTAAACGGCGACTTGAAGAATGCCCTAATACTCCAACGAAAATTAAGTCAGCAAAACTTGACAGCAAAACAATGTCAAAGGATCAGAAATACGAGGACAAGCGAGAGAATTCTTTTGGATAAGTGGCTTGCAGATTTTCCATGGCTTTTGTATAAAGAAGAGGAAGACTTGATGTTCTGTAGGATTTGTTCAAAGTATCCGATGTTAGCTACATCAGCCAAGTTTCCCAATACCATCCCTGTGTTTGTGACTGGGTCAAACACTTCAGAATAGAATCAATTCGCTCCCACGAGAATAGTGACCCTCACAAGTAATGTGCTACCCAGTACCTACATGACCAGGATGATGTGTTGATGGGTCAACCAGTGCCTGGAACGCCAGCTAAAGAATCGCCAATATTAAAGGCAATATTAAATCTTGGTGAAAAGGAGCAAGAAAAAATGAGAATGCTATTCAACTGTGCATATTTAATCGCATTGCAGAACAGACCATTCAGTGACATGTCTTTTCTTTGTTCCCTGATGAAGAAGAATTGTGTAAATATTGTGTCAGGGTCAGGATGATTAAAATTTGACATTGTTACAAAAACAATGTACACGTAATGTATTTTCTTTATAAAATCAGGACATTGCAAGAGCTACTTAATCAGTTGTAACTTATTTATTCTTTACTTTTGTGTTAGATTATATGCTGTTTTACAGACAAAAATAAAAAAAACTTGTTTATACCTTGTTTGTTAGTTATATATATGACAAATTAGTGTCCATTTATTGAAAATGATGCACATTTTCGGACAAGTCATCTTTGTCCTGGTTACTAGTCCGAGACTAGTCATGAAAAAGAAATTTTTTCCAGCCCTGCAGGCTAATAATTTTCTTGGGATGGTATACTGTTATATACAAAGTGATATACAAAGTTGTTTTATTGGCACATTGGCATTGCGAATGTGAGAAGAGACATGCAGATCCATTATTTTTCAAAAGAAACAGACTGTGATATTCATTCCAAGAAGTCAGTGTCTTTTGGGTTGACAGGGTTTTTGCATAATATCTCTTGGACACTACTAAGGTCTGCTTCAGAGAAATCCTTGTCAGGGAAAAGTTATCATCATTCCTCAATGATCATTCCATTAGCAACATGTCTTTCTCTATTAGCAACATCCCTGCTTCTGACTGGCATCGCAAAATCACTAAATAGATGAAAAGAGTCAAATAAACACTTTTAATTGCAAAAAAAACATTAATAAAGTTACAAACATACTTATCTGCTTAATTAAAAAAAAAGTTGTATGACCAGATAGTTTTATTAGTTGCTAAACTATGTTTACAGACATGCCAGTTTTGTCCTCCCATGATACCACACTATCATGTCTGTACATTATTCATACAATGAGAGCATTAGTAATAATAATGGAGATCAAATAAAACTATAATAACAAATGGACCGTTTCTAAAAGGAAATACCTGAAGGTTGCATTTAAATAGTTCCATGTTCAAGTGACTGCCAAAAGGTTTGTCTCAGACAAAAAGAACCACACATGGGGGAAAACAACACTAGGGTATTTAATTTGTTGTTTTACTTCCATGCCAATTAGTGTATTGTTTGGGACTGACAAATACAAATGACATATCCCAAGACACGTAGTTTAGGGATAAAATATTCTTGCTTGTTGAGCTGAAACAGCTAAAAGAAGCTAATAAGCACTGCAATACTTTTGATCTACAAACGAACAACTTAATATTTTGAAGGACAATAATAAGTAAAATCAGCAATGTTTAAACAGATCAAATAATTATTTGCTGGGTTTACTTTTCCAGCAACACAAGTCAGTTATTTTGGAGATGGTGTCCACTTAAAGCAGATATAGTACTGCCTTAACTGTGTATAGCATGCTGTGAACACCTGACATGATACCACAACCAACACAGTCACATTATACTGATTACTGAACAGCCAGATGTGGAACTGCCCTTATATTTGCTTGAACGTTGTAAGGGGGTTATATAATTATTGTTTGTAAAGATTTTAGTATGTCAAGACACGGGATCTAATCTAGGGCCTCCTGTATCTGGTGTCAACATTCCACCGTTTGCCCTACCAGGTCTCGGTCCACCATTGTAAATATAACATGCCATGAACACCTGTATGATACCACACCAAGCCCCATGATCACCGGGCAGACCTGTAACTGTCCTTATATTTGCTTGAGCACTATACTACTATCATTTCTAATGTCACAGACCAAGATCAAACGAGGGGTGCGTATGCTCTACCGATTGCACTACCAGGTCCGGTCTAGATAGTTGTATTATATGTAAATGGACCCAATAAACATTTTCTCTGCCTGCTGAAGCTTCCTCAGGAAGTTAGGTTGATTTGGGCAAGGAGTTTCAAAGGGAATGTCATTTAAAGAATGATGATTGATGTGTGATGTCGGTGGTGTGCAATCACAATAGCTCACCTTGATTGCACGCATATGTGAGCTAAAATGCTAATCTGACCAACTGTGACCAAGTCACTTTAAAAGAAATTAAATTTATATCAAAAGAGTAAGTGTATGTTATCCTTACCAAAACTCCTTGCCAGATCGGTGGTCGGGTTTTGATGATCTCCCTTTTTGATAACTGCTGGCCACATAACTGCAATTTAAAAAAAAATATGCTAAATATCTTATAATGAGTGACTTGTTTCGTTTTTTTTAGTGAAAAACAAACTATCAATATGGGTTATTTGAGGGGTGGGGTGGGGGGAGGGGGGAACATAACAAATTTCTACGAATTTAAAACGGCAAATAACACAACACTTTCACAAATTAAAAGGTCAGAGTTGAACAAAAATAATATTCATAATATAAGTTGCATGCTCATACATGTGGGGCTGCAACAATTTGTTTGCTATTTGATTTCATTAGATGTATTCCCCTTAAATATACCTTTCCCCTTACCTGGCAAGTCAACATTTTCTGATTTCCCATAACTCGAAACGTATAATAGCTATACACATGGGTAAGATTTTGTGGTGTAAATTATCTTTGCCCTTGTGGTTTCATACTATAATTTATACTATTTATTATGGAAAACAGTTTCACATTTAGACTTTTTGTTTCATACAAATATTTCAATTACTTCATAACTGTTTGGCACATAATAGTATTATTTATGAATGGCACATTAAATTGACATAGTTGCATAGATCCATTAATATTAATATGATCGTTAAGCTTCTGATAAAGAAAATAGTTTGAAAACTATTTCAACATAGTGACTCTCCCACCTGAAGTCATCATGAAAGACAGCATAGTCTCCTATCAATATGTCCAGTGGTGGTAATATTGTTATCTATTATTGAGTTTTACCATTTTTTGTTTGTACTGTTTGTTCTGATAACACTGTTTGTTCTGATAACACAGATACATTTTTATGTAAACTACACATGTTGATGTCCAGTTATTATTGTTAAAGAGGATCCCAGATTGGATCAGCTGAAAGCAGATTCGACATGAATACAACCAAGACTTTGACATACATTATAAGCCACTAAGGACTCTCGAGATACAGCTGGTGACTCACTCAATTTCCCACATTCAATAAGGTTAAGCCTTCATGAGTTGTAATAACTGATCAACCATCAATTTCAAAACTGGTTGCACTAGAACTAGTTTTGTTTAAAGTCATCATATAGACACATATTACATTACAATTAATTAATATACTTCTTGTCATTATGAAGCAGTGTTCAGTGTATTTTAGTGAGTTCCTTCAGCTTATAAAAAGTAATTAATGAAAATTTATATTAATAACTTGTTAGCCCCATTATATGTGAGATTTTGAATTGAACTAATAATAAAGTTGTAGTGACCATAAATTGCTAGTAATTGACGACGCACTGAAGCGCGGAGTCTACTGTGATCACGTTTGCTTATTGCTACTGGAGAGTCATGTGACCAGGATGTTTACCGACAGGGTCTAAGCGTTAATCCGAAATACGGTTCATCAACAAATAATCTAAAAATATGTCTTAAAAATCCAATGTCACATCAAAAACTGTTGTGATTGTCTCAATAAAAAAAACTGTCGTCAGATAACGAGAGTCAAATATGTATAATTTCCATTATTGTTTTATTTTCAGCTTATATCGGCCTAAACATGTTTATGCAGCTGTAACACCCGGTAACCGGATACTATCTGGATAAGGTTTACGGTATCCAGACAGACAAAAGAGGTATTCGTTGACATCCCTAAACATTATATACACTTTTCTGTGATGTATTGTCACTGAAATCTATCTACTAAAAACATAGCTTTTTAAATAGTTTTTTACCTATTCCTTCTTTATTCCTTTGCGTCGCATCAATGACTTTTCTTGTACATATTTTATATGCAGTTCTATAACTTACTCAAAGCACAAATGACACAATTAGTAAGCTGGTGCTGAGCTGGTTATCAAGAATATCTTCTTGGTTATCTTCTGTAACTGCATTTCTCTATTGGTGAGTTACCATCCCATGACTTGGTCCAGCAGTGGGATTGTCTGAAGCCGTCTGTGGTAACATAGTCACTGCTACGCTGTGAATACAAGGGACCCTAAGATTAAGTAAATAATATGTTTTATTTATATGTCAAGTTTCAAAGACATATAAATGTTGTCGTTGTAAAATTTGCATGGTTTACAGAATGACCGACCGGAATGTACATAGGTACGAAACCACAAAAGCCGGCTTAAGCTAAAATGTTGTATATAATAGTATAATGAATTCGAAAAAGCAGAATCTACATATGTCGAAAGAAAAAATAAATCGGTTAAGTCAAAATCAGCGATAATCTCTCCGATACTCTGAAGGTAAGTGAAAAGTGGAAGTTGAACGGAAAATAAAACATACTGTCAACTAGTGTCAAGGAAACAGGGAAATTCATTGCATGTCATAAAATATGTTCCCCAAATAATGGAACGCAATAGCAAATTAATCAATAACATACAGCAACCTTACATGTTCACTGCAAAATGTTTATAAATAGAATAACAATACTCACGGTTGAAGACGGCATTTTGCAAGTACATTTTCAAAATGGCGGGCGTGGCTTCGTATTCAATGTAGTAAGTTCACGGTTAAGCTTGACAGGTTCGGTAAACTATCGGTATTTCCCGTTAATATTCGCTCGTTTATACTTGTTTGTATTGTCGATTTGTGTGAAAGAATATTACTCGGTGAGGGACACTTTCTGTCTTGTTGGTAACATGAACGTTTAAGATGAACCTTTTATAAATATGCAGTGGCATAAAACATTAAGTTTGAGTTGTTAAATAATTTAGTGCGATCGAACTCATGGGTATCTTTAACATTTTCTCATCCTTGGCTAGTTTGCATGTAAGGAAGATATGTTCTGCTTTTTTGTAGGTTAAGTCTTTTTTCATCCACGTCCAGCATACTTAGTGCAGCATCGCTGTATCTATCAACATCATAATTTTTATCCTTTCTGCATATGTCAATGCTGCTATTTGCATTCTCATGTGACATAAACACCACGGTATTCCCACCACTATCTCTGTTTTAGTATCAACACTGTTATTATAACCCCCCTCTTTAGCATCAGTTTCCCGGCCAGTCTGGTAACAGTATGAAGTACTTAATGAAGTTCTGTAACAATGATCTGGCAAAATGGATTCTTAAATCAAATAATAGTTGTATTATCTTATATGTATAATACATTATTCAATAATACCAAATAAATGTGTATACATAAAAACAAATACATATAAATACTACTCAATGAGTAGGGATGCTAAGTGGAACCGGTTAAGCTTTCAAAATAACCTTCAGTTAACCTGCTGAAAATTATTTTTACACAGTCTAAAATGCTTGCATATCAATAATTTACTGTATGTAACATAATGACTATACGTTTAACTGGTAACATCTAATTATGTGCTACCTGGCCTAATTAGCCAATTGTCATCAGAGTCAAATTAGCCAGTTGTCATCAGCGTGTAAAACAACAACAGCACAATCAAATAGGACAGGGGTTATGTTAATTCGGACTTCATAGATCGTCCGTCTCGCACGTTGTCACTTGAAGCGAAAATCCACATGCGTATATGTCAAAACAGTCAGAAGTAGACAACAGGTGTTATGATCACCATGGTGACCAATAAGGGTGGGCTTTGAGTTAGGTCATTTGGATACTAAACTACGTGCAGTTTAGTCAAGAAAATATAGCATGTACATGGCCAGATTAACCTAAGGTTAACCGGTTTACCATTTCAGAGAAGGTTAACCGATTAATTGATCAACTGTCAGCATCTCTAGTATGTATAATTATACTTATCATTAAAGGACATAAAATGTTTTGTAGCATATTTTACAAATACTAGACCATTATATACCATAAGAGATTAAATATTTGACATTTTATTCATTTTAAGCATACCTGAGTGCAATTGTAATAACATCAAAAGAATAAAAAAACATTTTGACAAAAAAAAGAAAATAGAGTGAAAAAACTGTGGTCCATATCAGTATTGAAGCAACAATCTCCTGATTTACAAACAGCAATATTCAGCTGTTCACTTAACCTACTCAGCTATGCACTCATATTTGTTTTTTCTCAAACCATAATATAATGTAGACTATAAACTATGGAACTATTGTAGTACACAATATACAATGAACATGAGTTGACATCATTTTACAAATAGTAGTAATTCATAATGCCATAAGCTCAGTTTTCTCGCTCTGAGCATCATTTTATATCAAAATCCTATCAAATGTACAATAAAATTACTTACCGACATATACTGCAGCAAAGGACATCATTTTTCCTGCAAAGACAAAATTATACTTGTGTGCAAATTTGAAAATGATTACAAATGTAGGTCAGCAATTGCAATGTAAAATAGTAGTAAAAGGGGGGACTTGAAACAATAAAGGTGAAAATCCTATGTTTCCACATTTGTTTTAATTCTAAAGGCGATCATGCTATTTAAGATGATGTTAAAATGTATACACAAATGATTATATTTCGATGCAAAATCTCTAGCACATGCAACACGTTTAGTAACTTTTGTATGTAGATTGCATGAACAATCTAAAACAATTAATTTTCGTTGACATCTCTAGTTTAAAGGCAAATTGAATGTTTAATGTTTAAATATAGTCACTTCTTTAATTGTTTTTAGAAATTTCATGCAATCTATCTATCTATCTATCTAATCTATCTAATCTATCTAATCTATCTAATCTATCTATCTATCTATCTATCTATCGATCGATCGATCGATCGATCGATCGATTGATTGGTATTTATTCAGTTTACCAACAGTCTTGTAATCCTGATACTAGCCCAATCACAGTTCGTAATGGTCACTTGTGTATTCGTAACTAAATGTCCCTAACTGACATATTAGGGCTTTGATTTAACATCCATGTGCTGCTCTTAGTAATAATCAGCCAATCACAATTTAACATCAATCCAGCAAACAACCAATCAAGACCAATAATTGACTGTACACTTTAGGGATTTTTCCAAAATAAAACCTACATATTTTGGCTGCCTTACAGTCGATCCAGTATCACCTGCATCTTGTCCTTTTGAAAATGCCTCCTTACATATTATGTAATAAGATAAGTTTACAGAACATAATTGACTGTTTGAGGTTATATATTGTTTGCGTTTAGAAGAACACAATTTTACAATTGTGAGCTATTTTGTATTTTTTACCATTTTATCTAATAAAATTATGGTATGGTCTTGTTACATTACAAGCTTAAGTAGCTCCTTTAATTTAACAAGTTATATGTTCATACAAATAAGTCGTTATTTACGCCTTCATGTCTTTAAACTGTAAATGCTATTGTACTAAAAACAAAATGTAACAGAAAGTTACTTAAGTTAAAGGTGATTTATTAATAATACGTAAATTATAGAGGGCCTTGCAGGCCATCTTAACAATGACTGGTTACTGCATAGTTTTCTCAGAAGTGTTTAAATGTTCATAATATGTTGTTGTTGTGTTTTTAAATACATTACAGCAACCAATTATGATCATTATAGCAACGTCCAGCTCTCTGGAGGAGGAAGACCCGAGACACATGTCTGTGTAGAACCACTTCGCCCCAAACGGGCCTCGAACCCACGAAGTGAGAGGCTAAGCAGTCAGAGGAGTTACAAATTGGCGACTCTACCACTACGCCACGGGCGCCCCAAATGTTCATAATATTAATAGTTGTTAAGGAATAATGCCACTTTTTATACATTTACAAGCATCCCTCAATGACAGTATTCGTTTGTAAATTACCGCTGACCGAGTAAAGAAACAACCATTCTGGTACATCACTATAAACAGGATAATGGCAGATTGAAAATTTTGCCGTCTGTATTTCAAAAGAAGAAATCCTCGTTTTAAAATTATATGCTATGCTAAAATCATAAATCTGTCAAAATTAACTTGCTATGTGCCACTATGATATACATTTGTTCTGAATATTCGAATATGTTTCGAACACAATTACTGATATTATTGTTTTAGGATTCGATTTACATCCCTACTTCCTACTTTAAACCTGATTTTAAGAGATAAATTAACTGCTAACTGTTTCCAGATCTCTGAGCAGGTTATTTGCAAACTTATAAGGGTTTCTGATGAAGTATTTTCTTGCTTCTAGTTCATATCTTGTGATGCAATCTCTCTAAACTTGATAGTGTTCTCAAGCGTGATAGTAACTCTTCTCGCAATCGAGCAGGTCCTTTCCTTTCAGTTTTATCAGAGTACTTGCTTTTGCAGGATTTGAACATAGCCCGGAATTGTTTTATCTCACAGGCCGAGTCTTGGGTTAGGTCCTTGTTGAGATGTTTTCTCTCGGCTGGATTTCTCTAATCCAAACCTCTCCTTCCCTTATCAATTGAACGAAGAGATTGTGACTTTCTGTTTACAGGACCAGAGGGTGCTGTCTATAACATCCAAGTCATCAATAAAACGTTTTCCTCTGCTGTTGTTAGTCTTTGGCCAGCCCAACTTTACCTTCCTTTCAGGAGAAGCTGGCTGTTTATTTCCCTTGACTGGTTTGGATTGCACTTCTTGACAAGCCTGGGGTGAGCACCATGGCTCTGTGAAAATAATAGACTCTTCATTTGATGAGTTCTGCTCTCTTCTCAGAGACATTTCTCCCTGGCACTGTTCACGTTGAAGATGACGCGAGTCTTCTGTGTTTGGTGGTGTTGAACCCAGATGATCCCTTGATGTAAGATCTGTCAAGATATCATTCTCTGGCTGTGACCAGCCCCCTGCCCCATTCCCACCCCCATCAATTTGCCCTCAAACACAGATAGAACCAGAGGTTAGAGACTTCTAGTACGGTGGTTGGACACCTGAATAAATGCCTCCCCCATCTCACCAGGTAAACCTGAACAATGCTGATGTTTTTTTGTAGATTGACAGCTGGTCCGTGATAATATTTTACATTATTTTCAATTCTAAGCACATATGGAACTTAATTATACAACCTAAATATTATTATTATTATTCGGCAGCATTAAACTGGTACATATGCACATTCATAAGTTTCTATAAACATTTAAAGGTTTATAAACTGTTAAAAGAACCACATTTACATGTTTTAAATGTTAACAAACTGTTTAAAACATTATTATCATGCTTGTGCTTGTGTAAGGTCAAATAATATCCGAGGGTTTTCCATAACCTTATGAATGCCAGTTTAATGTTGCCATGCTATACCTTATTTTATCAATAAACAGTTTAAAAGGAATGCAAACAGAAAACAAACAACTGTAAATGAAGAAGTCATTTTTCACTTTACTGAACCCACTGTGTGAAATAAATAACTCCTTAATTTTGGAACTGTTACAAAATGGAATGAGTGGCATTACCCAGAAGAGGTTAAACAGGGAACCTCAAGTCTTAGAGGTTTGGCACAGAAAATACTTAGTGAGTTAAGGTCTGATGACTTGTCTGATAATGAAACAACTGAAGATTATTTTGGCTTGATGCTGCTATCTTGTTAAGACAGAAACTGCAGAGAATTACAACTTTAGAAATAGATACAGGAAAACAAGAGTCAGCAGTTGACTTTGTCTATGCAATACAGTGACTTTGCAAGCAGGTTTTTCCAAAAGTCAAAACTGAAGCCTTTTAAATATAACTATTGAACATTTCATTACTGATTTAAATCACCTAGTGGTTCACAGCCATGAACAAATTAAAAATTCTTTAACAACTGATGTAGCTTGGACTTAATAGTGGAATATGGGGCATTTGTAGGGTCTTAAGGTATCATTTGAAAGCTCCGAATTGAGGTTAAAGGTCAAATTAACTCCATCTCGGGTTCTAACACTAGGTCTTACACCTCAGAAACTTGAAATCAAAGAAGATCTGATAGGGTGATACTTAGTGGCATAGCTTAATTGACTAAAAACCCGTCTTGGTCAATACAAATGTCATTCATAGTGGTAGCAGGGAGAGGTCAATGGTTTAGTATAAGGGAAAGTCAAATTTAACTGACTGCTAAAATTATCATGGGAAAAATGTCCAACTAACCAAGGAAGGGCTGGATTTGATCCTGCCCTCACCAAACTGCTAACTTACGACAAGCTTATCACAAGTTGGCGAGAAGTTTGCGCAATCTTGCCGCAATCTTAATAAGATTTTATTTCTTAAATATCATGGTTGCGGAGAAGAACACGCTCGCTTGCATGGTTAAATGACTCGTCACGGATTCGTTCCTGCATTTACATTCGTCTTGCATGCGAATACCTTGGTCCTGTGCCCTTTCAAATGTTTTTATATGTTGAAATGCTCATAGAACTTTGTCATATAAGTCTTGCATGCATAAAATTATTTCAAGACATTAAGAAGATTTTTTTTATTTCTTTAAAGAAAAACACATGTAAAAGAGAACCTTGCACGACCAGTTCCACATGCAGATATAAAGCAAGAAAGCCATGGTGGCCCTCTAACGCTCTCTATACTGGCTTTCAGCTTGCTTTAAACTCTAATCACAAGAATAAATGTGCACAACTGTGCCCTTGTAATCTAGTGATTGCAACTTAAGTTTTCAGCAAATCATTGTCCACAGTAACCCATCCAGATTTCTTACAAACAAAGGTTCTGTTAAAGTTCTGCCATGATTAGGGTTTAATTCTGAAGGTTTAATTTTATAACTTGACAACAATTGATCCCTAAAGCAATTCCAAACTTATTTTTCCTACGAGATAGTTAGTTACCTATTTAATTTGTTCAATCCCCCTGCTGCTAGCCAAACGCCTGAGGCCATCTGGTTTGTATACAACATCCGCTGTCAACTGCCCTACTAACGAGCCTTATCGGCACTCCTTGGCGGTGATGCAAAGTGATGGCAGTAGCCGAGGTGTTCCGCTTGTTTCAGTTTGTCACCTTGCATCCCGATCAATGTACGCAGTAGATTTTCAGTGTACTAAAAGTTATTTTTTTCAGGCTATGGCCAAATGGTTAAAGAATATGAACAAGACGCAGACACAGAACAGAGCAAAAAGTAATTTTAAGTTATATTCAAGCAAAATTAAAACACAAACAGTGGCTTAAGTTCTTAGCAGGTGCAGGACAAAGTCCCTTCCGGACAAGATCTATTCTGTCCATTTTAGCAATGGCGGACACAGTCTCTCCTGTAAATTTAACAAAAGTGGTCAAAATCACTCCCTTAATTTCTAATGTATTTAGAAGTTTAGACTTTTATAAGCAATTCAGTTTCATAATGATTGTATTTACGAGACTTAACTCTGCGAACCAAATAAAAGAATGTTGCAAATTGTGGAAAATTTACAGATGTGGATTTATTCGCATTAGAAAATTTAATGGAGGGTGTTTGTCCAAGTTTTCTAAACAGGAAGATTCTATCCATATTGCGTTTTTAGCTATAACCCACGGTTTACATAATTATGTGTCAAGTTGCGAGATAAAGGAAGGTATATGGTTACGTTGGTGATATTGTTATTATCTTGTGATCTGCTGTTGTACGAAGAGCCATGTATAGCAATACTACATTATAATTTGTAACTTTTCGTTGACTTAAAATGTTGCTGCTGCTGCAAGCGTTTTAAAAAAATTCTACAAAAAGGGCAATTATTTTGACATATTTGGAAATATTTTGTGTTGCCCAAAGTAAAAATATATATATTATACCAGACCAATTATGCCTAATGGTTAACATTTGCCGTTGTTATTTATTATACTTAATATTTTTAAAGTTTAGAGACAAGATGTGAATTTGAAAAAGGTTGTTTATATTTTGTTTGCCAAAAATTCAAATGAACTGTCCTTGGGAAAAAGTTCAATATTTACTAATAGCTGTATTTCTTTTGGTCCAACAATTAATAAAGTCTTCGCGGCTAATCAGCACTGTTTTTTGTTGTTGCATCATTTATTGTAAGATGAGTTTTAATTTGTAACTTCAATAAGTACTCTTCTGCCAAATTATGCACAACACGTTGTCAATCACCCAACAGAAATATAAATTCAAGCAATATTAATGTATTTTTTTTAAGCCTAAAATCCGATGATACTGCAATGATTGCTTGCTGAAAGGTTGCGCTAAGATGGCAGGATTGTTATTATTATTTTCTATTCCAAAATGCAAACTACAATCGATGATTAGACGGAGCTAAATATGTTATGTAAATGCATTTTATGTTCCAATTCGAAGGGAAGTACACATGTATGTGTAAGTCTTTTATATCTTCGCGTTATTAAGAGTTCCAGAGGCGGTTTAATAAAACCATTAAAAGATTCACCTTTTGTCCAGATACACTTCAGAACGCATCTACGACAATATATACACATTTTCCTGGGGGAATAAGCCCCTAGACCACACTAGAATGTATATCAAAGTCGGCCTTCGCCCCCATCCCCGAGCCGAAAAATACTGGATCCGGGCCTGATAAACAGGAATAAAATAAACTGTATTTTAAGTATCAGTGACTCAGTCCTTCAACCTAACTGACAACAAAGACAATCCCAAACCTAAGCATCCCAAAAACAAACTAACTACTAAATTTGATATCAATATTTAAATCCTAACTAGACATTTAATTCAAAGGGCTAATTTGAGTATATAAAGGTCTCATTTCATAAGGAAGCTATACACTTAATGTGTTTTAGTTATTATCTACCTCCAAAGAAAGCAGTTTCTAAAAACTTCTTTATTGTTGTCTTTCAAAAACCTGGTCAAGTAGGTCTACAGTCTAATATCTAATATTACAAAAAATAACAGAACAGACAGCGGAGTATCATGTTAAACTCACTGTATCTTAAGTGTGAATGTGAACAAACATCATTTAATAATAAAAATCTGAAAATCGCCATTACGGTCATTTCAATAAAAATATGTTAGTAGCAACAACACTAATGAGTTAGACAGGTGCACGCACAATAATTCTTAATTTGCATACAATATTTAATTTTGTTTTAGCATTAAAAACATTTATTCTAAAATAGAAATAATGTGCAAAAAAAAGAAGAGAAAACTTGGACACTAAAATAAACGTATTACAATACCACGTGCGCAGTCTACATTTCAGGAGGCGCAATTTTGGACTGTCCCGCAATTTTCATGGAAATCCCTTAGATAAAAAAGTAAAAATGAAAGGCTTTCCTTCACTGGACTACTAAGCAGACGTAAGACATTGATATGTTTAAAGAATTATAAGATGCATTGCATTTAAAATCACGTTTTCTTAACGTATGATGTTAGTACATTAACGGTTTAGAATAAGGAATTCATGTGTCATGTATTTTTGCGATTTTTTCAGTTCGACATTTCAAGTTAGTTTTTTTCTTAACACCAACGTATACTGAAACCGTTGACTTCTCCATAAACATTTTTAATCTACTATTTATTTAAATTAAGCTTTAGTCAGAGTTAATAAGGCTCTGACAAGTTCAAACATTACACAAATTTGTGAAATTTATATTATAGAGTGACCCGATTAACGGTGTTTGTATTGTTGACTTTTCCAGTCATAATCGGAGAAAAATATATCCGGTGTGCAGGTAAGATGCACGATTTTCTCAAGCCCACCTAAAGTCTTCATCTGAGAAATCAACAAGGACAGACTATGAACTGTTTTCGAACACAATACCCGTTGTACTGTTTCTTGAGTGTTTTATTCTTAATGATAAATAATTTTTTTAATTTGACTTCATCATTTGAAATCATATTTGCCAACATGCCAACAAAAATGTCATGTCATGCTTTCTCAAATTATCAATAAGTGCTTAGCAAGCTATGGGTTAAGATATAAATTAATTGATATTTTATTTGTTTTCTTTACTAAATCACTTGAAATTGGAATGTATTTAGTACCTTTCTGTTGTGTTATTTTCCCTGTTTATTTTTGTTACATCTGATATTTAAGTAAAACCCACAAATGTTATCTTTCGATTTTATTTTGTCAGTCTATTCACAACCTAAGCCACTCAATTTCATTTTATCAAACAAGAAAAAGAAAAACACGCAATCTTGGGATGCTCAAGCAAGCTTGCAAGCGTACCAAACCGAAAGCTTGGTGTGAGCGAGCAAGCGCGCTAGTGAGCCGTAAAGCACGCAAAACAAAATGATCATGCAAGCATTCAAGAGAGCAATCAATATCGTAAAGGTTCCTATCGCAACATTGCAAGCTTGTACGACTGCTGTATTTGAGCAAAATACCATTCTGCAAGCTTAATCAAGTAATAAGCTTGCGTGTGCTTACTTTTAAGATTGTGGACTTTCTTATCGCAATCTTACCGCATGCTGAAAAAAGATTGCGACACGCTTGGTTGCAATCTTGCTGAAATCTTGTAGCAGACTTGCTGCAACCTTATTTCAGCTTGCGATTTTCGTGTGAGTGGGGTAATGACTGTGTTGTAAATAGTGGGCACAAAATTGTTACATTTGGTGCCGTGATCTACTGATCTACTGCAGTAGTCTGCTTGTCTTTTCTTATGCAACACTGCTGTAGAGTAGAAGCAGGGATAAGGGTTACTCTCAGAGGTGTGTAGCAATATCACTGGTGGTTCGTTAACAAAGCCGCTAAAGCTCAGTTGATAGAGCAACCAGCTGGTCTTAGGGAGGTCAGTGGTTCGAATTTCAGTGAAGAGTTACTTTTCCGCTCCTGTTTAACTATCATACACAATTAGAAATTTAATATGGACATATTTTGGAAAAAAGCAAAGTTAATTATCTTAAAAGCAACATTAATTATCTTAAAATGTATACATTACATTTCTTTCCTCCATGTTAGCCAAGTATACTGAAAGACTTTTAAATTTTGAGGTTTCATGAAAGAAGAACAATCTATCATGTTTTATTTATTCAGCTTGCCCCTTTAACCACGCTGAAACTTTAACTGATTCCAACTATTGTCATTTTTAGACAGAGTTATCAGCATAGTTCTGGCTTAATTTTTTTTCTCTTGCTAAACGTAAGCGAACTAAGCTCCCATTAAGATTACCGGTATTTATGACATATAATATCTTTTCTGTCAATCCTCTACCTATCAGAGGTGGTATGTGACAGTTAGTCTACACCAAATACATGCGACTAAAATTTTCAAACTGTCGGATACCACCTTTAAAGTGTTTGTTTCATTTAGGGATTTGTTTGTGTTATTATAAAAATAATTATGGATCACTTTTATTATATGTTAATGTTTCCTAATTAGTTCAAAAGAAAATTAATGCATAAACTAAATGTCATTAAATATTTATACACACTCTAATGCTGCGTATTCACTATAGTAAAAGGTAATTGAAGGTTTGTACTTTTTTATTAATTTACCATATTTTTGCAGACATAAAATGATTTTTGTTTAACAGAAAAATAGTAACTAAAAGGAAATAACGCAGCATTAAAGCTACTTTTTCAGATATTGATGCTTTCTTCTTTAGAGATTACAAATCGTTCTTATACATTTAAAACAATTATTGAAATAAATTTTGAAATACCTATATTTGCAAAACATGTCGGCTTTCAACATATACATTATATAATATTTAATGTAACTGCACCTTGAAGAGCATCAAAGCTGAATCCGCACAGCCCCAGTTTATAAATAGCGCTCTCAGATTGACAGCGATTCATCATGTGACCAAAGTTCATGTCAATTTAAAAATGAACACAATCACCAAATTCGACGTGAAAACTTTAACGTGGAAACGATAAGTGTTTATGAATTTCTCTATCTCATGGCTGTAAAATGTATACAGAAAAGGACAGATCTTGCGAAAAAGACCTTCTTGTTGTTAGCTTGCAATGAAATAGCTCTGTTGCTTTGGTTGCATATAGACCTAATAATGCATATATTCTTGATATTTACATTTAGGACACATTTAAAAATTATTAGATTTTTTCTTCTTGTTTAAATAGACACTTTTGGCAAAGAACATAAATCGATATCAGTTCACTTAATATATTTAAGGGTATTCTGAATTGTTTGTTTCGTGAGTTGAAAACACACACTGTATTTATTTGGCCAAAATGTCCTGCCTTTGTCGAACACAACGTGTATACTAACTGTGTAGAATAGATAATACCATTAATGCTTAGTTGTGTACAATTGTTACAGCTGCTTGGTTATTTTTGTTTTAAGATTATTATTTACCAATGTTCAGCCACAGAAAATGTGGGGTGTTGTTACTAGAAAGTGTTTGCTAATTACCTATAGGTATATCAGTGAGGAAGACACATCCAGATAGAAAGGTAACACTACCAGTCAGTGGATAGTGTGTACAAAGGAAAAGATCTGAGACAGAGAATCAGAGCTGCTAGGTTACTTAATATTTCTACTGAAAATGTTAACTGCTGTATGTTGTATTTCAAATTTAATATAGTCATTTAGATACTGGAAAAGATGTTAGCTCAGATGCTAAAGAAAACTTGACTACCGATGCCAAAAAGTCACAATGTAATAACATCATAATATTTCTAGATAATTATAACATTCTATAGAGTTTCCTTATATCATGATTGTCTCCTAATACATGCAGAAACATTTTTTATTAGTATACTAGTTTATCGATTTATAGTGTCAATAAAAGAAGCAAATTAGTTGAATTGATTTCCCCCGCCTAAGGCAAATGATATCCACTGAAAATCAGTTGTGGGTATTCCTATCCATACCTGTAATATGGCTCTTGGAAAATAGAATACTGTCAATGCTTTAAAATATGTAAACAAATAACAGTTTTATCAGCACATGACATTTTTTGTGTGTAAATCTTGGAAAGAGTAAAATAATGATAAAACAAGGAGAAAGTGTGACAGATAAACCAACAATTTCTTTGGGAACATGTAAGATAACAATACGGTTTTATTACGTTCTTTATTAAACCAGTTGGATGAAATAATATACATTTTTGGCTTAATGAAATCTCAAAAGGTAAATGTAATTACGAGTTCCACTACTTTAACAAATATCAGATCTGATGATGATGCGCAAACACCGTATATAAGCTATAGCGGTTTTCCCCAGTAACTATTTTTAGAAACAGTCAATTCAGGAAGCAAGATTAATAACATTCGCAAAATGATCTGAAGATGTCATTACAGATTAAATTAATGCCATACCACATAAAACACACCTATCTGTAGTAAAATATTTATGATGCAGGGTGTCACTCTTTCTGTGGTTTATAACACTGTGTATACATGGATACAATATACAATATAACTTCATTTATTTGATTCCCTTCAGTAGTTATAGATATGCCCTATACAAGCTTTAAATAATTCTGCAAATTAAACAAACAGTAGCTAATTATTCTTAGTCACTGCATATTTTCTCACCCCTTTATTATTGTTACAAATTTCACTTAGTTCTCTCCAGTAATTTTACAGATGAGATCTTGATGTGTTTTTATATAATATATATAAACAAAACGGGAAATAATTTTGCAAATACTAATGGCAGAATTATGCACCGCAAATCTTCTCATTGCCTATCATCAATATTCTGAGAATCATTAAGTTCCAATGTACAGTTGTAGAGATATGGTCTGGACAAGCTTTTCATATGAACAACTTTAAAAGGGCAAAATTCTTTAAATACTCAGCAGAATTGAGGTTCTCGTTCACTACACATCCTCTCATTGCCCTTTATCAATATTCCAAGTTTCATTTATTTTCCTTCAATAGTTTTAAAAATAAATGGCTGTAGACAAGTTTTTATTAAATGAAAGTCAATAACTCTGAAGAATATTGACTAATAAAAGAATTGATGGGCATCATCACAGTATGTTGGTTCATATTTATTCCAAGTTTTAACAAATTGTACCAGCTAGTTACCGAGAAATGGCAGCAGAGGGAAAATTGTGACGGACGGACGGACGGACGGACAGACTGAACAAAATTGATTGATAAAAACAAACTTGACGCGCAACATCACAGTATGTTCGTTCATATTTGTTCCAAGTTTCAGGAAATTCAAATAGCAAGTGACCTAGAAATGGCTGCAGACGAAAACCCTTTACCTTAAAAGAAAAACTTAAGTCCCACTGGTTTAATTTATTCTCTTCAATAAACAAGTTTCTGAACCACATCTTCACTTTGTTTTCTCCTGAACCTTTATGCTTTCCAGCTTAAACATGTTACAACCAAACACAAAGTTGCATTCTCTTTCTTTCTGTGTTATTGTCGTCGATTGGCACCGGATGCAATACATTTCACCTGCCATATGCTTGAGCTAAACATGATCTTCGCATCACGAATCAACAAATGATCGTTGATGGTTAGCTTCAGATTCTTTTGTTCACCTCTTTCTTATTTTTTATCACTCGTAGCCTTCTTTCTTTTTTCTTGGTTGTGCCTCTGGTGTCCACTTAAGTGAAACCGTTTTCAGCAGATAGTGGAACATAGTCAAAATATCCGAGTAACAGCACGCGGTCTTATTCGATCACCTCATCAGTTTCCATTATTCAATCACCTCAACAATTTCTATTACAAATACAATTACAAGTTGCAATTGACATAGAAGAGCACATGGCCAATTGATTTATTACAAAACAAATAACACCACAAAATGGCATGAATGCAATGTCCTTTACAGCTAGATATTTTCGAAAGTTTCACTTTCTAAACATACATAGTTAATATGGAAAACCAAGCTGAGAATTCGGTCGCCAGTCGGACGATCGGGTGTGTGCTTATTTCAAAGACTTATGAATTACTAATTTGGTAGCTCATGGTGACATTATCAACGATATTAAAAGGAACATTAGGTCACAAAAGAAGCTGAAAACCAATGGACCTACGGTAGAGCGAGCGGGCAATGCCAGACAACATTTTACGGGACCAGTATGACTTTTGCATTTTGACACAACAGGTTGGTAAGCTAACCGAGGTGTTACGAGTTACTGGGCTCAGTAAAAGGCTGCAATGCATTGTTTAGTTAAGTATATATGTTTTCATAATAATTAAGTTTTTTTGAAAATGATGTGGGTGTACATTCTGGTGGACCATCGGTCAATTTAATATTTAATGGACAGAGATTTTGGCGGACTAGGACCGCGGTCCACAGGGTTTGTCGAAGACTGGGGATATTCATAATATTCTTGATTATTCCGAGAAATTAGTATAATTGTCCCAAGATGTGGTCACCAGCAGTAGTTTTATGTATTGATCTACTTTCGTATATAGTTAAAGTAAACTTGGGAGAAGAAAATCCTGTCCCTAACTGGGATCGGAACTGAGACCTTCAGTTTTATAGGCAGTAACTCAACCACATCGGTTATAGTACGACAGCTGGATATGGTTACCGCGGATTCGCCGCCCCCTTGACCTTTTCATGAGTACCAAAAAGTTCGTTAGGGTATCTAGAAACTGAAACTTCAATGTACGAAAAATAAACTCATTTGGGCTACATGTAAACTAATGATTTCCATGGCAACCATCATGAAATTTTGACAGGAGGATATTTTAGAATAATGCTTATAATTTTTTTCAAAGATGGTGATAGAAGTATGAATATCTATACATTTTAGAGAGAATCTTAAAATATACTTTATTTTTGAAAAGTTGATTAGACTCTTTTTATTTAAAAGCACTTTTCAAACAAACTCAATAGTTTCGAACGTTATATACATACTACTACTTGTCTAACACGTCGGTCTAAATTTCATATGATTTGGTTCATTTTGTGATTTTTTTTTTATTTTCGCCCAAAGTTTGCTTGTACAATCTTAATGCATAATTTGGCTAGAAGTCTGCTTATAACAAACCGTAACTTTGGAGATTTAGTTTTGTACCATTCCTTAAGTGGAGGCTATCACTTAATGTAGTTTTGAACTTATTAGTAAAAGGTTTTGAAATTATTAGTTACTAAATGTAGTTTTATTATTAATAATTATGCATATTAACCAACATAAATATTTATATATTTTAATGAGAATCTAAAAGTAGACTTTAATTTTGACAAGTTAATTAAAATTTATTTCATTTAAAAGCCATGTTTAAACAAACAGAACTATTTTAAAAGTTAAATAGACACCTTTCTTAATCTGATGCAAGCTGATTTAAGGTTTGTATTATATTTTTCGATAATGTACGACTTTGTATTTAATTTCTATGGAATTTTTATCTTTGAGTTTAGTTTGCAAAGTTTAAAAGAAACCTGCATGTAAACATGTGTATTGTACTGTTTTGCTTATAACTTACTGGTGAAACCAGTTTTAGACTATGGTTATCCCTAAGCCAAGATTTGAAATTTATAGCTATAGGCAAGTTAGCCTTAATAGGTATTCTTGATTCTAAATTAAGAGATAAAATGAATATACGTTTTTAAATTGCTATATCACTTTTCTACATCACATTCTTATAAAATAAAATAAGTCTATTGTTTATAGTACCAGTTATTTCTCTTGATAATGCATTATCTCTTTTCACTTCTCATGATAATTAATTAATTATATTTTAAACCATTTAGTGTAAATGGGGGTTTTAAACGTCTCCTTAAAAATGGAAAAAACAATGATTTCTTCTATTAATAAATGCTTGAATGTCTTTTCAGATCTAAAACAAATGCCCTATTGTTATAATTTTGCAATTGTTTTAACCATCAAGTAAACTAAATCAAAGCATGGAATAAAAAAACATAACCACGGTGATGTGATATAACATTACTTTTCTTCTGGTGTCTAATATTTTTATCTTTCAGTAAATGATACTGTTGACTAACCATATGTATATATGGACCCAGGCAGATAACACATATGTTATTCTTCAATTAGCCTTTTGTTTGAATTTAAGAAAAATGCAATTGCTTCATTCAATTTAAAAGTAACACAAACTTTAGAATGATATGTGGTCCATTAGAGACAACAGATACAAGTGGAAGGTAAAAGGTAGATTTGGATTAGCACATTAATTTAGATTAAAATTCCGTGTGGGGTTATAATCACAAAAATTTCTGAAGGTGATATTACAGAGTACAGACACTTTAAGGCATTTTAAAATTAATTAAACGTATATATGACAAGTGACTTTGGTCACTTGATTATTTTAACATACACGATATAAAATACAATCTGACTGTAATTATAATTTGTATTAAATATACTGGATTTATTCTTCTCAAATGCATGTTCTACAAATAAGATATGAGCGGTTAATTACTCTGTTGTTAACGTAAATATTGTATTCAAATTAGGTCAAGTCATACTCTGCATTTATTGACACAAGTGAAAAAACGATTCACTAGCAAATTATTTGACATATGCTTCACAACATTAAAGTTTGCACTAAAGGTGAAATGTTCCTTGTTAAAAAGGATTGACAGTGTTGTAATTGATTTACAAAGTACTGGTATACCTGGTGTTCAAAAACTGAGATCAGTATCTGGTATCGCCCAGATGGTGTCACATACACATTGCGGTGAATAATGCATTTATAATATTTGAAATTATTTAATATTCTGACAGTCTGTCCAAGCATATCACAGTGGCCACCAGATATGTTTCCAGAACATAAAGCCCTCTGATGATTTCCATAAACGTAAGGGATGGGGGGTTTTAAGTCTAATGTTGGATTGGAAGTCAATATTGCTATAAATGAACACAGGAAACTACCTGACCACCAAGAGTTATAACTAGGTTATACAATAAGCAAAGATATACCGTTTATTTTATGCAGCCGATTTTACAGAAGTTTGATAAAAATACTGTAGTCCAAAATTGTTTATTTCAATTTTGCTTGTGATATAATTGTCTATAAAACTGAAAAATACAATTGTCACGTTATCTTGATTGGATTTTATATATATATATATATATATATATATATATATATATATATATATATATATATATATATATATATATATATATATATATATATATATATAGCTAGATTAACATTGACAAATTAGCAAAAGGATAAGACAATGAATGTGGTTAAATGAAACAATATTGTTCTAAAATGACATGTTTGTTGCGTTAATATATATGGTTTTGGCTGTCTACCAGGAAATATCGCGGAAAGGTTCCCTAAAACATCTAAAGAAGTTGTCCACAAATGTTTGAAGTTTGGAACAAATCAATGTATTATTATGTTGGTGAAATAGATGCGCAACATTGGATAATAAAAGATTACAGATTTTACCATTAAAGACCTTGCACAATAAACAAATAGTAATAAATGTTAAAAATATAATACAAAATCAAATGTCAATATAAAGTGAAATTGAAAATTATAGGAATTGATAACACTTATAAACAGTTTAGCAGTTCTCACCAACTTCAACCTAAAGATAAAGTAAAGAAAATTATGTAGTTCATTCATTATGAAAAGAAATAGTTAATTTCTTAACAAAACTCGATTTTATTGGTTTAATAATATTTTATTTTAATAATTTATTATTACTTAGTTTACAAGGATTTGAAGGTGTAGCATAAAATCACTAATAGAACAATAACTGGGGACTTCAATCTATACTAAGAATGATTTTTGGTTAAAAAATTTAATAATGACCGAAAAATTATTTTGTGTTAAAGTACACATGTTAAGCTTACAATTAAGGGTTTTGAATATTCATAAGAACTAATTTACAAATTTTTTTAACTTTAATTTTATCTTAGCTTACTGATAGCCTTCACCAAATGACTAGTCAATAACTGTTTTTTCCATGTTATAAATAGCTATTAGCAGGCTTTTAACATATTCGTGTGTTTAAAATTAATAAGGAAACTTAGACCAAATTAATGTACCAATTCATGCAAATCTCAAACACGTATCACACTAGGAGGGATGTCGACTAAATGTTTAAAACAGTACAGTTTGTTTAAATATGACATTTATATGAAATAAATTCTAATTAACTTGTCAAAATGGACATCTATCGCTAGGTTCTCTAAATATGTATGAATATTCATGTTGGCTAATTTACATAATTAATATTTTGAATATAAGTTTAGCGATAGCTCCCACTTTAGGAACGATATGAAATATTCTTCAACGTTATGGTCAGAAATAACCAGACTTCTAACCAAATTTAAGCATTAAGATTGAATTAGCCACATTTGAATAAAAAAATCATAAAAAAGAACCAAATTATATGAAACTTAGACAAACATGTGTTACACAAGTAGGGGTATGTATATAACCTTAGAAACTATTGAGTTTGTTTGAAAAATGTTTTTAATAAAAAGAATGAATCTAATCAACTTTTCAAAAATAAAGTCTATTTTTAGATACTCATTAAGATATGTGAATATTCATGTTGGCTAATTTGCATAATTAATCATTTCAAATCTAAGTTAAGTTATAGCCTCCACTTAAGGAATGATACAACAATTATCTTTCGAAGTTATGGTTAGTTATTAGCCAAGTTATGCATTAGGATTGAATAAGCAAAATTTGGACGAATATAAAACAAAAAAATCAAAAAAATCACAAAATGAACCAAATCATATGAAACTTAGACCAACATGTGTTAGGCAAGTAGTGGTATGTTTATAACTTTAGGAACTGTTGAGTTTCTTTGAAAAATGTTTTTAAATGAAAATAATCTAACCAACTTTTCAAAAATAAATTATATTTTTAGATTCTCATTAAAATCTAGTTATAGCTTGTACAGCCACGGCCACCCATGCACATAACGGCCATTTAATAACATTTAATTGACTACCAGTTGTGTACTTCTATCACCCTTTTTAGAAAGTTATAAGCATTTATCTAAACATCCTATCACAATTTCATGATGGTTGCCATGGAAACCATTAGGTTTTTTTATAGCCCAAATGAGTTTATTTTTGAGTACATTGAAAATTCTGTTTCTAGACACACTGACGAACATTTTGGTACTTATGAAAATAGGTCTAGTGAGATGTTCGGAAACTATATCCAGAAGCCGGACCATAAGGGGTTAACCCAACAGCAAGGGGTATGACTCTTTACCGGATATAAATTCTTATGATGCTCAGATTTGTGACATAGTTTTAATGAAACTGTTTTATATATTGTAGGGTAAAGCAGGTGTAACAGAAAATGTATAGAATTTGAAAATTAACACAACGAATGAGTTATATACTTTAATGTAGACGTGTATGTTAAATAAAAAAAAATCTCCAACCAGTTTTGAATTAATAGATATTTTTTCTTCTTTAATTGGTAGTGAATGCATTTCCTTTGTATAACTAAGAAAAATAAGAAATATTATGTTATGTCCTCTTTAGGCGAAGTATTTTGAGTATAATTTGGAAACAAGATATAGGATTAGACAAACCAACCAAGGATGTTACTTGATTGGTTTTGCTCAAACTATCCCAAATATGTAATTTATTGTTTACAAACCAAACGCGTTTTAGACTGATTTTCACGATTCTTCTGCTTATTGCACTTTATAGCAAAATTCACCAAGCTCTTAATAGCCATACGATTTATTTAAGAGTTGCCCAAAATGTTCTATAAAGTATTTTGGTTGATGATGCTGAATAAAAACTAATTTCACCACATGTTTTGAATATACCAGGTATTGAATTTGTAATAAATTTTAGCACAAACTAAAATTCATTTACAAAAACAAAATTAAAAACTATACATGTTTCCTTCTTTACATGATTCCTTCTTAATCTGGTAGAGAGATGCAGAAACAATTGTAAAAGTTAATAAGTAGAAAGAAATAAAGTTAACCATTCGTTCCCATACCGGGATTCGAAGCTTTAACCCTCAGTTTTGAAGCATTTTAACTATAATGCTGAAACTCTTTAATTGGAGGTGCAGCATTACATTTGCTCTACATTAATAAATAAAATTCATGTTGCAAAAATAAGGCAACCATTGTTATTACGGTTGTGATGATATGCCGATGGTAATAAATACAATAGCTAGCAGAGTTAATTGCAAAATACTGATCAATATATTTAGGTGCTGGGAGTCAAACAAAACGATTTTCTAACACTTCGGTGAAAGTTCATAATAGGGTCTTAAAAGATCGGCCGGGGGTGAAAATGGTGGGTCGGTCGGGTTACAGGAAACAGACATATTTTAAAGACCTTATATATACAATAATTATGTAAAGGCGTGTAAACCTTCATGGGACGATAAACCCAATAAACAAACAAACAAACCTTCATAAAATGGTGTTTCATTATTTAAAAATAATAATATTGTATCAAAGTAAATGAGAATATTACAAATTAATCTGTAGATAATGACTTTAACGTTCATATCCGTACCACCACCTCACGCCCTGCTTAGAGTCGATATGGATATGGTGCGTCTATATGTATATGCAATAATTTTGTAAATACGAGCATTCTGTCATTAAAGTTGTTAAATTAATTGAAAAATGGTGATATTATATAAGTCTTCACATTAATATAACAAACAATGCTGTAGTTTGCAATTTCAATGTTCATATCCGTACCCTTATGTCCATGGATATGAAATCACATATAGATAAAAAACTGTATTTTGGACTATATCTATATCTAATTATTAGAATACTTAATCAGAATTATTTCATATACAAACAAATACATAAAAGGACATCTTAACACTGAACAATCTAAGGAAAGGTTTGTAAATATTGATTTTTACATTCATATCCGTACCCCAGGTTCATATCCGCGGATATGAGCTCATATCCCGTAATTAGTCATGCCGTGTCGGATCACTCGGAACTCCTCGGGTAATTCCGTCAACGTAATCACCTCGGAAATAATGCTGTCGCCGCCATATTGACGAACTACATCCAAAATGGCAATCGTACCTACTCGGCGATCTCCGGCAAGCTTCGGATATAAACATCACCGAAGCATGATCCGAGTGCATGCAGGGTAATAACTGGTATATTACACTTTTACCAAATCCTGTCGGTAATATACATACAGTATCAACTAAGTTAAAAGTATTCTTCAACGAAGCAATCTTCTCTTCTTTCAAGGAGTGTTGAATCTCCATTATATCTAAAGCGTACTGTATGCACTTTGAAAAGTCAGCTATATTTGTTTACATAATTCAATGAGAAGTTATTCGCCGGGGCAAATCACCAACTGGTGTATTCCTACAATTACATCCGAGGCGATATATCCGAAGCTTGTCGGAGATCGCCGAGTAGGTACGATTGGTGTCGGATGTGCCTAAGTGCTGCACTGCACGTCGCCCCTTTTACGTTTCAGAGCTAGTCAGCTCACCAGAATGTCCATGCAGGCAACACTCTGGGTCAGTCAAACACTTCTGACTCCATTTCTCCTAATAGTCTAATGAGGAAAGGTACTCACCAGTCTCTGGGAGGAGAAAAATCCTGTGTTGGAATTGCCTATATGCAGTACATACAGCACGTTGAAACTGCGACTGAAGTGTAATCTCACCGAGGTTAGGACTTTTTTCGATCCGGATGTAAAAAAAGTTGTAGATAAGCTTTTAGCAATCCCTGTTGAAAGTCCAACCATTGCAGTGTTATCGTATAACCCGGTGCAGATGTAAAAGTTATCATGATTGAATTTACAGTGTTGAAGTGCATTTACTATTTAAACAGCGAACCGTTTCTTTGGGAACCGCAAAACTATATATACTGAGAAAGAGCAATGCTTGAACACCTATGCACAGTAGATAGTTTCCACATCAGTGAAGATCCCTTATCTTGGCAGCCATTTTTTATGGCTACTTCAATACAACGTTTTTTGATATGTACCGCTAATTATTTTAATGTGAGAATTATGTTTATAGCATGTGAATTAAAATGAACACTTTAATATAGCAAACGGAAATGGTTTGTTATACATATTTATGTCATTTAAAGAGTAATGCTTTTGTATTGGATATATATATAGATGCCTATAACATGTGCTTGTTATATGTTATATGTGAAATGTTTATATGAAAAATTTGTAAGGTGCATGTGGGATGGCCCCGACCCACATGTCACCTATGACGGGGATAATAAAATACTACAACCTGAATTTTTTTTAATAAAGTCTACTTGAGTCAAATCTTGATCCACAGTGGTTTCATGACCATTGACTGGCTGTAGCAGTCTACTTGTGCCAAAATTTTCTTGATACACAGTGATCTCTTTACTGTTGCTTGGCCATAGGAGTCTAGTTGTGTCAAAGCTTGATCCACAGTGGTCTCTTTGATATTGCTTGATCATAGGGGACTATTTGTGTCAAATCTTGATCCACTGTGGTGTCATTGCTATTGCTTATCCATAGGAGTCTACTTGTGACAAATCTTGATCGACAGTGGTCTCATGACAGTTGATTGGCCGTAACAGTCTACTTTTGTCAAATATGAATGCACAGTGTTACGTGTATTTCTTTTTATGGACACAGGACAATGGTTCCTCAGTTCCATCTTCAAATGATCAGGATTTACAACCATTTACTCTTTTCTGGTCATTATTGTTTTCTTTATTCAATAAGTTAAGTTCATTTACATTCAAAACGTTTTGTGTAGTTCTTCTAATCGAAAAAATACCCCTCTCTCTTCAAAATTTTGTGGATATTGTTTTCAATGACGTCACTACTT
Source organism: Sinonovacula constricta (assembly GCA_007844125.1). Taxonomy (NCBI): domain Eukaryota; kingdom Metazoa; phylum Mollusca; class Bivalvia; order Cardiida; family Solecurtidae; genus Sinonovacula; species Sinonovacula constricta. The sequence goes on from CM017572.1 coordinate 32,863,966, forward strand.
TCTTCATAACATATCAAAGAAAATGTCAGCGCTTGGACAGATTTTTTATTGACATAGATGTTTTTTCCATAGACATATAGTAACGGGACCGCCGACTCCGCAAGGTGCGCGAATATGTTCCAATTTCGCAGCGCCATCACCGGGAGTCATAGAGAGACTTCCTGTCGGGGTTCCGCATGCACATCAATAGCATAATGCTGACAAATAAAACAGATTTGAAGAAAAGCGGCCACGGAAAATGAATCAACTTGAAAATGGATTGAAGGTAAATATCTTCTGTGTATGTGTATTCATTGCCTGCTTTTAGTTTTCCGTGAATCGGCAGTAAACATATCGTAACCACGTGTAAACAAAGAACCCGAATTCTGAATGAATCATAGACAATGTCCCATTTGGACCTTATTTTGCTGTCCTTTTCGATAAATACTTCCATAGATAATACTGTGTAGCTGGGTGTATTTATTATGGCTTGTATTTGTAAAAGCTGCACGAAGAACGACATAATATTTAATTAAAATAAAATAAATAAGTCGTCGCTTGGAGACACAGGAGGAAGACTGCGCAAAGATTGATGGTGGAAATGATTAAGCGTGTAAAGGAACTCAAATTGGAAAGAAAAAAGAACCACAATCAACTATCAATATTTGATCACAAGTATAATTAGAGTATGCACTTAATTGTCTTTTTATACTGATTTTAGGAATGGGACAACAGTGATGAGTCCACTGACCCAGAGACGTCTCTGCCTGGCCTGTGCCTGTTGCCATGAGACGTTCAACTAGTACAGGGGAGCTTAAACACATCTTGGAGCCAGAATTCTTCCAGACAATATTAAAAATTACTATTGAGTTGTTAGATGTCAACATATTTTTTTTTATTATAACAGAACATTTTGAGAAATAGATCATATAAACAACAGCTGTGGTCTTCTTGGTGTGTGTTCAATTTTGATATATATCCTACATTATTGACAGACAGAGCTTACTACCTACTGCTAACAAATAGTTTTAACATTCATATAAGAGGAACCCTGGTTTACATGTTTAAGTACACTAATTATACATTTAGTAAATGTAGAAACTCCATTATCTGTATTGTTTATGTATGTTTGATGCAGTAATTTAAGTTTATTTTATTGAACGTTTCTCTATAGTTGTATGTTGTTTTGACAATATAAACATGTCAAAGTTCAGACTTAAACTAGTCACAACGATACATGTATGTTTTAAGTATTTACAAATTAATAAATAAAATATATATAGTTTTAGTTATATTGACTGGGAATAAGCTTAATTTGTTTTTCTGATTCAGTGTGCATTTTTAAAACATAAAGCAGATAACTAAAATAACAAACATGCCAATTTAACAAATGATATATGTTGTAGTTGCAGCAGGGTTATTCATCAACTAAACTGAATCAATTTAGAGACATTGGATAAGTAACAATACAAAACCAAGGCCTGACTCAAACACTATTTAATACTTAATGTAATGAATAATTGGGTCTATGATTTAAAACTAACAAGTGTTGGTATTAATTTACAACCTGCTTAAGTCTCTACTTTATATAGTATATATAGTAAAACTTTTCTTCTTACAGTGTAAAAACTTTCAACATGGCTCAAGCGTTTAAAACTATTAAATCTTGCATCCAGAGATGACACTCTTACTTGCAATGGCTTTTATTATACTCGTTAATGTTGTCAGAACAAAAAAAGAATAAATATGTATAACTAATAATTTTATTCGTTTTTCCATTTTGTTCATGTTAAGGTGATTAATCAAGAACACAGCTTTACCATGTGCAGAGAATATTTTAATGTGTCATTTATGACAGATAAATACATATAAATTTAAATAATATGCAGACAATGATTATGCAACACCATTGCCTTTTTTATAGAAATAAAGGTCCAATAATTTATTAAAGTTGTTTCTCATGAAAGCTTAATAATTATATGTATAATAATAGCACATGTTTTATTCTCCCTATACCATTTGATATAAATTGTCTATGTGCAAGTACTCGATAAATGTGCCATTAAGGGGTTCTTTCTTTTAAATTTTAAACATGTGATTTAATCTTAGTAAAATGCACTTTAAAAAGTTGTTTTGATAGCATTCAAAAACATGACTGTCACCCATTAGATATGGTAAGTAAATTAGATTATTCTGTTATGCTGATTTTAGTTAACTGTCGAATTATTTTGTAAATTATATGGAGAAATAAACAATATTTAATATAATCCTGAGTTGTGATGTGTTAAAACAGTTTTATAAAAAATAAAATGGTCTACCACTAAAAAGCAATACTGAAAAAGACTGAAAATTTAAAATCTTTTAATAATATTTAATCATTTTCAAATAACTGGTATTTCCTCTCTGCCTTCCTGACAGCTGTGCTTCTGTTGGCTGACCCATGGTGTTTAATTTAAAGGTTAATTGTCTCTGAAGAAATGGTCCATGTCATGGTAACTGAAAAAAAAGTATCAATCAATACTTGGTTTTATTTACCCTCGCCCTTACTATTGTTAAAGGGCGAGTATTAATGTATAGGAGTTTTAAATAAAATAGCAAATTTAGTTTTAATGGCGTGAGGGTTGACTAATGCCATGAAGGTTAAGATGATTAAAAATTAAAAATGTAGGGATGGTTATTGTATGGTAATTGATTTGGCAATAGGCACCTATATAGAATGTATGGATGTTTGTATTTTCTATGAGGTATATGAATTGTGATGTATGTGTCATAAAAGTTAATTTTGTAAAATTGTAAGGTCTGCACTTTCTTTTCATTTCACTTCTCACTGTACATTTTTGTTTCAGTCCACCTAATTAACATAAATAATATAACTTATTCGCCTCATTATAACACAATACAATATAGTGCAATACAATACAATACAGTACCTCTTTTGGGATATGTAATGTTGCTGTAAGCACCTCCTAAGAATATATAAAACAATTTAAAAACCAAGAAATGAGTTTGTTTAAAAGAAAAGTTAAAAATATATTTATATTGTTCTGTCCGATGCTTGCGGCGCCTTTTTAGGACCAGTTAAGAGTACTTTTTATTAAAAGATCAATAATTTAAATAATAAATGCTATATACATTACTATATACAGTCTCCAATATACATTGTGTCAGGCCCGTCCTTTGTTACTAGTCTATTTTTTAAAATAAATCTTATAGATAGAAAGGACTGGTTAACATGTAGATGATGGGACCTATATTTTTATTTTGCGGTCCCGCCAACAGTCATATAACTTTTATTTATCCACATGCACCATAGAAGTAGAGTCACAAGAGAAGGTGCCTCACACGTCCGGTGAACCCATGCGGAGCCCCCCCGTATGATCTGAGTCTGTAACATAGCAGCTCAGTTGATATAGCCCTCGGTTATGTTAATTCATGATTCAGAAAGTTAATTTCATTTATAGTCAACCATTTTTCTGATTTTTTTAAATCAAAATAATACTATAATCTTTTCTAAACACTATGTGGACATTATTTTCAATGACGTCACTACTTTCGTCATAACTTATAGAAAATATCAGCGCTTGGACATTTTGTATTCAAGTAGATCGCTTTTCTTTTCATAGCTTGCAATCGAGAAACTCGTCAGGAAGTGCGAGGTTAGAGCTCTGTAAAATCGGTTTAAGCACCCCAGTCGGTCCATATTGCCGACTGATCGTTCCAAGGCGGTAACTGTCGGGTTTGCTCTTTTCGTTACATGGCTCATCACAAATTTGTTCTTACTTTTCGCTTGGCTTGCAAGTGAAATACCTTTGTTCTGTGCCTTTTCGGAGTTTGGTATATGTTTCAATGCTCATAGGACTTTGTCATATATTCTTATCTATACTTAACTTAAGAATTATTGTCTGAATATTTTTATATTAGTACGAGGGTTGTTGAGTGTTGTTATATTTTAATACTCCTTTTAATAAATATAATGTCTTATTGTTAGTAATGCAGTTAATAATTGTATCGAATATTGTGCCTATCAAAATGTGGAGATTAAATCTCCTTTACTTTTTGTGGTTCGCCATTTTTAGGACCATGTGTTGTCGAGGCGGATTATATTCGGCCGTGTATACGTGCATGTTACTTTAAACTTGTCTTAGGAGGGCTCCGCACGGACTTTCCATGTTTTTACAGATATGACCGGGTGCCTTTTTATGAATGGAAACCATGCGTAACGGTAAAGATATTTTTTTGTTTACTATAAGGCGACCTTCACCTTTCAAGGTTTATTTTCCCACGCTAACCGGGGAAAATATAGGCACGTATTTTAAATTAGTCTATTTATATTAAAATTCTTCGTACTTTGCCTGTTAATTATGTTAATATAACGTAAATGTTTATTATAAATATTAGTATTATATTCATAGTACTTGTCTTTATGCAGATCTATTTAATCTAATTCTGTTATAAAAGTGTGTTTAAAGCTAGATCTATCTGCTTTGCTCCTTGTTCAAGTAGGTGTGCTTATTTACCGCTTACGCATAGTTATTTCCATTCTAGTGGCTTAATTCAAAGTTCTAACAGCATCGCGATTGAGCGATTGGTCTCTTAGAATTAAAGGTGTTTCTGGAGAAAGGAATTTTTAGAGATGTTATGTACTGTCCAGACTTCCTTTTACTATTGGACGTTGCCCGGGTATAACCACCGTCATTACTATTATAGTAGTAGGACTTATTACTATCATTACTATTATTACTTTTATTTTTGTTTTTTCTTTTCCTTCCCCTTATTCGAGTTCGCTTTGGGTTCCTTGAAGAGGCTATATTATCCTGGGCCCCGTATAATCCTCCCCTCATCATGCCCTCTCACTTTTAGATGACCCCCCCCCCCCCCCCTGCGGGATGTACAATGGAATTTTGATCTTTTTTGTCGAAGTATATTCACCTTCGTGCCTATCAGGGCCCACCAACTTCCCTCAGCCCCGCACCCCCCTAGTGTGGGTACGGGGATGAGGGCTGATCCGGGCAAGCCGGGCGTTAATATTGATCTAAAATACATAGTATCGTGTGCCTATCAGGCCCTACCAACTCCCCCGGCCCTGTCTATGGACCATTGTCCATCCACAGGGCCGGGGGTCGATCCGGGCAAGCCAGGTCACGATATTTTAGTAATGTATTGTCTTGGAGTATATCCCGCAAAGGGGTTCCCCATATTAAGCTATGGTTTGGTATGGATGGATTTACCGTTGTAGCCCTTGTTGGACGAGCCAGCTCTCCGTGTTTATGATATTTAAGGAAGAGGGATGGCTCCCCGGTTCGATTTTGGGAGGGGCTGGTATTATATCCTTTTATCCCAGATTAAGGTTTGTTTGTATGCTTCTTAGAGAAATTAAAAAGGATTATCTTCTCATAGGGCTATATCATAAGGTCCATTATTGGATTAAAGTAATTGTGCTATAAACTATAGTTATATACCATATAACTTATATTATTATGAGGTATAATTGTATATAGTGGTTCTTAATATTTTGAGAAGGCATGATGGTGGGTCGGTCGAACATTTGTTTGTATTTTTTTTTATTTTATAGTTTGTTTTTGCTTATAGATTTTTGTTGACATCTGGGTGTTGTCAATAAATTCCCCCAGTGCTTTAGATATAGTTGTTTCTAGTTGTTTTCGTGAGTAGAGGATATTTGCCTTGTTAAACAACACATTTTCCGAAAGTAAAACTTGTTCTAATTTTATCCTCTATCCCCCCCCCCACCTGTGATCTTAGCATTGTAGCAGCAGGTGTTTGTCGTCGTCATTCCTGACCCCGTATGAAGAACAGTTTGGATGAAGGTTTAAGACGTATTGGCCGGTACTGCCAGGTAGAAGACTTGTGCCCAATCTTAATCTTGTTATACTGCGTTCAATCCGAAAGTTAATTGAATAAATTGGTGATCGTTTTAGTGATGGTGTTTTTGACCGTCCATCATTGATTTTGTAGTAGATTTCAGTTGGTGCGAGACCAGTATGACGACCCACCTGCGATTTGCTCAGCCCGGCTTTGGCAGTCTCGTCAGCCCTTTAGTTACCCGAGATCCCTACATGTGCTGGACACCATGTTAATGTGACAGTGTGGCCTTTCTCCAAACACTGGTTTGCTACAATTTTGATTTGGTTGAGGAGGTCAGGCCTAGATCTGCTTTTGTTATTATCTATGGAAATAAGTGATCCTAAAGAGTCCGAAAGAATAACAGATCTTGTTTTTTCTTGTTTGTTTATCCAGCTCACTGCTTGTAGGATGGCGTTCATTTCCGCTGTGTAGATGGAAGTTTTGTCTGATATTCTTTCCAAGAATGTTAGGTCTAGTGAAGGAATACAAAAAGCGGAAGCCACCCTGCCTTTTTGTGGGTCTTTACTTCCATCTGTATATATTTTAACGCAGCTATTGTAATAAATGTTCAAATGCTCCAGTGTTAGCGCCTTGATTTTATTAGGGCAGTCATTTTTATTGAACAGTTTTGTAAGACTTAGATAATTCTCGTTTTTTTAGGGTCCACGGTTCTACTTCGGCCGGGCCGAGCGTCGCTACGCCGCTCTCTTCGACACCGCAGGCTTCAACCAGGTTTTGGATATGTGCTCCAATAGGAAGGTTTTTTTAACCCCTCCGTGGTGTTTTGTAATAGTAGCCTGTGCCGAAGATTTGGTTCACAGGGTTGTCCGGTTTGGTACGGGCCCTGGCCCAAAATCTTATTGACTGATCATCCCTCCGCAGACCTAGGGGAGGCAATCGGCCTCTTGTTCCAATATGCTTATGGGTATGGATTTTAGGGCCCTTAGTGCTATCCCGAAAGCTTGATTGTGTAGGCAATCTAGCTTTTTAAGATTTGCTTTGGCTGCGATGGAGTAGATTTGACCACCGTAGTCTATTTTTGGACGTATGAGAGACTTGTAGAGTAACAGGAGACTGTGTTTATTTGAAACAAAGTCAGTCCCTTTTAACATCCTCATTAAGTTCAAGTCTCTCTGACATCTTTCAATAATGTCTTGAATATGACTCTTGAATGATAACATCCTATTAAGTGTCATTCCCAGAAATTTCACCATATCTTTAAAATTTACTTTTTCTCCCCCTAAATATACGTCCAAATCCATCTCTGGTTTAAGTCCAAAAAGTATGCCCACTGTTTTACTTTGTGAAATTTTGAACCCCCATTTTTTTACCACTCCCAAATGGCATCCAGTCCGCTCTGGGCTTTTTTTCTGAGCGGTTTTAACGAGACGCCTTTTAGCCTGCGCTTGAATCATCGGCGAATTGGTTCACTACTAGTCCCGTCCCTCGACACTGCTAGGAAGGTCATTTATGAGGAGGAAGAACAGTAGTGGGGAGAGTATTGTCCCCTGTGGGGTACCCCTCTTTAGGGTCTCATATTGTGAAAGTGTGTCCCCCACTCTGACTTGAATTTTCCTATCGTTTAAAAATGCTCTCAGGTACCTGTAGCAGTTGCCTGTTATACCATGATCTTTTAGTTTAGTGAGAACTCCTGCATGCCATGTCAGATCAAAAGCGGCCTGTAGGTCGAAAAAAAATGGCTGCAACATACCTTCTCCTATTCCTAGCATAGATTATGTCATGTTGCAGTCTAGCGAGCTGATCTAATGTGCTCCTACCTTTTCTAAAACCGGATTAAAAAGGATTTATAATGTTTTTTTAGATTCTAATAGATGCTCTAAACGGCCTTAACCATTTCCCCGCATGGGATGTCAGGCTTATGGGTCTAAAAGATTTTGGTTCATTTTCAGGTTTGCTTTGTTTTAGTAAGGGTATAACTATGGCTTCTTTCCAGGTTTCGGGGTATACCCCTGTCGTCCACACCATGTTATATAGTTTGAGCCAAAGTTCTAGGGCTTTTTGGGGCATATTTTTAAATACAATGTAGCATGTACGATATTTTGTCTTTGCCCGTGGCCGAATTACTCCTTGTTCTGATTACGTCCTCAAGTTCCAAAATTTAGAAGTATTATTGAGAGGGATGTTTTTTTCTCCTGGGAGTTCAATTTTTTCATTATTTTCTGACTCAAATTTTGCCTGGATATTCAATATTTCTATAGGAATATTTGAGTCACTGGAGACATCCTTATAATGAGAGACAAGTATATTGGCTTTCTCCATAGGGGTGACTGCGGATGTCTTATTATCTTTTAGTAGAGGTATGGGGCTATATAAATTTCCTCGAATTCTGCGGGTTTTTTCCAAAAATCAATCGAATTCGTGTTGTGATTGCACGAGTTGCAGAATTCCTCCCAGTCTTGCCTCTTGGCGTCTAGTATAACCTATGCTGCGCTTCTCTGAGCCTCCATGTACATGTTATAGTTTTCTGGACAGGGATTTCTCTTTAATTTATTTAGTGATTTGTTTCGCCCCTTGACTGCATCATTACAAGTTTTGTTCCACCATGGGACAAGGCTTCTCCTATGCTTCTTTGCTTTACTGGCCGGGATACACTCCCCCGCAATGAATAGAAACTTTTCGGTTAAACGCTGACAGTGCATGTTTACATTGGTCGAGAATACTTCATCAGTGTTAATTCCCTCGCACATTTCTTTAAATTTTTCCCAATCTGCTTTTTTGTAGTTGAATTTGGCGTCAGAATTGATTTTTGGCTCTGGCATACCATGTTTTTAATTGAGGTAATGATTGGGAAGTGATCTGATCCCCAAGTATCTTCCATTACTCCCCAGTCCGAAAATATTGAAAGTCTTGGTCTAGCTATCGTTAGGTCTAAACAAGTCAACACTTGGCCTACTCTGGTTGGACTGTCGTCATTTAGTAGGACTTTACCTGTATCAGTAACCCAGTTCCAAACTACCCCCCCCCCACCTGACGGTCAGTACTGGCTGAACCCCAAGCTACATGGTGGGCATTGAAGTCGCCAGTTAGGATGCTGTCCTTATGCTCACATGCCAAAAGTGAGTTTATTTTGTTAATTACTTCAGGGTTCCAGCCCCTGGAGTAAAGATTGACCAGAGTTAGAGGGATTTTTTTCTAAATAAAGGTTGATTACTTGCAGTTCAACCTTCGTTTCCCCGTTTTGATCCCTGATGTTTTCCACTGCGACCTCTGCATAGTTGATTGAATCGTTAACATACACTATCAGCCCCCTCCCCATATACTTGGTTGTTAGAGTTTAAATAATACTTGTATATCCCTTTGTATCCAGGTATTTTTTTAATTGTATTTTTGATTATTTTGACTCCTGGATACATATGACATGAATAGCATGTTTTCCTAAATATTCCAAATGTTTGCATGTTTATGTGCGGTTAACCCCCCAGCATTAAAGAATATTATGGTGAAGTTTCTATTGAATTTATCTGCGGTTGGATGTCAGTCTTCCTTTACTAAGAATTTGGGTTCTAGTCTTTCTGAGAGTTGGGGGCCTCTTCAAGGGTGTTCTCAATAGACCAGTCGCGAACTCGTTGGGGACTTTACGGGGGTCCCAGGAGCATGGTTTGTTGTAGAGGAGTGTTGTGATTCGTGGATTTGGAGCTTTTTTATGATTTGTTGTTTTAGGAATTTATCCAGGTTGACACCTGTTCTAATAGTTGTCTTGGCTCTAATGTCTTTAATAATGGTGAGCAAATCATAAATAGTAATTGTTAGTTTAACTTCTTTATGTTCAATATCAATATTGTGCCTAGTCCCCTTTTCTTCTTGTAGGATTTTTATATTAATGGGAAAGGACTGGGTCGCTCTATCTACTCCTTTAGAGGGTATGGCTGTCTCTGTTGTCACTGGGGTGGGGGGGGGTCACCTCCCCGGTTCCCAAGGTGGGAATCGGTTGAGACATAAAATCCACTTCCCCTGTGGCAGGAGGGACAGCCTTGGTGATAGGCAGGGACTCTCTCTCCAGACAGTCCTCGACTTTGTCGGGATCTGTCTCTGAGTCGGTGTCGATGCTGCTATCCGACATGGATGATATAGAGATTGACTCATCCCCATCAGACAGCAGGACTACATCGTCCTCTATCACCATTTTTGTCTCTTTTTAACACTCCTCTATTGGTATGGGGTGTATGCGCACGGAACAGTCGGCTTTTTTAGGTTGGTTGCCGGGTGATTTAACCCCCGGTCATACCTTCCTATCACCGAGGGCTGCTGAGGTCCCCCCTTGGGCACGGAGCACAGAATCTGGAAACTGCAATGTTTTCCGTCTCCTACCTGCCTCCAGAGTTTACCTTCAGCGTTCCTCACCAGGCGGTTTATCGGCCTTCCGGGTCCCTCCACCCTCCCCTGGGACTGGGGTGGGCTTGGGTTTTCCGCGGGGGCCTGACCTGGTGGCGGAGTGCGTGCGCTGTTATATAGGTGGAAAGAGGTGGGCGGCACTTGTAAATTTGCTTTCTGCCACCCCACTCCTTCTCTCCTCATGAGCCAAGTCACTTTGGCTGCCCTTATATAGAAAGGGCAGCCCCTATAGCTCGTTGTATGGGGGCCTTGGCAATTGGCACACTTGTTAGTGTCTGATGTGCATTGTTTTATACCATGCTCCCCTACCCCGCATTTGACACATTTTATATGACCCCGGCATCTCTGGGATTTGTGTCCGACACCCTGGCATCTGAAGCATTTTAAAGGAGGGGCTGCATACTCCTGGACAGGAAACATTATGTCGGTTCCCCGCACTTTGACATGGGTTGGCAACTCCCTCCTTGTAAATTTCAGCAGAACAGCTGTGGATTCTCTGCCGAATTTGTTTTTTAAGCGATATGCAGATGTTAAATGTTCTGGTATTGTATCTGTTTTTGTGTTGAGGTAGATATTGTGGATAACCCCCTCACAGTGTGTTCCGGCAGTGAGCTCCACAGCTGTTACTCCCACCCCCGCCAAAGATAAAGGTTTTCTCTTCTGGACGCCTAGCAGAGCCTCGGCAGACGCCATCTCTAAAAGGTAGGCCCCCGACGCAAGAGGCACCACCCTTTTGACTCCTTTGCCGAATTCAGTGTTAATAGCCCTGGCCATGGTAAATAAAGACAGATCTCCCAGAGTTTCCCCCACCCACCCCCACCGCCCGAATGATCATTTTATGTGGCCAGGTGCTTTTGTTTATCAAGTGTAATTGGTTTGGAGTTCTGGGCCTCCCTAGCAAAGGAAAGAGATTTTTCTGCCCCACCCCCCCCCCCACCCCCCCTGCGCTCTAGTGGTGGACTGTGTAACAGGGCGGCTTACGGGGGTCCCAACGGAAACAGAAACCATGGCTTTAACTTTCCATTTTATTCAGTAAAGGGGAACCTAACAAAACAGAATGAACAAATAATGTGCAAGACATGTAAATTCGGTATACTGCTATATGATAAGTATAAAAATCAGCAATATTTTACTTAACGCTCAGAATTCCAATATATTGCATGAATCGTATAAAGATTGACATTCTATATTATTGTTCATAAATACATTGTCTAGCTGTGCTATTTACTGAGAAAGTTCAAAACAATTATGTACTCCGTAAATAGACTGAATCAACATATCGCAATATATACACCTATCTCAAGCATACAAATAGTTACGCATGAATGTAACTGCATTATAAACATCAGTAAAAATACAATTGTGCAATTACAAATACAATTATTTATGTTGCCTGTTAAAGCAAGTATGCAGACTAATATTTTAATGTTATATATTGTAAGTCCACCACAAACAGTGTGCAATTTAATGCAATTTTCCATTTAAGAAATCTTGGTTAAATAGTCTGTGCAATTAAGTAATAAAAGCTTAAGCTAACGATAAAGTTAAACCAAAAGCTTTACTTCTCTTACAAAAATATAAAGTTATTACAAATACTTACCCAAGAGGCTAGGGTGAGAGATTTAATTACACGGACTGTCCTGATGTGCTGCTAATGTAGGACTGCTGGACATACTGGTCTACCTGACATGGTCAGTTACGATATGCTTGACTGGGTTCATAACTGGTTATATGGTCACTGTGTAAATGTAATAGTGTGAGGCTTAACTGTGTATGTGTTGTGTAAAGTATGTTTGATTAGAGATGTATCCCCACCGTAACAGACTGATACATTTCCCTTTTTGGTTTGTGTTTTCCACAGAGTGGAAACGGAGGTGGCACAATAAATATTCTTGTGCAAGTGCAGCTATATATCTAAGAGGGTGATATCCACCCCTTAGCATCAGTTAATAGATATAATAGGTATAAATAAATTAAACTGATAAAAATAGAAAAGATAACTGATCCATCAGCTAGTGGGCTATAGAACAGAAGAGAAACAGTTAAAACGGATGAATATACCCTCACGCTGTAAATAAGGCCAAGTATTATAGTAGTACAAATAATAAAGTGTTTGCTTGTGCTTTATTAAAGTGATCGATGGGGACGAATTGGAATTTTGACCAAGCAAACACAACCTGAAATAAAGCCAAAGAGGGGGTGGGGTACTTAACTTTTCAAAATGTAAATAAAGGAGTAAGATGGCCGACGGAAGTAGAAGTGGCAATCGGAACTCCTCGGGTAATTCCGTCCTCGGGACAATCATCCCTCGGATGTATCTGGTGCAATAATACTTAATGAAATCACGATCGTTTTGTTCGCCGAAAGTCGGAAGAAGAATATGCCTAAGTAGTTCGCACAAAACATAAACACTGCCATCTGTCTGCTGCGCTGGGTAAATTAAAATCGGACGATTTAAATTTGAAGCTGCCACCAATTGAAATTTAATGGCATCGTACTGTAATGAGCTGTCATCCGAGCTGCCATCTTTGTTTTGACGTCTGTCTCAAAAGAAGTCCCGTTTAGATAAATGGCCGAGGTGATCCGACTACCTACATACATCCGAGAGATGATTCGTGAATTATCCGAGGTGTTCCGATTGGTAGAAGTGGTACAGTTTTGTAGGCAGTTGCAGTTGTATAAGATTGCGGCGAGCGGCGTAGTGTTGGCAGATATTTTTTGCGTCTAGGTGATCTGCCCTCTAGCATCGGAATGTCAAGTATATATAAAACATTTGTCACACAAAAAAGCTCTTTGCAGGGTAAATCCTACCTATAATTATTATCATCGTTTATTGTTATTTAAACCTTTTTGACAATACAATCAATGGTGGTATCCAAAAGTCAAGACTAATTATTTTCTCAAATAACCAGATAAATTATTGTATACTGAAAATATCCATGATGTTGAAGATTACTGATGTCCTCTAGCCAAGTGAAAAGTGAAGCACAACACCCCACTCATCATTACAAACATGCATTTCCTACCTGAGAGACTGCATTTACTAATAATTAAGGTAGTTTCAAAATGTGTTCTTACTTGTACTAAAGAGTGAGTTTATGCAAAAAAGTTGTGCCAAAATTCCCAAAACTGTGGGTGAGATATTACATGTATTTTATTTAGACAAAGTCGGATACCACCTTTAATATATAAACATCTGGTCTTTTTTATTAATATTGTATATATATATATATATATATATATATATATATATATATATATATATATATATATATATATATATATATATATATATATATATATATATAAACATAATATAATAGTAATCTCGAATGTCGATTTTGACAAAAAAAAGTTATTCTGTGCCATTCAATAGCGGTGGTATCAAAATTTTATTAACTACTGACTAACTTTGAATACAAGTTTAATTGTATTATCTGACAGTATATGCATAGTTTTTTTAATAAAATGGCATTTATTAACACTAAGAAATTGCCAATAGGTGTGTTAATGTTTAATATTTATCAGATTTTTACATTCAGACGATTCTTTGCATAACCTGAAACTCTTGGTAGTAGGTTCAATCGGTCAAAACAAAATGCCCTTATGTGGACCGAAAAGCTCTTTCACAATATTTGGAAAATGGTCTGTAAGTAGGGGAGTGAGACAGAAGACTGTGAAGGCTTCAACTATAATAAAAATATGCATTCATAACATAATTTTATAATTTCTCTCCGTTTATAGTTGTTACATGCCAATATTAGAAAATAATGCTTATATTTAATGTCAGATATTAGAAAGACAAAATAGATAAAGACACAGTACATAACATCAAAATACATGTACACTGCAATGTTTTATGTAAACCATATTACCTTTAATATCACTTCAATGCATGAGTTCGGGTCCTGGTCAGGACAAGAACTATCAGGGGGGAAGGTTTTCCAGCTAGTCTGCTGATGGTTCTGTCTAAACATTAATCTAGAATTTTCATCCACCTATAATAAGCTGGACGTCACCAATATAACCATAACTGTGTCAGTGCAATGTAGAAAAAAAAAACATCATAAAACATATGCATAGGGTTCAGTAAAATACAGATTAGCTGTCTTGGTCAAATATTGATCCACAGTCGTCTCATTGCTATTGATATAACTCTGACTGACAGAGTTCTGACCATTACCTAGTTATATTGACCTGCTTGTGTTTCCTCTTCATCTATAGTCGACTAAAGCATGTTACCTGGAAACATGGTCCTACCTGAGACACATTGTGATCCACAGTAGTTTAATGACCTTTTAATTTGAGCCTAAGTGTATCGAGGCAGTGGGCAGATGCTTCCTATCTGCACAGAAAATGAACGAACCCGCCATCCACGAGTTTCCTGCTGCCTTACAGGTCGACCTTGGCTGGTCAAAGGCTATGGGTAAGGAGACCCGTAGGCAATTGGCTGATCTTTGCGATGCCTACTGACTCCTCCTGCAGCTGCGCAGGCACCGGCCGTATCGGCTTGCATTTCCGCCGGACTCTGCCAGTAATGCCGAGAGGGGGATCCTGGCACTCTAGGATCTCCAGACCACCCGCCCTTGCCTGCACCTGGAGAGGTCAGTCCAGCTTCGCTCTCTCAGCGTAGAATTAATACGGGGAGCAGCAAACACCATAAAGTACTACCTCGCCACAACTTGCTTGCTTCATCGGGTGCGTGACAAAATTGACAGGCTTGTTGTAAAATTGAGCACTAGGCAAACACCGGAAAAAAGGAAACGAAATGGGATTGGCAACCTGGAACGTCAGAACAATGTGTCGTGGCCTCTCTGACGACCTTCAGCAAGTACATGACACCAGGAAATTCGCCATCATCGACTGCGAGCTCCCCCCAGGAGACATGGCCTGCTTCCAGTGGCAGCCTCAAGGAGGACTACACGTTCTTCTGGCAAGGTCTGGAGTCAGATGAGCGCAGACTCTATGGGATTGGCTTCGCAGTTCGCAACTCCCTCATATAATAAGTCGAACAGGTAGACGGAACGTATCCTCTCACTCCACCTCACTACCTTCTCACTAACCCAGTAGATCTCGAAACAACAACGTCTAACCGCTATAGCTGGTGTGCAAATGTCAAAACCGGCATCAAGCAGGACGAGGAGAAGAGAAAGATCCAGCGCGAGGACAGGAAAAGCCACAAACAGCAGAGAACCCAGTCTTACACTGCTGCCTCTATAGTAACCAACAAGGACCACACTTGCAGCAAGTGCGACAGAAGCTGCAGCTCTCGCATTGGATTATTCAGTCACACTTGCCGCTTCTGTCCCACAACTAAGTAAATACTCAGGAGCAGACTCCTTTGTCTCTAGAGACAGAAAAATGCAAACAAAAAAGAAAACGTGTGTCAAATCATAATCCATAGGCATCTAATGACAAATTCCTGACCATATGGTCTGGTGACAGGTGGTCTAATCACTATTACCTAGCCATATGGTCCTTCTTGTGTTACATTCTGATCCACCGGGGTATGAGGACTATTACCTGGCCATATGGTCCTACCTGTGTCAAATCCTGATCCACTGTTGTCTGGTGACTATTACCTGGTCATATGGTTCTACCTGTGTCAAATTCTGATCCACAGTGGGCCGATGACTATTGCTTTCCATATGACCCTACCGTCGTCAGATTTTGGTACACAGTGGTAGGTGACTATTACCTGGCAATATTGTCCTAACTTTGTCAAAGCTTGGTACATAGTGGTCCGTTCACTCTTACCTACTGATAGGGCCATTGCGGAGCCAAATCCTGATCCATATTGATATGATGACCATTAAGTAGTCATATGAGCCTGCCTGTGTCAAATTCTGATCCACGGTGGTCTAACACATGTGTTAAATTGAGATCCACGGTGGATTATTGACCTTTTAATTTGAGCCTACTTGTGTCGAATTCTTATCCATAGGGGTCTGATGACTAGTATCTGAAAATATTACATGGTCTGATGGATGACACCGTAGTCTGGTGACTAATTCCCAGCCAAGTGGTCCTACCTTTCTCAAATTCCGATCCACAGTAGTCTGATAGCCATTTCCTAGTCATATGAGTCTACCTGTGCCAAATTCTGATCCACTGTGGTCTGATGGCCATTACCTTGTCATATCAGCCTTCCTGTGTCAAATCCTGACACACGGTTGCCTGGTCATATGGTCCTATCTGTATTAAATTCTGACCCATAGTGGTCGAATGGCCATTGCCTAGTAATATGAGCCTATTTCTGTTAAACCCTGATCCATAGTGGTCTGATGGCTTCTCAGATGAGCCTGCCTGTTTCAAGTCCTGAAATGTGGTGGTCGAATGTTCTTTACACCTTAATTATATAAGCATACCTCAGTAATATCCTGATCCATAAGAGTCTAATGGGCATTACCTACTCATATGGGCTTTATTGTGTCAAATCCTGATCCATAGTGGTCTGATGTCCATTACCTAATCATAGCCTTCCTGTGTCAAGTCCTGATCCAAAGTTGTCATATGGCCATTTCCTGGTTATATTGTCCTACCAGTGTCAAATCTTGATCCACATATATTAGATGGCCAATACCTGGTGATGTACCTTGTGTCATATCTTGACCCACAGTGGCCGAATGGCCATTAAGCACCTGTAGTCATATAATCGTACCTGAGCCAGTTCTGATTCACAGATGGCGGATGACCATCACCAGTGGCATGGACGTACTTGTATTCAGATCCACAGTTGTTTAATGGCCATTAAGTAGTCAGACAAGTCTACCTTTATCAAATCATGATACACTGTTCTCAAATGTCCGTAACCTAGTCACATGAGCCTATATGTGTCAAATTCTGATTCACAGTGGTCTAATGACCATGACCTGGCAATATAGGCCTGCTTATGTCAAGTTATTCTTACAGTTGGCTTATGAACATTGCGTGACCCTAGGAACCTGCCTGTGTCAAATCATGACCTACTGTGGTGTGATAGATAGATTTGTTTTATCATAAAATTTAAAATTACATGGTGTCTCAGTAAAACATACAATATAACAATAAAACAAATTATGTCTGAATTTAGTCAGTCATGTCAATCAACACTATATGACAAGATGAGACAAAAAAGGGTAAAAATAATCCTTATTTCCGTTGTTGTCTTAATGATATAGTATTGTGTCACATAGGGAAACAAAATAAATAAAGTATCACAGTATTATTTTAAAAATGAAAGATATATGAATTAGATACATATAATGATAGAAATAATGATAAATTACCTACACTTACGCTAATTAACACAGTACATTAAATTAAAGTAGTATTCATTAGTCACAAAATAAAATTAAACCTCTTAAACAATATCATTTGCCATGAGAAAAGAATAGGAAAATAAGAAAACGTCCTATCAAAATTTCTACAGATATTTAAATTTTATCTACCTGCGGACAAAGGCAAACAAGGTAAATGTAAATGTGAAGAAACACTATTTGGCTTAACACCTTTGGAACGATAAAAACTAAAATCAAAGATTTCATCAAACACGTTTTAAATTTTTGGCAATTTTCTGCAACGGATTTTTTTTTTCCAAACAAATGTTGCCATCAATAGTTAACCCAATGTCAACAGAGCTCTGACTTTTCTTACTTGGCAGACCTAGACTTTGGCAATAGACTACGTATATTCAAGTGGATGAAATGCTTTTTAAGTTGTCAGGGTTTACTGGTCCAGGGCATGAATGAATGTTCCCATAAGTTAATAAATTATGAACTATTTGGATTTACCATTTGAAGCACTATAATTCACAAGGTACGAATTTCTAATAGATTTCTTGTCAACGATATAGTATGAAATAACAAAATGTTCATAAATAAGTTCTCCAAAAGTGATGTTGTCAAATAAGTAACATTAAGTCTTACTGACTGAACGGTTACGTCCGAATTGCAAATTACTTGGAATTATGGTCAGTTTACATTTATTGTGATACCAGGTCATACACACGCGTAAAATCCAAGGTAAAAGCAGCAACACATTCTTCGATATATCCATTTTCATTGTGATTAAAGTTTAACTGAGATTTATTTGATGGAACTACAGTATTGTTAAAGTTTCCGATATGTATACGATTTAGCACTTCCTAGGTCACACACCTGAAGCCTATAGGTCATTGATGACTATTACCTGGCCATCAAAGCTTGATTCATAAGGTTCTGATGACCTTTTTTAAGTCACATTATCCTACCTCTATGAAATCCTGATACCTGCGTACTGAAATGACAAACAGTACATCAGGCAAATGCAAATAATGTCGACTCACATTGATCTTTATTATATAGGGAAATGCAGTGTTTTCTTGCTCACGTGTGCAATTCTTTTCACTGTTGATAGATATAAATAAATATAACCCAATGCTAGATAAGATTTCCGTGATCACCTCTCAGGGCTAATAAATAATACAAATATTGAAAGTGTACTTTTATTTCGGATGACACTCAACTTATCAACATAACTCTGCCATACATAAATGTGCCACGTACAAGATCGACATTTTAATCAGATTTATATTGTTTAAGCTTGAAAAAGAGTGGAAGCTCTGCATTTGTATTACATGTCTAATGATTTAAGCGAGAGAGAGAGAGAGAGAGAGAGAGAGAGAGAGAGAGAGAGAAAGAGAGAGAGAGTGAGATAGAGAGTGAGAGTTTTCAAGTGGCAGCCCTCATTATATTTGTAATAATATTCATTTATAATCATGCATTTTGAATGTTAATATGAGGAGATCTTGATTGGTTTAGTTTGAGAACAGAAAATAAGGAAAAGATCCATATTTAATATAAATAATTTGCACATATAGACTCGACTGTTTAACTTTGATTATTTTAATGTTATAAATCACTTACTGTTCGTTCAATGTTATGGCATTACACTAAGTCTTGCAATTATCCGGATTATTTTTATTTGAAACTTGTTATCTTCCGAAAACGAAATGCGTCTGCTTCATAGTTCTCACTTTTTAGTTTAATGTGACTCCTCTAGTCTATACATATACCTTCATAAGATAAGGATTCAATTTCTTTATCAACAAAGCATATGTATACGGTGTACCTCAAAACGGTTATATTTGCGTGCTATTCAAATGAAAACATTGTTTTCACTGTGCAGTGTCATGTCAATTGCATTTTTATCATTGATATCACGTACGTTATGCATCCGGAGGAATACTTTAGATTGAAAACAATTTTATTTACGTCAAATAACTATATCTCAGCTGACAAAAAAAATTATCATGTAATTCCTATCTCTTTGTGCATGTCTCTATGTTCGTCCGTCCTTCGCTCTCTCAAATCCAAGTGTACAGTGTACGGAAACACTACGTTAGTTCTTTTTCTATCTTAAATAAACGTTTTGTTGGGAGATTTAATGTAACAATACGTTTTGGGCTGGAACTCCAGTGTATTGTTTAGAGAAAAGCACAGTATTTAAAAATGCTAAATATAGTTTGTTTGGCAAAAATTCCAGGGAACGATTTTGGGGAAAATATTTAATAATATTTAATAATCCTTTGGTACAACTTCCCATTAAGGCTAAGCCTGTGCATCGATTGCGCCGAATCAGTATAAGAGGATTTTTTGTTGTATTTAGTTGTAACTGTAATTAATTATGTCCTGGGCTATATTGCCGATTTTGAGTAATTACACAAAGCAACTTCTTGAACACCCGACAGAAATCTTAATTCACGCACTATTTATGTATTTTTGTTAAGCATAAGATTTCATAATACCATAACGAGAGTTTGTTAAAAGTGCGCTAAGTAAGTATTTTTTACAGAATATGCATTCGACGTTCGATGGGAAAACATAGCCAAGAAATGTAATCAATCTGCATTTCATGGTCCAACTTAAAGGAAAATATGTTTTTGCCTGTCTGCATATATTTTTATGAAGAATATGGAGCAGTTATCAGCGAGAAAGTTATGTTGTTCAAGGTTTATGTCTTTGACTTTTTGTAGTTTCAACTTAGTAAATCAATTAAACATGATTCCTCTTTTGTCCAGATACTCTTTATAATGCATCTCATTCACTATTGAAACAAAATTCCGTCTGTTTGGGGCTGGAAAGGTGGGGTGGGGTTAATCAATAGGAACCTGATTCATCTGCTAATTTTTCAATCTTTCTTTTGCTTTATATAATTAAAATTTGATTAAAATGCCGATCCCATAGCAGTTTTATCTAGCAGAGTTAGGCCAAGATCGTAAGTACGTCAGGGTAACCTATATATTTATCCGGAATAAAGTACAGTCTGAAGTTGCGGTACACTTGAAATATTCGTATTTTATCAGCTCAGAAACTTATCACGAAAAACTAAAGCATGACTAGCTTCTATTTATTTGTAAAAAAAAATGTTCTAATGGGCCACAAAACTTCTTTTCCTATATTTTGAGGATATTTTATGCGTCAAAAGGATTGTTGTGTTTTCCCTAGTTATGCATTATGATGTAATGTCATATTTCAATAATCCGGGATATGTGCATTAAGTGTTTGATATCAAAATGATAGTCATTTAATGTAGATTTAAAATATTAAACGCATATTTCAATATAATAAAGTTCATATAATGTTAAATTAGTTCGAATATTTTGGATGTCCAAAGAATGATATTTCCTAAGATGATTAATCTTGGGTCAATCACCAACTGTCCAGTTGTTTCATAATTATTTTATGATGACCACTAGCTGAGCCTGGGGTTTAATTATGCAAATTCTAATAGTCATTCTTAAAGTGTTGTGCATTTAGCCTGGTCAAGAGTAGGATGTTTAAACAACTTGCAAGCCATTCTGCTGTATTTCGCAACAGTCGCGTGACTTTAGATAATAAATCACATTAACAACAGCTTGGACTTGAAATTATAAAAAATAACTTTATAATACATATATAAACTATAGACCAATTAGGCCGCCATTATTTGCGTTTGCCTGATCCTATCACATATTGACTAGGGACATGGGAAGGAATTTTCGACTACACAATGGTATATTTACTATTTCCTGGACATAAAAAGAATACCTTGCTGAAAATGTATCTTACTTATATGTTGAATGTTAACTGTGTACACCATTGTCTTCATGCTTGTTTATATTATTATTAAATGTAATTTTCGTGATTTTTTTACTCTAATTAAAGGCTCTGGTTTCTTTTTGGTCTTTTTGACAAACATTTATTTTTACAGAAGCAGAAATCAGTAGTATTATCCTGCCATAAATATGCAAAGGAACACACTCGGAATGCTGTGTTATACATAAAAAGGCTGTCCGTGAAATACATGCTGAAGTAAAACAATAATTTCCCCCAACTCAATGTAGATAAGATTGTTTATACCACATAGTTTTGATAAGAAGTTTTGTTACCTATTAATGTCTTATTACTATTGTGATTTTAGTTTCCTAACATTGAATTGAAAGATAGAGTTTCATGTTTTCCTCCTTTATAAGAATTAAAACAATTAAAACATGGACTGCCTGTGTCTTATTTTGATTATTAAATTAATTTTGCTATGCACCAATCAAACCCTGCTCATGCAAGCTGAAGCAGCGCCCATTTTAACTACTGGTCCTCGCTGTCACTAGGTTAGACATGGCATTGCGAAGATGTTGTGATCAATATAAGGTGTATTTGGCGATTATAGTTTCAATTGCTTAATGGCGACCAATCACAGTTGCTTACAAAAGGGCAACTGTTATAGACTATTAGAGTGGGTATTCTTTTCAAAATCCTGCTGTTCCTTGGTGTTGTTATGCAAAATAATATGTCACATTTTATTGGAAATACATCAAGGAACAGAATAAAATATTGGTACTCTTATAATAAATATATTTATATAGAGAAAATAACCGACCTTATCAAAACTTATTACCATTTTCCGCTCTTTGTTTAAAAAGCAACCATATTAGCACAGTTATTGAACATAAAGTACACGAATTTACCTAAAGTTTACATATAATTCTATTATTCCCAGATAAGCTTTGTTCCTTTTAAAAACTATTGATTAGTTAAATAGTTTTGAAGATTTCATCATGTGATGTGTAACATAATATCAACTGCTCGTCAAGCAACTGTCTAACCTATCCAACCTAGGGCTGACCATCGAAAACACCCGGGGAAATCCTGTTAGCTTATTAACTAAGAGGACTGTAAAATACCTGAGAAAGGGTGCTTATTTTATTTTTCACAATTTCTATTGGGTATATATGAGTTCAAAAGATAAAAAATATTCAAAATTGTTTGTACTTAACAGCTTCGTATGTTTGAAAGCTATCTTTTTTAACTGTGTCGTTAAGGCCGATGAAAAGAGATGCCAGGATGGCTGCAGAAGTGCGGGCACAATTGGCCTGAGACTAGTCATGCTAAGTCTAAAGGATATCCATGAAAACCATCCTGTAGGAGAGGTTATAATGTTTCTGTTTGATTTGCTTAGTTGTCCGATTTATGTTCTATTTTTTATGCTTATTACTCTTTACATTGATATCAATATATTCTTCTGAATTGGCTGATTTCTTTAGCAATTTCATTTCATCTTTCATTTCCCAATATCTGGGATTGATTGTCATGGCTTTTTTCCAGTCAGTCTAGTTTAAAAGCAACCCAATCTAAACACTATCAGTTTTATTTTTGGTGTACACATGTGCGAATGGACAGGAATACCTAGACAGTCACATATCTTCTATTCTGTTTTTATTTTAAATAAGCTTGACTTGTTAAATACTGGTTAAATATATTTTGTTTTGTGTAAAATCAAATCAAATCAAATTACAGACAAAATAAATGCATTTTCTTAAATTGTTTCATACAAAAATTTCAAAATGCTGTAAAGTATATGTAAAGTAACCCAGGCATATGTTTAATAACAGGTACTAAATCAGTGGCTTAAATATACAATGACACTCTCTGCATAGCCATTAAATATATGAACCCCGTTTTAATTGGACTCAGCCATTTTTTATATTTTCTTTTTCAAAATTGTTAACATTTCAGCATTGGTTAATGTAAATTATTCGCACATATCAGTTCATTGCACACAAGTTCAGTATATACAAATATATCACTCTATAAAAACTAATTATTGTTAAAGGCACATCGGACGCTATTAACGTGAAAATAGGCCTTTTCAATGTACATGCGTTATATAAAAATATTACCTGTGATCTGTACAATTTTTCAAAATTTAAATATAACATCTTAATAGTTGCATATTGTAAATACATTGTGTATGCTTATAACACCAACAAACTATTAATTAGGGAAATAAGGAAAATAAGGTAAGAATTCTACTATTAAAACGATAACATTTCAATTAGTGCCACACACATGCATCTTCAGAAGCTTAGCATATTATGTATATTTGTTGTTAGCCCTTTGCTATGTTGTTCAAGGCTTTTACAAAATGTTACTAGGTTTACTGCTGGGTGCAATGCCTTAGTTACAAATATTAAAACTATTCTGACGCTACAGGAACAAACGGACCATCCAAATGATCGTTTGAGAGTCAAAAAGGAATCAAATGCGCAAGGATAAAGTAAAGTATCAGTGCTCGAAATGTTAAGATTAAATGTTCTCTGTTTCTGTTCTTTGTTAAATCGCATTTATCAATGTTCAAGTCATATCTCTTTTTGTGTATGCTTATGATTCAAAAGATAATTCACGGGGGGGGGGGGGGGAAATGAAGTCGGTGATTACATTTAGAATAAATAAGCTTAAGCTCTATGTCATTTCTACTGAATATATATTGTTGTTGCCATTAAATAACTGTAGTCAGCATTATGAAATAGTTATTAAATTTTGTTTACAGATAATTTATGGGAATTCTGGGATCTTATTTAGAATAAATCTGGTCTAATTTAAATTTACTGTGACTAAAGACGTACATTGGTAAAGTTGTGCCATCTAGGTAATGTACATGCAGCAATTTCTAAAATGTTGGTTGACTTACCTACGATGTTAAGTTTGTTTCAGGTTTGTCATTAAGTTACATATTTTTGCAGTTATATCTACAATTTAAATCTGTTCATTTATGCTTTTGCTTGTTTGTTTTATTCGTAAATTCTGCATGTCTATCCACGAGCTAGTACATTTTTATTAGATTATATTTACATTTTTCATAGTTCATATATCATTGCTTATGTAATCATTATTTACAGGCATTGATTTGTTTGTATATATAGTCTACAATTATGGACAACTATGCTCATGCCCACATTACACTTCATTTGTAAACAATTGTGTTTTATACTAGTTTTTATTTTTTTACATTTATGCCATACTAGTACTCACTATTTACAATATTTTAAAAATGTTTTGTACTTATAATGTATAACCTAATATGTCTGTATGCAATGGTTGATATAAAAATAATCTTTAGATATAGATTTAAATATTATACTTTTATTTCTATACTTTATAGGAAAGTCAATGCTGATTTATTTATGTTAATTTGGATATCTAAATGTTAATATTTCATTAGTTAAATAGTCTTAGGTAAACATCTAATGTCAAGGCATTTTACAGATGCCCTGGATTTTACACCTTTGTTTGTTGGCTTGGTCAGTGTTTTTGTCATTTAATCACTTACTCTACCAACTATGATGATACTTGTATTTGATCAGGAGAAATTAATAAGGCCATGGAAGATGATTAGTGTTGTTACTTAGTTATCTTTATTTATTTTCTTCTAAGATTTGGATTTTTATGACAGTCTGGCTATTTATTAGGTATTTGTTGCAACGTTGTATGGCAGTTAGAAGGAATTTCTTGATTCTAGAGGACACTTCATCATATTTTTTAAATATCACAATTAAATTGCTTAAATTGCTACTACAATTCTGGAACCGTAACAGTTGTCACGATACGATGTACGTACGGTACGATTGCGTACGATGTACGATACCATGTGCGGTTTTTACACGATACCATGCACGTTACGGTTCGATACCATACACGATATGCATTACGATAGAAAATCTACACGTTACGATGCGATGCGGTGTACGCTTCGATACAACATACTGTACTGTTTCCGTTTACGTCACGTTACACGAAATACCATGGCAAATGCGGCATGTTGTTAAAGTAAAGCTTCAATCAGCCTATTTATACTGTACCAACTCGGTTTAGTCCAAATCGTTCTGCCCCAATCGGCCCACTTCCAGCGCATATAGGCGGTAGTGGTTTCACATATTTCAAATGAGACAATACAACTATTTCCGTCTAAATGGTAAAATGTGTAGGCAAATGATAAGTAAGTGACGCCAATATGATAGCCTGCTTAAACATTGAACAATTGTGTAAAAAGGTACCATGTTAAGACAAATTAATTTAAATCTGTAATTTCCTAACATTCTTACACCACTCTTCTATACACATATATTTCAATTATCTACCCCTATTCCCCGCATCCGTATCTGCGTTTTACTGAAGTGAAATTTCACAGCCAGATTATGTGTTCTGGGATCTTCATACATGTATGACATGTCTTCAGACCGGATGCAGGTGTTGTGCACTACAGCTAAATGACCACTGCCCGTCTAATTTGAATAGAAACGTTGTGTCATAAAAGTGGCAATCTGTGTGGTGGCTTATAATCGCTCTCGTGAATTGTAGGTACATGTACCGAATAACCTACATAAATGGACTAGCTGCTAGAAAATAAATAACATCAGAAATATACCATTGTCTCATACTCAACCCTTTTTCAAGCACTATTTAAATAAAAAAATCGGTAAGGAATAGTAGAATATGGGTCAATCGGGAAAAAACTTAACAAACTAAAAAGATAGAAACAGAGCTATTTAATAATTATTATATCATTATGAGACAAAATTGGACTAACAACCGACAAATTAACACCTCCACTTAATCCTTTCCATGTAGGGATCAAATCCATTAACGTTAAAACAAATTTAGAAGACGTAATCGACGTAATTGATAAGATTATTCCCTTAGTAAAACTCAACTCATATACTGAGTACTGAGATATTGCTACCCACATCCACATCTACACCGACGGTAGCAAGGATACAAACAAAAATGCTATAGGAGCATGATTGAAAATCAACAGAATAAATAAACAAGGCCAAAATAAAACTAAACACTAGACATTCTATATTTAGATGCGAACTGTTAATTGTAACCCATAAAATGTGTTCAAATAGAACAAAATTGCCGATCAACAATAAATATTTACCCCGGCTCCTTAGTTATTTACAAGCATTTCAGACAATTTACGGAAATAGACAAGAACTAATCAAAGAAATATATAGATTAAAATACTAAAATACAAATGTTAAGCAAAATCTCTAATATGAATTTGGAGATTGGATCTGACCATCATAATATAGCCTATGGTTAAATATTACTAGACTCAGACTCGGATCCAGCTACCTAGGTGAAGAAAGTAAATCCCCGCCTCCCGCCCCCGACAAAGCAGAACTAATAATACGCGCTCTTAATCTTTTTAAGAATAAATGCATTTCATTAAATATTTAATTAATAACATTGGATAACACCTACATAAACTGAATTAATACAATGTCCAACCGATATCATATCCAAATCAAACAATAACTAAAGTTTCAAAACCCACAAGACACGTGATGGGGTGAAATCTCTTTAAAATCTAAACATTCCAAATAAACCCATTCTCTGATTGGCTGGACCCCAATTTGGCGGAAGATTATGACTGCTCTTTGTTTAAAGGCATTACACCTCTAAGAAACTTTTTCTTAAAATTTTCACCATTGAAATGTTTTCTACTCCTGATTAGAGCTGGCACTTTTTGAACTAAAAGTGAACATGAAATCGGTTGATTATGAACAAATAACACATTAAGTTACACACTAGTTACGAGCATGTTTTAAAGTGAAAAAAGTACGGGATAAGTGTGCGAGTAGTTAAGCTTGGGTTGGTGATTCCGTTAGTTTAGTATATCGTATATAATATATATTTTAGTAGAGAATTAAATGTATTTAATGTATTTAATATCTTCTTGGTATTAAAGTGTTGCATATTTATTAAATCTGCCTTTTTCCGCTGGTACAAAAAGCAAAGACACGTGTGAATGATATAGGTCTTTGTAGCTAATCTCTTGCTATTGTGTGCTGCCTTAACCAAGTCAGCACGGGGTTAAAGTATTTCTCTCTGTCACAGTAAGGACAGTTCCTATTGGTGAACTTGCATTCTTTACCAGGGTAGCTTGATCCTAGTTTTAATTTAAAAAATATTCTAAACTTACGATATTGTGGCAGTAAATATTGAACTTAGAGTCCTACCAACATATCCGAATATCTGAATTTGTGCGTTATTTATTATATTTATTTTATTAATTATAGCTCTTTCTCCATGGCTTGGTATCCACCCTAGTTTTAAAAAGGCATTTAGGTTTTTTTGACAGGAGACTGTACAGACTATATTTGTCTGCTGACTTGCTTGATTTTGCAATGATTCGATATTATATCATTTGCTATTGTTACCCCAACGGTATTCTTTTCAGTATCCATACTGACGTCAAGGTACATGCCGATGTGCGCTAGTTATTTTAGGAGAGTATGTAAATGGCTTCATCATCGTAAAAAGACTTAAAAAGGACCATTTCGTTATAAGAGGAAATCGATTTAAGAACAGACCAATTAACACCTCCGGTCAACACGTTAAGGATCAAACCAATCAACATAACGAACGGCTAAAAATCCTACTCCCTTTTGATAATATTCTTAATGAACAAATCAAATCCTCACAAGACAAATTAATTAATGTATATTACGTATTGTTCAATTCTATTTTAAATACTGGACATGTTCCTTCAACATGGCTCGAAGGTGCCATTATTCCAATATATAAAAATAAAGGCAACCAAAATGAAACTAATAATTATAGGCCTATAACTATACTCATCTGTCTTGGCAAGCTTTTTACGTCAATAATAAACAACAGGCTTAACAAATATCTCGATGACAACAATATTCTCAATGAAAACCAGGCTGGTTTCAGAAAATCGTATTCATGCACAGATCATATTTTTACGCTATATTCACTTATTCAAATTTTTAAAAAAAATAAGAAAAAACTATATTGTGCTTTCATAGACTTCTCTCAAGCCTTCGATACTGTCTGGAGAGCTGGTCTATGGCATAAATTACTTTTAAATGGTATAAATGGTAAACTTTTTAACATTATCTTCAACATGTATCAAAATATTAAGTCGTGCGTTTTCTCTGTAAACAATTACTCTAATTTTTTTGTAAGCACTATCGGTGTGAGACAAGGCGAAAATCTTTCGCCGATTTTATTTTCTCTTTATTTAAACGATGTCAGCTCACATTTATTAAATAATGGCTCGTCCGGCATAGATCTGGATTCTTCACATTCACCAGATCATTGGCTTAAACTGTTAATCCTTCTCTATGCAGATGACACTGTTATTTTATCAAACTCGCCAAATGATCTTCAAAATAGCCTCACACATTTTGCCAATTACTGCAATGACTGGCACTTAACTATCAACAATAATAAGACAAAAATTATCGTATTTGGTGCTAGAAGAACAAATAATCTTAATTTTTATATTGGTAATGACGATATTGAAATAGTAAATCATTATCATTATCTTGGTATGACTTTTTCCAGTAACGGATCTTTCTAAAAAGCCAGATGCCATGTTACTCAACAGGCAAATAAAGCTCTGCACATTCTGTATACTAGGACGCAAAACTCGAACTTACCAATTGATCTAATTTTAAAATTATTTGATCATACTATAGCTCCTATACTCCTATATGGGTCCGAATTATTCG
This sequence comes from Sinonovacula constricta, assembly GCA_007844125.1. Classification (NCBI taxonomy): domain Eukaryota; kingdom Metazoa; phylum Mollusca; class Bivalvia; order Cardiida; family Solecurtidae; genus Sinonovacula; species Sinonovacula constricta. The sequence continues at coordinate 32,892,983 of CM017572.1, forward strand.
GTTTTGAAGATTTTAAATCTATCGAAAAAATACACTGCAATTTCCTTAGGCGTATTACAAAAGCCAAAAATGCGACACCACTTAACTTCCTGTATGGTGAACTCGGTAGATTTCCACTATCAATACTAGCTCAGACGCGTATGATAAACTTTTGGTCTAAGTTAATAACAGGTAAACAAACTAAAATTTCTTCAACAATATACCGTTATATGATAAATGAACAGTTTGATTGTAAGTGGCTAGCAAAAATAAAATCAATTCTAACTAACATAGGCAGACCAGACATATGGAATAATCAGTTAAATATTAATTTAAATAACATTCATGTATATGTGAAACAAATTCTAATCGACCAATTCAAACAAACATGGCACGCAGAACTTCTCCAATCAAACAAGGGGAGAACGTATCTTAGTTTTAAACATACTCATGGATTAGAAAAATATCTTACAGATCTTAATAAAGCCGACATGATCCGCATATTTAAATTTAGAACAGCTAATCACTCATTGCCAGTTGAGACCGGGAGGTACGTAGGTATTAACTATCAAGAAAGAGTATGTCCGTTATGTCAAAATGGATCTGTTGGTGATGAAAAACATTATCTCCTCCATTGTGAATTTTTTAATGCAGAAAGAATCCGCTATAAAATCACACAGTTATACGATAATCATAATAATGAATCCTTAATGTTTTTACTTTCAGAAGCCTCGCCTAAAATTTTAAAACCTGTCAGTATTTTTATTTCACATATATTGAAAAAGTTTTCTTAACTGACATATTCCAGTTTCCCCGGGCCAGTTTTGTCCAGTTTTGTCCATTTCTACAATAAGTTTATAATCTTACAATTTTAGACAGAGTTGTTTAAAGTTGTAACCAGTACACAAAGTGTTGTTGCTTTTTTTATTAATATTATCATTATTATTATTATTATTATTATTATTATTATTATTATTATTATTATTATTATTATTATTATTATGTCATTTAGCCCATGATATTAATAAACTCTTTAACATATACATGAAACTATGAATTTTAATGTATATATGTAATCAAAATTGTACCACTCACCGTTTTTTTTTTTTATTTTTTTTTTTTTTTGGTAAATCCAGTTGATCAATTTTGCTTCTTCGAAATCAAACAAGTCACTGTATTACTATAGCAGTCTTTTTTGCTGTTGCTGTTTATATTATGTGTCTTGTTATTAGTATTATTATTTAATAGTATTTACAGAGCACGATGCCAGTATCTGTTTACTGACATGTTTATAACATAGCATTTAAACAGAACTGCACCGTTCCTATTATTTAATTAAAATAATGTAGTCAAAACACTGAACTCGTGAAAGGTGTAACTGTATATTATGTATATTGTACATATATGAGTGTATAAAACGAGGAAGTTATGTTAATCATAATTATTTGTTCACATATATATTGATCCAATGCCTTATGCAGTATATCCTACCCTTTTTGAACCACCAACCAAATATAGCAATGTCGTCATAGTTTGCTTATGTACAGCTGTACACATAATTTATAAATGTAGCTTATATGTGTCTAGCTAAGGTCTTTTAAAGTTTTATGTATACTAACCTTATTTCCTTTCCAAAGCCTACACTTCTTGAGATTATTAAATTAACTTATCTTATTACTTAACCTATTTTTCCTTCGGAAATCTATCTAGGGCCCGTAACGTCATTCTAAGATTTGGATGGTCTGGTTATATAGTTTGCTTTTAAAACATCGTTCTGTAAATATTTCACCGTTTCCAACTGTTGTCTTATTTACACTTATCTACTCTATCTATCTTATAATTATTTTCCTTTAGCTGCTCCGAAAAACACTTGTTGAAATTCTGACACGCATTCTTATAGCCTATGTATACATGTATTTTTGACTCAATTAACACACTATTTATGTCTGATCTAAGCTCCCCCCTCCATTCTCTCCTTATATACATCTCTCATCCTTCTCTCTATCCTCTATCCCTTTCACTCTTTCTATTGACCGGAACTGTTTTATGTGTAATATTTATTGTATTTCAATTCCCCATGCTGTATTGCTTTGTAATACCTGGGACGAAATAAAGATATGTTCTGCTCTGTTCTGTTCTGTTCTTTAAGATTAGTGGTGTCATAAGATTAACACACGTGCACGTTATTGGTAGGGCGGGAAAATGTACGGTAATTAAGAAGGCATGATGTTTACTGTTATTTATGATACTAGCACATTGTTTTGACAAACACATTCACACCTTAAACGTTTGATCGCATCACTGGCAGAAGAATAGTTATATTAATTTGTTTGCTACACTTGTGAACGTACTTTTATTGAATTTTCTTCGAGCACTGAATTGCTTTTATTTATTTATTTAAATTCGCATAAATGTTTATAAAATTTACGCGTTTAAAATAATTGGCGAAGAGACTATATCAGTGTTGATTGTGCCTAGCGATGACATAGGTAAGCTAGCTTTACAATTAACTAACTTGTCGGAATATCAGAGATGATTCCACACGGTCCAATCATTTATAAACAATGTTCATTGTATATGAGCCGTATCATTTGAATCCCATATTTAAGACAAACCTCTTTTCCATAACCTGACATAGAGCTAGATTATGTTATAGCTAGTTTTTTTTTCCAGCTGTATGTTTATTCCTATTACGTCTTACTGCTCTTTATTTTTTCATAAAAGCGTGGGCAAATAACCGGAATCCTAGTTTTCACGAATATTTCCTTAACGCCCATTCATATTCAATCTACGCATATTGTCATTCAAGTAATAAGTTCGAAGGTGTGCAATATTAATTTGCTCATCAATAGTATTCATGTACCGGAAATGTAATATATAGTTTAGTTTCTGTTTAGAACCATTAACTTCTTTTTGTATTTGTGAAGCATTTGTAATGACATTTAAATTACCTGTGAACTTTTGTATGAGCATGATAATGTCATTAGAAAAATGTCACAATATATGTATCTTTGTATCAAAGAAATATTAGAAGGCACAGTGCAATTCTCCTTGTGTTACGTTACCATACTATACGTTCCGTTACGATACCACGGTCTTGTCATAAGCGTTACGTTCCGATACGATACGATGTACCATTTACGATAGGGCTCGTTACGTTACTTCACGACAGGCCTATTACGTTACACGATACGTTACGTTACCATACGATACGTTTACGATAGAAATTCGCACGATATACGATGTTTTGGACAACTGGTACGGTGCCAGGACTGTATATACAAAATCAAAGTGTATGTATGTATGTCTGTCTGTCTGTCTGTCTTGTCTGTCTGTATGTCTGTGTGTGTGTGTGTGTGTGTGTGTGTGTGTGTGTGTGTGTGTGTGTGTGTGTGTGTGTGTGTATGTATGTATGTATGTATGTATGTATGTATGTATGTATGTACGTACGTACGTACGTATGTATGTATAGTTTTCTTACATGTGGATTAATATTTTGACCCATAAACCATCACACGATTTCTGCGTTGTTTTAATGGATTTTGTTCAATTCATGTTTATTTTTAAAAAGTGCTTTAGATGACCCACAAGTATTTATAGATAAATTACCCGCATCGTCAGATCTATTTTTAGAACACAACTTTTGGACTATCGTTTAGCGACTGATTTTGTTTTCTAATACAATGCCAGCAAATCAGTTCTTGAGGAGCCGCGTTGCATTGTGGGGTAGAACAAAAATGACTGGGACAAAATAAACATTTAAGCTGGTTTATCACATGAATGGCATATATAGAAGGTTTTGTTTACAGTTTAACTGTTTTATGTCATAATGGTTTGCCAAAGCACTAATAGGTTGCTAAATAAAATATATTTTATAAAGAATTATCAATATTTTTATTTATAAGAGCTGCAAAAATACTCAACCCACCCAATTTAACTATATCACTGTATCATTTGCATACCATTTGTTAAATATATATCTACATAATTAAAATATAATACACATCCCTCTTATTTTAAACACAGAAACAATGAAAAGATAAAACATGGTCTAAACAGAACAAAAACAAACTGCATATCAGAACCAAACCTAAAACAAACGGCAACTGCTTCAAAGTAACTGTCTACAGCAAAGATGAATTTTGAACATCTGACTTTTATTCTGCTGGAATTGAGAATCAATAATAATACATTTGTAACAGCTAATTATAAAATCAACATCAATTTGTAGACACCAAATGTTGTCATGAATAAAAAAAAAGTTAAAACAAAGCAAATCCAGAAAGAAAAAGAAAAGCTGTAAAAACAAAGTTATCAGATCTCGCATACTCAATGTAATGTCCAAGTAGGTATGCAAATGGTACGAATAACACACTTGGAAACAATATCACTTAAGCACAACGTTAATACATATTTTCCCGTACATATTTGTTTCCTATGCAAATAAATTCCGGAAGTACAGTTTCGTGACTTGAACACGCAGATAACCAAAACCCATATACTTTTCAAATTTTTAATGGATCCTCGCATGGTAAAGAACTGAAATGACAATATCAGTACAATTAGGAAAGGTGTTGACTAAATATTTTACAGATATTATTCTAGTCCATTATTTCGAATATGCAAATTCGATAACGAAAACGGGATAAACATACTACAAGCTATATTATTACTGAAATCATACAAGTATATTGTGCATTAGCTTCGTACACACAACAAAGTATGTTACTAAACACTACGGTAAAAAATGAAGGTGTGCATGTAAACATTCGAAGAGTTTTATAAACAGTTAAGATCTTAATAGATAAAAGTACACTGGCCACAATAATATTGGTAAACTAATGAAACAAAATGAAATGGTATTTAACAAATAAGAATATATGACAAAGGCATATGAGCATTGAAACATGTATCAAACTCTGAAAAGGCACAGGGCAACGGTATTTTACATGCAAGCACTTCCTGATGGGTTTCTTAAATGCAAGCAATGAAAAGAAAATCGATCTAATTGAATACAAAACGTCCAAGGGCTGATGTTTTCTTTGATAAGTTATGACGAAAGTAGTGACGTCATTGAAAAATAATGTCCACATAGCGTTTAGAAAAGAAAGGATTATCATTTCGATTATAAAAACTACACAAATATGGTTGATTATAAGTGATATAAGTGATATTAACTTTATAAATCGAGAAAAAAACATGAAATAAGAAGAATAAATGGGTGTAGCATCCTGTTCATGTGAAGATGGAATTGAGGAACCAAAACCTAACCCATACAAAATTGCCTCCTTTGTCTGCAGATCCACTTCAGTTACGAGTAAAATAAATAAATAAATACATTGAATGCAAAAAATACAGTCTGAGAATGGTCCAAAATTAAACGAGAAAGAATAAAACTATAAGAAAACAGTAAAACTTAGAAGTTTTGGACAAATTTCCAAGTTGGCAAAATTTTACTTTCGGTTTTTAGGATTAAATAACAACCATCAAAGGTTTTGAAGTCATATACGCCTTCTTTAACAAACAAGCATTAGAAAAGTCAAACTTCAGATAATGCTCCATATTTTACATAGACTAGCATTACGTCATATACCTGTCCTAAACTTCTCGGAAACAAATGTTTTCTTGTAACTCACCTTTTTTTAACTCAACCTGTCCAAAACCAACATAAGTGTATTGCTCTGCTTGTACTAAGTGTCGCGTGGTTTTGTAACTACGTCCCATCCTTACTTGCAACATTTATAAAATACAAAAGTTGATTACTGACCGTTCCAAGGCGGTAACTGTTGAGTTTGCTCTTTTTGTTAAATGGCTCAATACAGATTTATTCTTACTTTTTGCATTTGGCTTACATGTGAAATTCCCTTGTCCTGTGCCTTTTCGTGGTCTGGTATATGTTGCAATGCTCATAGGACCTTGTCATATACTCTTATTCATGATTACAACAATGTTACCTGTGAAGTGTGGCGGTCGTAAAAAATCTCCACATGCATGTAATCTATGTTGTCATTTATTTCATCCTATAAGGATTGTTACGTGTATTTACGTTGATGGACATTGGACTTATGTTTCTCAATTCCATTTTCACACGAGCATGATGCTATCATTTACATTTCTCTGATAAATTTCTTATCTTTAGTCGAAAGATTAATTTCAATTACAATCAACAATTTTGTGTAGTTCTTCTAACATAAATGATTCCTCTCTCTCTTCTAAATTCTACGAGGACATTATTTTTTGATGACGTCACTACTGTCGTCATAACATATCAAGGAAAACGTCAGCGCTTGGACATATTTTATTCGGGTATATGTTTTTTCTTTTCGTTGCTTGCATTTTAGAAACCCATCAAGCAGTGCGCGGTTAGAGCTCTGTAAAACCGGTTTAAGAATCCCGGTCGGTCCATATTGCTGACTGACCGTTCCAAGGAGGTAACTGTCGGTTTGCTCTTTTCATTAAATGACACAACACAAATTTGTTCTTACTTTTCACTTGGCTTAATGTGAAATTCCTTTGTCTTGTACCTTTTCAGAGTTTGGTATATGCTGCAATGCTCATAGGACTTTGTCATATTTTCTTATTCTTAGGTCTTTTCCCCGCCTGCTTATGCACTGTTTTCACTTGGAAATGACAATGTCATAACGTAAAAATGCAGTAGAAACGTGTATGACAGAAAACTGTTCACTCTTTAGAAGAGTTTACTTCACAGACATATGTGATGTATATTTATTTGGCAATTTTGGTAGCATATAGCGTTAAATATAAATACGCATATATACGGTCTTTTTGTCAATTTCAATGCAATTATTTTATTATCATCAATATTTTAACGAACATTCTTTATAATATCACAATAAATAAAAAGCCTCTATTAACTAAGAAAATGCATTTATAACGGCGCTTTCTGTTATTCATCCTCGCTTTCTGTAGATTTCTGTTATTAGGTCACTTTATGTTAATCGTGTGTCCCAATTCCATAGCACCGCATAATAGAAAGGGTATATTTTGAGGTCGACATCTTACTAAAAAAAGCACAATAATACGTCTAACCGGTGCGTGGTTGTCGCATGCACATTCCTTTTCTTCACATGCTGTGATATTTGAGCTTGTAATTGTCAGATATTTTATTTTTAATGTATTTGTATGTTTAAGACATTAAATGGTTTATTGCATGTTTCATTTTCATAAACAAAGAAATGTTTGACTTCTTATACAAATAGAAGAGTTCACTAACCAAGTTAATTTACTACTAACAGTAAACACACATTAAATTGTATCACCTTCTCCAAACATGGCCAAACTGTTTACATTCCATCGTCATCTTCCGAGTCTCCTATTATCTCATCATCTGTAGCCTTATCATGTTTATCTGACATCCTTGCCCCATCATCGGTAGCCTCATCAAATTTATATGGTATTCTCGCCGCAAAATCTATAGCCTCATCATGTTTATCTGACACCCTTGCCTCATCATCAATGGACTCATCGTGCTTATCTAACATTCTGGTCTTATTATCTGTAGCCTCATCAATCATGTTAATCAGACCGTCTAGCCTCATCATCTGTAGCCTTATCCTCTCTGGCCTCTTCATGCTTATCAGACATCCTCGCCTTATTATCTGTAACCTCATCATCTATAGCCTCATCATTTTTATCAGACCTTCTAGCCTTATCATCTGTAGCCCCAGGATCTGTAGCCTCATCATGTTTATCAGACATTCTAGCCTCATGATCTATAGCATCATCGTGTTTATCTGATCTTCTAGCCCCTTCATGTGTAGCCTCATCATGTTTATCAGACATTCTAGCCTCATTATCTATAGCATCATCATGTTTATCTGACCTTCTAGCCTCATCATCTGCATCTCTTAATGCTTATCTGACCTCTTGTCATAATCTTTATCCTTATCATGATAATCTTACCTTGCATCATCTGTAGCCTTATCATGATTTGACCTAGTCAATATTGTGTAGCCTCAGCATGCATATCTGACCGTATATGATTTCTTAAATCAAAAACACCAAATGGATCGTCATCACTGTCACTCTGAACATCACCGGAAATGACTGATCATTAATAAAGTTGCCATAACTAGACAAAATTGCCTGCAGCCTTATAAGACAATGGTATCCTGACATGGGACTTAAATAGAAACGCTCATCAAAGTCTTAAAGTCACGTGAGTTAAATGTTTCAACGTTCATAATAGTGTAGTATTTACATTAAAGCAGCAGAAAGCAAAAAACAGATTGATCATCATTAACATGATGTAATATTTGCTACTGATACTCAGAAAAGAAAGTTTAGAGCCTTCATCAGCACAAAAAAAACAGCACTAAAAATCTAAAAACAATATTAAAAAACTGGAATCAATATTGAAAGTATAGCCAGTTTATGATTTGACACTAAAATCTTAAATAGTCTAGTAAATAATTTACGGGTATATGTATTTCATTTAATTGACCATAAAGTAATCAGTAGTTTGTGATACATGTATGTATGGAGTCACAATAGTAATATCCTTATCCCTTGTCATAAATACAATTGCACTGACCACTTGGTGACTATAAAAAAATAGAAACGTACTGTTGTAACCATAATCCAATTATCCTGTTAACAATTTGATAACTGGTTACTAGATTCAATTAACTGGTTCCATCCCTAAAATATGGGGAATAAAACTGATTTCCTGAAATTATATACATGTGTCCACGTGTCGTGGGACACATGTATATAATTTCAGGGAATCAAACACCCAAGTCTGTCAGGCACATGGATATATAGGTAAAAAAAAGACTATGGTTCTGGGACACAGTAATATATAGCAAATCAAACCAGCACCTGAATTGTGGGGCACATGTATGTATAGGGGTTCAAACACATAGTTTGTGGAACACATGTATATATGTATAGGGAATGAAACAAGCACCTGAATTATGGGGCACATGTACATATAAAAATTTGCGCACATGGGTTGTGGGACACGTGTATATAAAGGGACTCGAACACATGGGTTGTTGGACACGTGTATATATAGGGACTAGAGCACATGGGTTGTGGGAAACGTGTATATAAAGGAACTCAAGCACATGGGTTGTAGGACACATGTGTATATATAGGGACTCGAGCACATGGGTTGTGGGACACGTGTATATAAAGGGACTCGAACACATGGGTTGTGGGACACGTGTATGTAAAGGGACTCGAGCACATGGGTTGTGGGACACGTGTACATATAGGGATTCGAGTACATGGGTTGTGGGACACGTGTTCATAAAGGGACTCGAGCACATGGGTTGTGGGACACGTGTATATATAGGGACTCGAGCACATGGGTTGTGGGACACGTGTTCATATATAGGGATTCGAGCACATGGGCTGTGGGACACGTGTATATATAGGGACTCGAGCACATGGGTTGTGGGATGCGTGGTCATAAAGGGACTAGAGCACATGGGTTGTGGGAAACGTGTATATAAAGGAACTCGAGCACATGGGTTGTGGAACACATGTATATATAGGGACTCGAGCACATGGGTTGTGGGACACGTGTATATAAAGGGACTCGAGCACATGGGTTGTGGGACACGTGCATATAAAGGGACTAGAGCACATGAGTTGTGAGACACGTGTTCTAAAGGGACTCGAGCCCATGGGTTGTGGGACACGTGTATATAAAGGTACTCGAGCACATGGGTTGTGGGACACGTGTTCTAAAGGGATTCGAGCACATGGGTTGTGGGACACGTGTATATAAAGGGACTCGAGCACATGGGTTATGGGACACGTGTATATAAAGGGACTCGAGCACATAGGTTGTGGGACACATTTATATGGAGGGCATTGTAGACCTGTGGGATGATGACTTTAAATATACATACATGATGTGCTGCCTATGAAGTTGCATATTTCTGGTTTATATGATATCTGATGTTTATATAAGAAGCTAAAGAAACACTTTACTTGTGGAACGCTGATTGCAAATGTCCATATAAAAAGAAGTTGCTAATATAAAATTACTAAACATTTTATTTTAGTACGTTTAGGAACACAAAATGAGGCTAGATTGTGGGATGCTGACTGTAGATGACCATCTACCTTTAAAGTTGGAAACATGGTTTGTAGGACACTAACAATAAATAGTTTTAACATGTTGTTACTATTTTAAAGGTTTGATCCATGCAGTCAGGGCTTGTACTGTATCCATTATCAGGGGAATTCATTTATCCTACCGGACATGAGCTTATATATTCAAAGGTAGCATTTTACAAAAACGTTTATGGTGTGGTTGTTGCTTAAAATTAGAAGACCCCTAAAATTATATATGTCATTATCTCTAAGATCATTTTATGAGGACCTTCTGTATCAAGAGATGTGTGTCACGGTCACTCTGCGGTAGAGCAGGCTTGTTGTGAACAACATATTTTAGTGTTGTGATGTAAGCCTTGGAGGTGTGGGTTGTTCGAACAATGGAAGGCAACTGCAACAATAACAAACAATATATCAAAGATATATAGAGGTTTATTATTTAAGGTCGGATAAGTGACCATCAAGGTTAGATGGCGGTCGGCGAATGCCACGATGCATCAGAAGTTACAATCTTTAAACAATAATAAGAATGAATGAAACATGGTAGTTATGTCTTAATTTGAAATTACAAATTCGAAGTAAACATGCAATATACACATAATCACTGTAATGCAAAGTATAATGAAAACGACTTTACGTAATATACTTAAATGTAAAGTTATGAGACAATAATAAAGTAAACACTAACCTGCAACAATAACAAACAATATATCAAAGATAAATAGAGGTTTATTATTTAAGGTCGGATAAGTGACCATCAAGGTTAGATGGCGGTCGGCGATGCATAGCAAAATCGCCAGACAGCGACACACAGCAGGTCACGTGGTTTAGTGTGCAAGAGATTGTCGTGCCTGAGAATGATGAATGCCCTTTACAGGGACAATACTAAATAAGATGAAAACCAATCAAAGGTATCTGTAGAACAACAATAATAGATACGACAATTAAATAAAAACGGACAAAACGTACATCTTATACCCTAATAAGAGGCAAGTGAGTTCCATGACATGTGCATGTTTCAGCTTGGTTTGGTCGTTCCATTAAACACGGAGTTATAGTCCTTAAATAGTTTACATTAGGTATGTAAGAAGAAAATTCTTTCCGGGCTCTTTCTCGGCAAATTTATCAGGATTTAAATGAAACAATGAGATTTTTATATTAAAAGGACATTGTGGATATTAATGGTCTTGAAGAGTAAACAGCATTTTAAGAAAGGCCTGTTTCTTAGGTTTTAAGCCTTAATACTTATTATAAATGTCACATTGGTGACTTTATATTGCATAGCAATACTTACTTAACTTGTTTGAATCTGATTTGTTTTCAAAATACAGTTGATGTCATATGATATGTACTTAAATAACTCTAGAACTGTATAGTCTAGACCTAGGCTAAAACCACTGTTGTTGGTTTTGGGTGGTGTTGAAGATCTATTGTAATGTTGACTGTTTTATTTTGCAGATGCATCAGATAAAAGCAGCACTGGAAACAGGTAAGTTTAATTATAATAAAAAATACACGTAACTGTCATACAAAAGGCAAAACCATGGGGTTATCCTATTTACCCTGAACTTTTCATTTGCATAAAACAATAATTAAAGTTTTAAGTTCATCTTCCTGCATGACTTCATATGTATCAGATTCATCAACTTTTATTTTGTTTTAAAGCTTGTCATTAAAATCATTATTGTAGATAACTGTTTATTATGATCCTAAATGAAACTGAAAAAAACCACAACCTTAAGGTTTGTTTATGCAACATCATTCAGTTAAGCTACAGAAGGTAATCACTTGAAACCGTATATGTCTTTGTGGTCATGTTAAAGTTCATTTTTTGAGGCCTATAACGTCCACATGGATGTTTGTTGATTTAAATCTTTTTTAGTCCTCTATTCCTGTTTTACTGAAGCAGACTTTATGTTTGCCCTCTATCCATCTGGCTGTTGTTCCGCAAAAAAATGGACCTGTTATAACTCATTAAGTATTCACGATTTTTATGAAAGTTGGTGTACATGTGTACATGTAGAACACACTATGAAGATTGTTGCACATTTTTGTCGTGGCTGATGAAATGTCTATAAGTACACAAAATCAAAAACTTTGTTCATTTAAATCCTTTAATTTAGATTACATTATGTAGTTTGTTGTGGTGCAGTGCATTAAATATTTCACATTTGGTATTTTTATCATATTCATTATGATAAGGTAAATAAGAAGAGGTCCTATCAAAATTACCACAAATATTTAAATCTAATCTACCTCAAAACAAAGGCAAACAGGTTAAATGTAAATGTGACAGAAACACAGTGGCGAGACATAACACACAAACAGAAAAACCATCAGTTACCGCATTGGAACGGTCAGTCGGCAAAAGGACCGATTTGAGTGCTTATACAAGCTCCAAACTCGCACTTCTTGAAGGTTTTTCTATCAAACAAACAGTGTAAATAAAAGTATCCCGTCAAAGTGAAACAACTAACAGTAAGCACCTGTATCGGGAGTTAAAACAGATACAATGAACTTATGTACAGACAAAATAGCTAGTAATAAAATAAACTATCAACATATGTACAGTATGTACAGTAAATAAAAGCCTCGGCAACCTAGAAATTCCAAATGAGAGAGTAATTTGAAATAAAACAGCCCAAGCGCTGATGTATAATAAGAACAATTTAATGACGTCGTACAATACCATGACGTCGTGTGCCAAAGGTGTCAAAAGTGAAATGTAAAAAGATACGAAAGAAATCATCGAATTTTAGAAAACAACTCAAACCAACATAATAAAATGTAGTCTTGTTAGGAGTTATTAGGTTATAAGTTTTAAAATTACATATCATAAAAAGCCAAGGTTTATCCTTTGTTATACCTACTGTGCAATCTCACGTAACGGAGACTGCTCAAGTTGTTTCACATATAAGGGCACGACTGGAGAGATGAAGAAACAAGAAATCCATCAGTGACTGTCCAATTATAGCTTTACTGTTTTCATATCGTCTCAACGACCTGTCCGGTCATCGTGTAATTTAAAAGTAATGCAAGTTCTTGACTGTTAAAGGGTCAATTGTAAGCAATACAGTACAACGAAGGATTTCCGGGTTGTAACAGTCAGCAATAAATTTTCTGGTAAGTTTTGTAAAGTGGTCAGAAAAGTTATTGAGACGCCTGATTTTTTCTAACTTGTATAAAATATTTCCATAAAATGCAGGATGGCAAATGCCTTTCTGCATAAGTGTTTTTATACTGCTATTATACTTTGAAGCAATACAATCATTGCGGTGAAGAAATGTTGAAACGCCTTTCTTAATTGGTGAAAACGAAAGCCTCGCTGTAACAGTTTAGAAGAAATAAAAAAAAGAAATAAACCTGTTTCGTGACGTTCAATGAAAGACTCTATAATGCAGATTTAGTTAGAAGTGGGTAAAGTTAACATAAAATCATGTTAAAAGCAGTATAAGTCAAATCTGCATTTAATAGTGCACAATTGGTACCCATAGGAATATAATTTACTTGTGTAAATAGTCACCGCATTTTGTTAATATATTGTCTAATTGGAAACACAGAGCTTCACAAACATCCGTGCAAGTCCACATAGTTAACTTTTCTAAGAACGTGTTGGTAAAAACTGCATTACTTTCATGACATGCAATGTATATATGTTGCTCTCGAGCAATTGTTTTCTCAATAAGAGCAATAAATTTGGTCTTAATAAAATCATGAGGTAAAGAAGTGTACAGCGTAGAGAAGTATTAACTTCAGAGCAATAAAAGTTTAAAGTACGAAACTTGTCTAAGACTTCTGACGAATTTCTAATAGACCGAAACTATGTTAATTCCTGAATTTTCATACACTTTTTCACAATATTTAACAAAGTGATAACAAACGGCTGTAAGGCAAGAATTAAGTAGTTTAGACATGTGAGTAGTGGTGCTAGAGCTGAAAGTCAAGGTGGGTGCTAGTGTAAGAACTGGTGGTGGACAACTCAGCACTCAGTACATTTTTGTAAAACAGTAGTCAGAAAAAAATATGTTGTTATGTTGTTTGAAGCTTTGTCTGCATGTGCAAGTACACATGTATCGTGAATATTCTGAAAGGACTGTTTTAGGTGTTTTAAGTGATAAAAAGGTTTCTTAGGTAAACTCGAAGGATGGGAGCGGTAGAATTTAACGCGATTTTTTATTATCTTAAAATGGCTTTCTTCCAAGTATTGAGTGCTATTGTATCCGTGTCTAATCTCTTACACCAGCGAAAAGATTCATTGCATCAGCTATTCCTTTGCAACAAAGGTCAAAATCTAGTTCATCTGGCAGATATTTCGGACCATTAAAGAGTAGTTTTCTTAATTTATAGTCATTTATGATGTTTAAATCCCTTGTAATGATATGACCAGAATGTTAACAACAGAAATGTGAAGTTGAACAGTTACAAGAAGAATCAATCAGGTTAAGGTCTGCTACAGTTTGGTTGTAATTAAAAATAAGATCTCTAATGTTGTTGTTTTTTGTACTTATAACAAATCATTGGATTTTCTTTATTTTCGAAGTAATTGAGGATTTTATTGATAATTTTTTTGTCCCGAAAGATACTAGGTAAGTCGATAAATCAAGCCTGGATTGTTTCACTCAGTTCAATAGTGTGACTATATAGACTATAGTGTTCTATTTATATTTTTTAATCAAACCTCCCTCTTATAATCATGACAGTCGGTTTATTTCATTTTCCAAATTGGAAGACCTTAGACCTTCTGAAAGAGAAAGATCATCTAGAAAAAGATGGACCGAATCCAGAATATAGTAAATATTCATCGGCTTCTTTTAAAGAGGTTTTTATATTATTATGAATTACAGGGTATATACATTATATCTGCAAACTGAATTTATGATTCTAAAAATATTCTGTTTGTCATAAATTAACATTTAATTTATGTTTCTTCCAAAGGTCTATGTAAATTTGATTAAATGTGGCAGCCAGATTCCTGGCTTAATCTCTCAAAATAATTGGTTATAGAAGTATGTTTGCCACAACAACTGAAAACAGAGGTTAACAATTGGCACCACACTGTTAGAAGGGGTTGGTATTCATGTCATTTTTCCAGGAAATGTGTGATTTCTTTTGACATGTCTAGCTCTTAATGAAGTTTCAAGTGAATGAACTGAGAGGATAAACAAAGATTTGATATTTTTATAAGCCTGTCGAAAGACAGGACGTATTATGGGACCAGCCATGGCGGGCGGGTCGGAGTACGGTGGGTTTGTCGGGAGCATAACTTTGTCATCTTAGGGCAGAATGACTTGACACTTGGTATGTATGTGCATTGCCATAAGACAAAGTGCAAAGCGTGTACAAGAACCGTGTGGCTAGGTCAAAGGTCAAGGCCACACTTCAAGGTCAAATGTAAAAAATTCTGCTTTTCTCGTGATACCCAGGTTTACCATCATCAACAAACACTTCAATTTTCTCTTTTTAAATAACAAGTCTCTGTAGGTATTTAAATGGATTTTAAGCTTATATTTATGCAAATGCAAGAAAACAATGTCGCTGTTTGTATTTGCAATATCTACAAAATAATAGGCGATACAGACCAAGAATTCCAACTAGCTATTTACTATTTGGAATACCGTGGATATTAACAAACAAGAGTGACAATTTCCATTTCACCAATGTACCCCATCGGCTTTTCCGGACCATAGCTGTCATTAGTTGGGGTAATTTAAAATAACTTGGCACAAATGTTTGCCATCAGGAGACGGTGTGCAGTGCTCAAGAACCATGTGGCTATGTCACAGGTCAAGGTGAAATATGAAAAAATGGCCAGAAACAGCTTGTCCGGCATATCATCTTATTTATTTATAAAAGGTGAAATCAATTTCCTTGTAAATAAATAATTATGTTGCAGCAACCAGTCCTCTTTTATTTAATATGGAAAAATCCTTACTATTTCCGGTGATGATAAAGGCAACACTTTGAGGATACTTATTTTAACCGACCAGTAAGATGCACAAAGTGGAGCACAGAAGAACAACCTTTCCTGTCCAGGGAATTAAAAGAACTTAAAAATGGATTCGTTCCCACAAATGAACATGCCAGACATGTTATTAAAAAGTATGCCTGCTTCAATAACAGAACAGTCCATCAAATTAAGTGCAGTGCAACATCGGAGAAAATTTCGCAAGCAGCTGGTCAACAAGAAAACTGAAGTGTTTTACTTATCATAGGGTAAAGGAATAATTGAGAATTAGATCAAAAACATTAATACAGTTTGTGTATGCATTGTATAAAGACAGTTCTTTTGAGTGGACATAATTGGCCTTTGTGCTTAAATATTTCTCACCAATTTGTCCTTAAAATTCTCAGCATTGTTAATCCTTTTAGACTTTTCGTTCTATAAATTTAACTTATACTTAATAATTCAATATCACGAGTTTACTTTAATAGTATTTCTTAGCATGTTCTGAGGTATTAAACAATCTAGGAATTAAGTGTATGCTTGTGTTATGTAGGGTTCTAATATTCAACGTTAAAATTATGCAGGAAATCTGATGATAATTTTGCATGTTGGACATTTGATTATAATGTCATGATGCTCAAAATGACAATACGAAAAAAAAAGTTGCTCTTGAAAAAAGCTCGTGCGTGAAATAGTTCGTTGAGTTTAATGTTACCTAATCAGTATTTAGAGAATATAACCAATGCAGTCTTCATTTCACTATTAAACTAGTTTAACAAATATATCTTTTGTGAATCTACTGTCACAAACCTGGTATTTCATAACGAACAGGTGGTGTAGAATAGACACTATATACAAAACAGGTTATAGCATTATTTTTAGAACACATTAAATACGTCCATGCATGCTTATGTTTAAGCGTTATTATGAATAGGATTAAGTAAATAGTTGTCTTTATGTAAGATTATTATGTTAAGTAAGGGAAAATCAGCAATCTCTCATTAAATTCTTTACTCATGTCCTTGACGAGAAATACTCGAATGATGAAACACGAAATCTAAAGTAGTAATGGTGAAAAATGGTTGTTCTTGTATTACATGAAATTAATTAAACACAATTATAAGCCGTTATTTTTAACTTGTATCTTCGTCTGGATTTACACCAATAAATAGTTTCCATATTAGTGAAAATCCCTTATCTTGTCGACCATCTTTGATTGTACTTTCAAAGGATTTTTTCAGATGAATTGTATAGAAGCGTAAATTTTGTTGTCTTGTAATTTCTTCATTTGTGGTCCAAAATTAAAATCTATGCACCATTGGAAAGCTCTTAAAATTCATATTTTTAAAATACAATATTTTAAAAATTGTATATGCACAAAGAATTAATACACTGAAATAAATAAAATCATTGGCTCATTTTTAAATAACATTAACTGTGTATATTTTTGGTTATATTCATATGGAATATAACATCACATGGAAACTATCTATTCCTCATAAAACATTAATGGATTAGTAACATAGAACCGACATGAGCATTCCATATATACCATAGCTAGAGCATTGACATTGTATAATTAATCAGGGAAAGGTTAAATTAAAACTTTGGGGCATTTTTATTTCGTATCGGTGGGTTTGCCATCACTATCCGGTAAAAGTTCTGCAGTTCTCGTGAAGTCAATCTCTCCGTAGATCGTGACGTCATCCAGGCCATGGATTACATCGTAGTTGGCAGTGTTATCAAGCTCGAGGTCGATGTAGATAAGGTCATCGCCGTTGATATTTTTCTAAACCAATAAACATAATTACTATGTAATCGAAAGTATGATATTCGTGCAATTACTACTGCATTGATAACTTTTAACCATGTTGAAAAAAGACATTGTTACAGGCATAGTAAAATGCACTGTCTACGTAATATTATTATATAGCAGTTTCATTCAAAGTATTGATAAGCAATCGTAACTCGGTCATGTATGTTTCGTATGTGTTGATAGTCGATGTTGTTCTGCAAAGTCAGAATTGATTCAAATATGAAAAAAGAACTTTAACATTAAAATTGTTAACACAAACTTTAAAGGCTCTATATGCATAGCCATATACATATTTTGCTATTTCTAAACAAGATTCAACGTCTATTCAATAATGAAATGCTGTGTTCACCGATGAAAAAACGTCATAGATAAGCCCCAGTACCTGTGGTTCTGTTAATATTGTGTTAATCAATGGAAAGAGTAGTTAATCGATTTGTTTAAAAAACGACATTATAACTAGACAACAGTTTTGTACAAAAGCTTTTTTGTAGAATTAAAATATATAAAATTTGTGTGAGCGTATGTCGCGGAGAAAGAAAAGAAGAATGCAGAGAACCACATTTTCAAAGTTGATAGGGGCCATTTGTATCGTTGTCGCCTTGATGTGAAGATTTGCAGATCATTCACCGTGATATAAGGTAAAAGATTTAGTCATGTATAAAGTAGTACATGGTACAAATTGAAAGGAATTTTCATACTTACAAAGACTTGTACGCACAATCGATCTTATATATAGGGATAGGTGTACTCATTAAATCTATGGACCTGCTTTTAAAATCAAATAAAGTGTTTGAAGATTAGGCAATGTGTAAATAAATAAGAATTGTGTTATCTTTTTTCCTTGAATACATGTGAAGTAAAATCGTATTAAATCAGAGAGAATGTTGCTGTGAAAATGATGTACTATGATGGTAGTCGATTGCGTCATTTTTATTTAACTATCAGTAAGAACACAATAAACAACATACATTTAAACATTATGCTCGATACATTGACAATTAAACGTGCCAATTTAGTAACCCATTTAATATATTAAAATTGCATCTGACATTATGGCTGATTTTGGTATTAAGGAACTGAAATGTTTGTGACCTTTGTTGCAGTCAAAGCGTGAAACATAGGGGAAAATAGTGGCAGAGACTATGAAGAAGGGTTTATCTCACCACCATATTTATCATTTAGTGCACTGACAGACTACACTTACCGTCCCAGATCACAGATCACGTGGACGGAGAATCAGCTTTGACGTCATCATGACGAGTGGAAATTGGCATGTACGGATGTACGCATCCAGTATGGTCGTTGACATTAAACAATCAAAAACAATCACGAAACTTTGGGTAACAAAGGACAGCGCTAGTACGCTGTTACTTTTATTACTTTAATGACAAGAAGGGTAAGGGTGAACATATGAAATGGACATAAAGACGTGCTAAACAATTTTCATAATTGAAGAAATTGTGGTTGCTTAGTTTGTGCATTTTGTTAGAATAAATACAACAGAGATGTATTTTTATTTCAAAACTGCTAATAACAAAATTACCTTAGGTATCTGATGCCGAATGGATGCTGGGTGGTGGCCAAATTCCGTCTCAGACACATTGGGTACAGGGCGCGAGCCTGTAATTCATATACTTGTGATTTGTGTTAATTACAAACACACTTTCAGTTTAGATATTTAAGCCATAGAAGTTATACCTGCAATTTCTTACCTTAATAAGCTAAATTGCTTTGAGTTAAGAAAAGTTCTTCTTTCTAACAGTATCCTAACAATATTCTAGATTTCAACATTAACTGTATGTAAGAAAGCAACATTCATGCGTTACTGGATGAGAAGATTAAGATCAAACGAAAACCTTGGTCGATGCCAACTGCAAACGACCATTTTTCTTTTATCGGCGATGCATAAAGATCTAAAATTTATAAACTAACATACCAATGGTTCTGCTATAAGTAACTAAAATATACCATCCCAAAATCAGACTTAAATCAAATGAGAATATCATCCAGATGGTGTTGCAATATATCAGAATCGTTTATAATTGCAAAGTTAACAATAATATAAACACCCATATCAATTTTTGCTTGTGATGTTACTAAAGTATTTGCTTTTGGCGTTATGTGCAATCATACTCATTTTTAAAATAATTACTTAATAATATAATAATTACTATAATGCCTCAGTTACATTTAGGGTCTTTGTCGGTGCAGACAAAGACTGAGTCATGATCTAAAAATGCCAGGTAAATAAATATATGCGTTCTTATTTTGAAGAATATATCTGATTTATAAAAAAGAGATAATTTTCCATTTTTATTGCAAATTGACTCATAAATGAAGAAATCTCTTGGAACCTATATATATGCAAGACAGAAAACAAACTTAAAAAATAAAACTGACAATTTTAAAATGATGTTTTTTTCATCGAAATAACAGGAATGCACGATTTTAAAAACGATACGAATATGCCAATAATTTGCACAGCTTATGTTATATTTACCCAAATAACTTTATTACATAACATTATTAATTTTGAAAGTACTTATACTTGCGCGAAATGTGGATATGTGTTTGGCCATGCATGTAATCGTTTCTTAGCAAACTTATAGGTATATGTGTCCTTAATAGGTTAATGAAAACAAAAACAGGCATTTAGTATAAAGTTTATATTGACCTTTCTTCCGCTTAGAAACAACATTATACGCATTGTCAGTTAGTTCAGGTCGTCCCTTTTTCTGAGGTGTAGAGTATACATCACGTACTGAAGGACCTGATTGACCATTTTCTGCAGAGATCGCACACCCCGTTGCGCCATCTGCAGGTAATATACTCAGTTAACTATGACGACAGTGTGGATATATTCAACAACATATTGGATCCCAACTAAGTCACCGCCATTTTGAATTTTTGCATGCATATATGTTGGTGTTGTCGTCGTTTGTTGTTTATGTTAGTTTTATCTTAAAAAAGTAGTAAGTTCTCATTTATTCTTAATAGAATATTGGTGCAAGATTCCATTAAAAATGAAGCGAAATCACACACAACAACAGATCAGATATATATATATAATGCACTCATAGATGAAGAAATCTCTTGGGAGCTAGATCTATGCAGAACAGATAGAAGAAACTTTAAAAATATAAAACTGACCATTTTAAAATGATTTTATTTTTACATCGAAATAAAAAGAATGCATGATTTTTAAAATGATACGAATATGCCAATAATGTGCACAGATGATGCTATATTTACCTAAATAACTTCATAACATAGCATTAACAATTTTGAAACTAGTGAAACGTGACTGAAATGTGGATATATGTTTGGCCGTGCATGCAATAATTTCTTATCAAACTTATCTAATAAATACAAAGGCTGTCATTTTATACTTTTTATATTGACCTTTCTTTTCGCTTGGCAACAACATTTTACACATTACCAGTCAGTGCAGGGCGTCCCTTCTTCTGTGGTGTAGTGTATACATCACGTACTGAAGGGCCTGGTTGTACATTTTCTGCAGGGACGTACATCGCACACTCCACAACGTCATCTGCAGGAAATATACTCGATTAACTATGAAGACAATGTTGATATTTTTTAACAACATATGGGAACCCAATTATTGCACTGCCACTTTACATTTTTGTATGCATATATGTGTTGGTGTTGTTGTCGTCCTTTGTTGTTTGTGTCAGTTTTATCTTGACAAAAAAAAAAACTCAAAAATGTTCTCATTCATTTTCAAAATTCTGGTGTAAGATATATTGTTAAATGCTTTATTTTCTGTTTTGATTTTTATTTCTCAATAATATCGAATACAAAAGAATGATAAAAACTATACACCATTTAAGCAGCACTGACACCCAGCAATATTAATATTTTATTTATTACATATATGATAATGCATCAAGTTGTAACATTTAAATATTCCTTTGAATAATTACCTGAGTTGTCCTCTTCATTTGCCGGGCATCTAAATCAAAATAAGAACCTATTTTATTTATTTCGTTTACCAAAAAAACTGTATATACGATTCGCCATCCTGTCGATATCTGTTTGATTTAAACGATACGCCGTAAGAACGAAAGTGAAAGTGTGCCTTTCTAAATCGACATGCGTAATTAAACTTACTTATAACGTGTGACGCTCATTTAATAAATAAGAACGTGCCACAATTTTTATATTGTTAAGCGACAAGCTGGTCATTATTTTATGCACCATTCTAAGTAAAATTGTTTTGAAAACTCCAATAACCCTGGTCTGAATTCGGAGTTCACCTTTAACGGATGAAGTTGTGTATTTTGATATATGCCTTTTATAACTTACAAAGATACTATTAATGTTGTTACATATTAGCCAAATATTTATATCAGCAATAAAATACATCGTGTATTTTAATCAAAGAAACATCCCTGTTATTTTACAAAGAAACGTTCATACCTTATGTCTCTAGCATTAGAAAATACCAATCCGGCTGAAAAGAAAGATGTTTACACTTACAAATGATATCTAGTCTAATAGAATATTAATAATTTTATTGCACAAAGTAATATTATGATAATAATCAAAAGTAAATTCGAAAGTTTGTCGGAACTGTAAAAGCCCTAAGAATGATATATCAGATCATGGATGGGTGGCCAGAAATAAACCTTGCTTTTGACAATGATGAGCGTTTATCCGAATAAATCCAAATGTTTTGTGCTGATAGATTTACAATTTCAGCTTATGAAGTCATTGTAAAAGGAACATCAACGGTAGTTATAAGTTTAGACATACAGTCAAACTAGTGCTAGCGGTTACGTATTAGAAGCGGTCACTCTACTGTAAGCGGTCAGTTAGATACCCTAAGCAATGTTCTTTAATTGTCGTCTAACGTCTAATCAGCCGTCACGTGTCTTCTGCAACCATCAGTCTGCAATGAATATGTGACCGTTAATCCCCTGCTAATTAAACTTGTCATTGTTATCACACTTAAGTGTCCTTATTTTCCAATCAAGATAGATTCCTAGTTACCATCCATTTCGTAGTTAGTGTAAAATATGCCAATATCTAGGCAGTATATATGGTAATAAGGTAGGTAGAAGAAGCGTTAATTTATTAGTTATTTTATACATAGATTGACATCACTAAGTTTATTTCAATATGCACATACAATGAGAGACATTAATGAAAAGTCTCCCCTGAATATTCCCTAAATGCTTGTAGGTCCTTTCATTTGTTTTATTCGGTTTTTATGCTTGTGCTCTTTGGAGTGTATTTTGGCTTTTCTGCCTTTCTTGTGATACCCAGGTTAACCATCATTAACAGACACTTCCTTTTTCTTTTTGAAATAAAAATCTCTGTAAGTATTTAAATGGTTTTGAAGCTTGTATTTATGCGAAAGTAAGAAATTTCACTGTTTGTAATTGTAATATTTACAAGAGAACAGGCGATAGAGTCCAAGAATTTCAACTGAAAGGACCTACCTACTGTTTGGAATATTAACTAACAAGGGAGACAATTTTTTATTTTACCAATGTACACCATTGTTTAAGTTTTTTTTTTTTTTGTTGCTGTTCCAAACCTTATTAAACGTTTTAAATTATTTACTTCGTC
Organism: Sinonovacula constricta; assembly: GCA_007844125.1. NCBI lineage: Eukaryota > Metazoa > Mollusca > Bivalvia > Cardiida > Solecurtidae > Sinonovacula > Sinonovacula constricta. The sequence continues at coordinate 32,916,406 of CM017572.1, forward strand.
TTATACTATAATACTTGGTGTTTTTGAAAAAGAATAGTTAATAACTCGCACCATCTGTCCCAATATATGTATGCTTTTCGGTGATTCGTGGAACAACAATTTGATGAATATTTTTGGTACACTCAGTATAGCTTTGATGTGAATAATATAAAATGGTATGATTTGTACCGTAAGTGACCAGGCTACTTATATTGGAGCAATATTTTATTTGATTTAGTGAGATACTTCTGATATTCTGAATCATAAGTTGACATTCTAAAACAGTTGCGTTGTAGTATTAAATATATATTAGAACAGTACTTTGCAGTAGATCGACTATTGAAGTAATACTTATTTGCAAACATATGGTCACAGTAATACGCTAACCATCAGTTATGTCACTTTTTCTTGAGCAGCCAACCTGTCTTAAGCAGACAAAATTAGGCGGTCTCTGCTTAATACAAGTTGCTTCTTAATGCATGTTTAACTGTACTTTCATGTAAATTATATTGGAAGTCCAACCTTTCCTGTTCATCAAAATGACAACCACAAAAACAGCAACGAACATGACTACACAGATGGTCCCAACAGTTCCCCCTATCAATGCTGCATTATGAGAAGCCGGTACAGAGGCATCTGAAAACATCGAACGACAATCAGAACGGTTGAGGGACTGTTAGCAATGTACAATTCGTAAGCAAATCATCCATTTAATAAATGAAGTATGACCAGATGAATAGATGACAAGAAAAAAATAAACATAAATGTTAGGGTATTTTTGTTGTGTTTACATTTGACTGGTAGGTGAATATATCTGTATAGTGCCTTATCAAATTTTAATATATGTAACGGTATTCATAGGACTTTGCCATATTTTCTGATTACGATTAAACGAAAACAGAATGTTTAACTTGACATAACATTTTTCATTATTGTTTTTTTTTCACTAAACAAAAATCTACACAAAGCGCACGTTGAATGTACAAGTAGGTACCTTCCGCAGTTGTAAAGTTCCAAACTTTCATAGAACTGTTACTTCTTCCTGCATTGTTATAAGAAAACATTTGCACGTAATGCAACGCGTTTCCCTTTAAGTTGGCCAAAATAATTTCTGTAGGTCGATTGTCTAGACCAATGAAGAGAGCCGTCTTGTTAATCCACGTTGTGAGGTCGGTACTGATCTGGGCTACCAGGGTCTGCTTGTAGCCTCCGTTGAATCCAGGTACTACAGTCAGTATCACCTGGCCTGGTGTGATAGTGTTGATGTCTCTAATTGTGGGTGCCACAGGAGGTTCTACGTATTACGTATTAAGTGCCATTTTAACATAGACCCAAAACATATGTATTTCTTATAAATGATTGCAATATGCTGCTGCTATCAGGGTAATTGTTGCGGTACGATATAATATAGTCTACTTTAGGTTCCATTAAAGGCTTTAAGTTTAGTCTTAAACAGACTATAAACTACTAGAATCCCCTAACAGAAGGAGTGTAGTTGCTTTTAAGTGCCAAATTATATTCATAAATGTCCTGTGCACTTTTTATTTGCACACATGTGCTATGCTTTTGATAAAGGCCTTTAGCGAAATTAATTATGCATTCTTTCATTCATGTAAAATACAAAAGATTTAAGCTATTGTATAAAACACTTATTATTGGTTAATAACTACTTGATAAAAGTATCTGTGTTTATTTAAGGTTTTCAAAACAAATCTTACCTTCAGATACAATAGTGATGCCTACTACCGATTGCCCTTTACGGTTTGTTACAACAATGTCGTAGTCAGTGAAATCTTCTTGACTTTTGATTGATATCTTAACTGTTGCTAAGGTTCCGGTCTCATTAACTAAATGATTGTACACCGGGAGTATAGCTTCAGTCTTGATCTCCGTAACATTGCAGCCGGGGTAAGACAACTGATGGCCTCCCATAACTTTGTAGCATCTCACAATACTATCATTAACGTTGGACCAGTACTTGATCTTAGTGCTAGCATCCTGGCCTAGTCTCCCGATAACATGAACTCTTTCGCCGCCAGGCCACGGTTCCATCAAAACTGGTGGTGCTTTTTTTGTAAATATAGGTCACACACTTAGCATGAATTGAAAATACTGTCTATATATACAAATTAGTACAATGGAAGCCCAATACAAAGGTTATATTAAAACTAATTACGTGTGAAATATATAAATGCAGGTAATCAATAATTGAAGTAAATATACTGATTTGTATGAAATGTATTTAATATTAAAATATTTTATTAATTATTTGCACAATTTTAAGAACTGCATAAATTTATCACTGCCTTAAATGTTTTATTTTTAATCAATATATAGGTCTTCGAACGGATAAGTTTGATGGTACATGTGCGAAATATAAACTAAGAATATGTCAAGTTAGATATATTTGTACATGCAGAAGTGTGTGTGGTGTGTGTAGGTGTGTGGGTGGGGGTGGTTCGTTTGTGTATGCGGGGATGTGCGTGTTTCTGTACGTGTGTATGTGTGTTTGTAGAGGGTCTGTGTAGATTAACTCTCTTGTGGTAGATGGATGGGTGGTTTGAAATGTATGTACTAGAAGCTGCATTTGCTTTATATTTAAATGTGCGTCCTGGAAGATATGTATGTACGTGTGTGTAGGTTTTGTGTGCGTGAGCGGCCGCTTATGCGTGTGTGAGTGTGCGTGTGTTGTGTGCGTGTATGTATGTGCGTTCGTTTGCGTCTGTCTGTGTGTGCACTAAATATGTGTACCGAAATGTGTGTTTTAATTATTAAAGCCAATGCGCGGAAGATGTGCTTGATCTCTTTAATAGTGTATCTATGTTGAGATGTGTGCGCTTTATGAAACAAAATGTGATCTAGTAGATGTAGGTTATTTATATAACATGGTGTAAACTGGTAGATGTGTGTGTTTTATATAACATATTGTGTACTGGTAGATGTGTATATTTATATAACATAGTGTGAACTGGTAGATATGTGTCCTTTATATAGCTTTTTGTGAACTGGTACATGTGTGTGATTTATGTAACTTTGAGTGAACTAGTAGACGTGTGTCCTTTAAATAACTTTGAGTGAACTGGTACATGTGTGTGCTTTATATAACTTTGAGTGAACTGGTAGATGTGTGTGTGTTTTATAAAACATATCGTGTACTGGTAGGTGTTTATATTTTTATAACATAGTGTGAACTGGTAGATATATTTCCTTTATATAACATAGTGTGAACTGGTACATGTGTGTACTTTATATAACATAGTGTGAACAAAGTGTGGTACAAGTGTGCTAAAGATAAAGCAGGTGTAATAGAAATTTATTGAATTTAAAAAACTGACACAGCTGATGTTTTGTATCTTTTAATGCATTCGTTTTAAATTTTGCGGTCTAGTTATGAATTTAAGGATTTTGTATTTGAATTTTCTTCTAAAATGATATTTATGGTGTCTCCTTTTAGGAAAAAAGAAAGCTAAAAATATTATGTTATATCCTTTTGAGGAGAAGTGTTTTGCTGCTGAGTAGAATTTGGAAACATATTATAATATTAGAGAAAAGCAGCAATATATGTCACTTGATTGGTTTGACTCAAACTATTCCAGATATATAATTATTTTTACAAACCTTACACGCTAAATACTAATATTTCTTTTTTCTGCAAGTATTTTGGTTGATGCTGCAAATATGAAATAGTTTCACCAAAAGGTTGTTTTTTCAGACTTTTAATAAAGCAGGTCAGTAATTTGTAATCTAATTTGTAAAAGATCATACAGTTAAAATTAATGCACTAAAAACCATTAAAAAACTTATCCATGTTACCTTCTTAAACTAGTATAGTGATGCAGAACTAATTGCCAAAGTAGGAAGAAGAAAAGGTTGACAATGCGTGCCCATTCCTGGATTCGAACCTTCAACCCACAGTTTTGAAGCATTTTAATCATAAGTTTGGTACTCTTCAATTGGAGATGCAGCATTACAACTGATTGCTCAACCTTCATATGAAACACTGTGCACTTAGGAAAATGTTTGCACAGTTGGATGTGCGCTTAATTGGAAAAAGTGTGCACTGGTAGATGTGTTATTTATATGAAAACTGTGGACTTGTAGGTGTGCGCCTAATAGGAAAAAAGTGTGCATTGGTAGATGTGTTCTTTATATGAAAAACTGTGGACTTGTAGATGTGCGCTAAATAGGAAAAAGTGTGCATTGGTCTTTGTGGTAAACATGAACGATTGTGTACTGGTACATATGTGGTTTTTACATTAATTTCTTTTGTACCGGTAGATATTTTCACAAAATGTAAAGGTTGAGCTTAATGTGTGTTTATCTGTGTGCACAGTATAAAAGAGTGTATACGTTTCAGTTTTTTCTTATTTGTCTATTTATTAATTATTTTTAAAGCAATGAGCGAGCATGGCATGAACAGTAAATCTAGATTTAAACAACCTTCGATAATAAGTGTTCCATTGCCGGTCATGTACTTTGGGTTCGTGCCGTTCACAGCAACCCCATTACTGGCCGCACACTCAAACACGCCTGATCTTTCGTACGTTTCACTCGCAAATGTCAATGTCGTCCCATTAAACGGTATTGTAGCAACTCGACCATATCCAGGCCAGATCTGGACCCAGTCCTGATACGTGTATTCGGTCGGGTATCCTTTTGCTGTACATGTGACGGTGTAAGGCGGTGATGTAGTGGCTGACACAGTCACAGTTGGGGGATCTGGTTGCGCAATTAAAAAATGAATAAATATAACGTCCATTGCTAACAGCCGCCGTTACTCTGTTTAATTTAGAATCCAGAAAAAGTTTCTATTTTAAAGACAGGTCAAGAATGTTTTGAAAATTGTTGATCGCACGTCTTTGAAAGATGACGCATTAATGTTATGTGTATCTATTGAGAGTTTAATTTAGAGTTTAAATGTTAACGTAGATCCTTTATCGATTGCGTTTAATTCTGGTTTTACATGCAAATTCAGCCTATTGGGACATAGTGACGCGTATAGTTTTATATAGTTCCATCTCAGATGGGCATACACTTGAATGTCGGGGTCTACATTACGGATGGCTGTCTTCGGTCGCCTATTTGTCCGGTGTACCAGCGTAACAGTGTCTTAGCACGGTAGGGACGGGAACCATGCCCATAAACTGCTATTACCAAAGTGACTTGAATGTTCTATTGTGTTGTGCATGTAAAGATGTAAATAAATGAATATTATTATTTATTTGCTTTGTCATACATAAGCTGTCTGTTCGGGGACGCGACATGGTTGAAAAGATGTTAGTTCTGCCATTGTTTCTGTTAAAAAGAAAACATACTGGTTTATTAATGATGTAAAACTGGAATCTGTTCACCTGTGTGGCGTCGTTGTTCTTTCAGACTCGAATCTTCCAATAACATCAACTGCTATTACTATTACCACTTCTACCACAACATTGGTTGCAATAATAACAAACAAATGCATTTAGAACAGTGTGGTAAGTTAATATTTTAAGCGGTACCACATTTTTTCTAATATCAATATGTTTCGCGTTCCAAAGAAGCAATTTATAAGAATTAATTCACAAAAATAAAGCGTACATTTTTATAATGTAAACAGTAAAAGAAAACATGTTGTTGTTTTTTTTTGCTCGCGCTCTTGTATAAAAGCCAATTTTATATTTTAGTGTCACGTTCAGAATCTCTGACCTTTGTGGAAATATTTCGGTTCAGACATCGTACATGCCATACAGCGCATACTACAGCACAGGGGCCAATTTACGTATAAAATGAATAAACCGGGAGGAGGTTGTAAACAGTACAGTCATCATCATATACGTTTACAAAGCCTTTTGATATGAAATGAAAGGCAGCAGATGCATTGGTGTAAAAATGCAGATGACAACATGTGCAGGAAGTGAAAACAATAGAAAACATACAAGTTTTTACATGGACTCTTAAACAGTCTTTACACTAACTTATTGAGTATGCTTTGATCTTATCCTCTTTCAGTTTGTTACTTAGCCCATCAAACCCCTATTTAAGTGTAGATTTAACCTATCTATCCACAAAGATGCAAATCAAAAATAAACGATCTGGTGTCACCTTTAATTGGACAACACGAATAAAGGTAAATTAAAGCCAAAATTCACTTTTGATGCAACACTTTACTAAACTATTAAGGGTAGACAAGATATGCAAGAAGAAATGTTGTTTCATGTTGTGTTTCTTGTTCAATAAAATGAATTTATAACTTACAGACGAGGTACAAGAGAGCCGATGCAGGGCTAGGATCCGGAGAAGCTTCAGTTGTTGCATCAGGGTAAAAGACTCGACACAGAAATGCTGTCATGTCATCTGTTCTACGTGGTGTGAAACTGTGGGTCAAGGTCACCGTGTATGTACCATCAGCCTGCTGCACAGAATTTGTACTTGACTGTGTCAGTGGAGATGTGCTCACGTTACTCCTATACCAGGCTAGAGTAGGGGCAGGAATTCCTCCTCTGGACATACACTGGATGGTCAGTGGAATGTCTTGTTCACCATAGATGACTTGGCTGTTGTTGGAGATGGGCATCAGATTGGAAATGGTTGGGGACGTGGCGGTAACTGTTCCATTGATTGATTGGCAAATGATGGTTTATGGAACAAGACAAATAATGTGAAGTGTGATATCCGAAACAATAGTAAGCATGGGTGCAAACTATGTTATTATATTAAACGATATATTGTGTTCTATATTAAAACGTATCTATATGTATTTTGTACCCAAATCTGATATAAACATATTTATTAGGTAACACTTTATATTAAGTATAAGAGAGACTATTAAATAAATCATATTAATGTGTTTAGTTAAGCTAGGCAAACATGTATTACTATGCAGCCTTAATACATGCCTCAGAATAAATCGACAGTGAACACAATATTCGGAATGTTATATTTTACTTACCTTACCCGAACTGGATACGTTTTAATATTTCCGTATACATTTAGGACATGAATATTAATACGAACATGTATGTTATGATCGGAACCTTTCCTTATTTTTCAGGCTATATGATAAATTGTGTCGGTTACCTTATGTATTCTGCTTAATGTGGAAATTCTCTTATAAAGTTAAGTGACAGTATGATAATTATCGATATCAATTTTTATAAAGACTATCATATGAAACAATAAGTAAGAGAATAAAACAATGCTCAAATATATTTGGTATCCGTATCAAAGTACATGCGATTTGATTTATTTTAATATCGTTTATATGTATCGCTTTGTTGTAATGTCACAGTGATAAGCACGATTTTCATGGTTAAAATCGCATTTTGTTAAGCATAAACAATACTTGCCTTTAAGCTAATTTAAACACTGCACATAACAGCTTTTGGATGCAATTTCAGTGACACGTTTAAGTAAGCCTTTAACGTCTTGAATTTTAGAAACGCTCCACATATTGCGCTAAAATAAACAAATGTACAAGAGTGGTGAAAAGCTGAACATCCACTGCTTATCAGTAACAAATTAAACCTATCTTTACCAATCCTGAATGATCCAAACACCAAAGCCGCCTGTGTTCCCGTTGTTACCGTTATGGTGTAACTATGGTTACCGTCAGGTAGAGATGCTGTTGACACCCATGTACACCTATAGTGGGAGTCGAATGTGAGACTGGACACACATGTGAACATGCCTTGTATCTGGCTGGTCTGGCTGGTCTGGAAACAAACATAGTTAAATTGATTGTAAGGCCTTTGTATAGTTAACTAATTTGTAACTAAGCCCATGACATTTTAAATAATGCAGTTGAGAAACCATGGATTTATGTCTACCATGTTTCCCTTTGAAAATATAGTTTATAATTATGTATCGATCCATCTCTATGTAAGTTTATGTCAATAAAGAGGGTTAGAACTAATTTCAAAAGATGTCATTGAACAAATGTGCATAGTAAGGTGTATTGAGAATTAAAGGTGTCTCATTCTTTGGGTGTGTTTATTAAGTCAAAATGATACTTCTTAAAATAAGCATTTTATCATCATGCCACCATGTCTACTCCGTACTACTAAATTATGTGAGCAAATTATGTTGCACCCGAAATAAAAGCATCATCACATACGTCATTGTACATCCATTTGCAAAAAAATGCTATTTATTTATTCATTATTAGTTCTTCTTATTATTTCATTTACGCGTCCTATACTGATTTAAGTTTTGAAAAGTGGCGCCCGTAGCGTATTGTTAAAGTCGCCGTCTTGCAACTCATCGGACTGCTTAGCTTTTCACCGTGTGGTTTTGAATCCCGTTCGGGGCTAAATACGGTTAGGTTTTCCAACTGACCCCCGATTCGCCGGTGGTCCTACCCAGACATTGGTGTTGGCCCTTCCTCCGCCAAAATGATCACAGGTAGTCGTTGCGATTTATTTTTTAGTCATAGCGCCCAGGAGCGCTGTTTGGCGGTGTTATTTTGACCCTGTAAGCGATAACATGTATCCTAACAAAGGTCATCGCATATATCGGCCTAGTAGATAATACATAGTCAGTGGAACACTCGTTCTAGTTGCTATTACAATAATTTTGCTCCCTACCATTCCAACTCTTTCCTTTAGTCATTGAGTGATATTCGTACGCAGCTTTGTTTATTTATCAATCTGCATTTCATGTATATCTGAATTACACAATATAAAATTCCAATGTAAAAGGTAACACTATTAATGTTATCATTTGAATCATGCCTAGACACAATTAATGCCTTTAGTATTTTTAGACAGGCATATTTTTTGTACATGCACTTCTACTTCCCAGGCATAATTAACAGGCCATGAGTATTCACGGGCCAACGGTATGTGCTTCCGATTCCAGTTTTCTCATAACGCTTGACGCTGTCGACAGCCGCACCGTTAAAAAAACAAACAAAAAACGCTAACTTTCGAAACTGTTCAATAACGACCATACAAAGTTGATCCTGATTCTTGAAATATTTTTATTTTATTTTAAGCCATTTTGATTTTGAAATCATTTTGTTTACACAACATTAGAATATGGAAAAGAAAAAAAATACTGTTTTTTATTATCTGATGCTGTTGTTGTTGTTTTCTTTGGAAGTGCATGCGGTCTTTATTTTACAACGTAACTCATGTTATTTAATTTATTATTGTCGTCAGATATAAGGCACACCATTAACAATGATTTCATTTATACATTAACGCTTTTCTGAAATTTTAAAATACAAAATGTTAAAAATGAAGGGTTTCAAAATGAACGTAAGTTAACTTCATGTTGGCGTTGATTTGAATCTAAATGATTTTCAAGTTGTTGTTGCCATTATTGTTTTCAATGTTGCCGTTGCTGCTGCTGCTCTTGCTGCTGGTGTTGTTTTGTAGTTATTTTTAGAAACAATAGGAATTTCACACGTGTTATTTTGTCCGATTGGCTAAAACCGGCGTCAGCACTAAACTGTTTGTGTTTCTGTCGGAGATTCTGTCCAGCCTTTTTATGCATTTTGCATTTTTTTTCTAAATAAATCCGTATATATTGACATGTTGTTTTGTATAAAATAACTAACCGAAAATGAACATAATTGCATGTTTAATTAATGTGCTTACATGTGCATTGACAACGAAGGAACATAGATTACATAGTTGAAAACTACTCTTTTGATAAATAAATATCATGAAATGTGGTATAGTGATATTATAACATTTAAAATGTGTGGGATAAATCTACAAGCTATTTCGACGTAAATTTTGCTTAAATCAAGCTAAAACTGGTAACATTATATGTTTTGTTTGTATCTATTTTCATGCTTGTGCATATTTGACAAAAACTTTTTAAAAAATGCCAATTTAAAATAAGAAAACATGTTTTCTTGCTATTTCCAGTATTTTAGCTGTAGAACATTAATTTAATGGTTTTTCGTGAAAACGTCGATTGCAGCAAAATGGTGTATGAATTAAAATGGAAGTGATACTTTATTAAAAAATAACTTCCGATGCAATCATGTCTAGGTTGTCAATATATTGTGGCCAACTGAGAGGTCTAGATGTGTAATAAACTGGGTTAATAAATTAAGTAGAGGAAAATAATGTTGATATGTAACTTATGATGCGTAAATATAAGTATATGTGCAATTTTAATTGCATATCTATTGTAAAAGATTCAACCACGCTATATAAAAAACCTACCAAATATGTAATGATACCATATGGGCCAGACGGCACTGGATAGAGCTTGTCCACTGTTATACTTAGTTTCTTAGCTGGTGATACCTCTGCACTGCTTGTAGTAGCCTTGCCTGTAACGAAACAATAATAACATTAAAAAAAAACAAATGCCAGTATATATTATAGGTAACTACATAAATATGTTAACATGCTGACAAAACCATGTCGTTCCAAAGTTTGTGTCGTCTGTAGATTCTGATAATCAAAGGCACTGCACTTTTTTTCTACTGTTATAGCTATTTGAAGTTAAACACACTAATATAGCTCCGGACTACGTTTGCGGGGAAATACGCCATATTTATACGCCAGTCATAAATTACACTGATTGGCTCGAGAATGACGTATTTCTAATCTATTATATCATCAAAACCGAAATGAAACTGTGTAGTCATGTGTACGTCCAATAAATTGAGGCACAGCCAATATAATTTTAATAATTTTAATGACATCATGGAGCATCTGAATCTATATCAATGTTAAAGTACAGAAGACAATGACGTTTTCCTAAAGACATTGAAAATGGAATGTGGACATATCTTGCTTCATACTGTGATCGAAGTAAGGGTTGGGGGATTATATTAGGGGTGGGTGTGTCTGACCGGCTGGATACAGCCTCTGTGTGCAGTGTTACATGTATCGGGAAAGCTGATGGAGATTAGAGTGTTGCTGGCAAATGGCAGAGCAGCAAGACAATGAGCACCATAAATGTGTAGTGTCTATATGACTTCAGTGCGCTATCTTTTTCTAAAGAATGTTATTTCTAATGCATTTGAATGATTTTTCCTGATCTGATGACCGAAGCATTTTTAATAAGCAAGCATCTTAAGTATATACAAAACAGAATAGAGTCTTTAGGATACAGCAATTATTTAAGCTTATTACATGAACTATAAATAGATCCAACACGATTGGTCACACACCCAAATAGTCGAGTCAATAAATATAGATATTGACCCGCTTTCGCTGATAGTAACCGGTCTGTTAATAGAATGCGGAATTTCCATCAATATTATGCGCGCGCATGTACACAACTTCCTTAGAATTGTACGCATTGTGGGATACTCGTCCCAGACGAACAATATTCACGAAGTAAACAATGTAAACTATTTTCTTGCATTTACTTTAGATAATAATTAAAGAAATAAAAACTATTTATTACTAACTATTTATAGTTCATGTAATAAAAAAAATCGTATATAGCATGTGCGTGTCATAGCAAAGTATATGGCCCAGTGAAGAGATATATTACAAAAAGCAAACTGCGCTTGGACTGATGTGTGAGGCAAATCTTAGCCAATGTTTTCATTTGACATCATAGGGGATCTACAAATTGATTAACACATACCTTTCACCTTATGTTTTAACTAAAATTAGAATATTACCTTTTCCCGAAAATGTTCATCTTTGATTTAATGACGTCACAGCCTATTTATCATATTATGTCATTATTATGAATTTACGCCATAACCGTTTAAATCAAAGAACTATGTTTCTTTAGGAAGTGGTTAGTTGTCGAGACATTTATGTCGTTGAAAATGATTTATATATTTAGATCGTTTTTTGTATAATGTTTGTAAATTACATTCTCTGTTCAATTATCCACCCCAGACGCTGTTCCGTTCTGTTAGTTGTATCTCATTGACGAGGCTTGCTTCATTCCCATCAAATGTCGCCACATTAGAGTTCTATGAACGGATTTAAAACAGTCCGGTCGGACTTCAGCCAGCAAATGTAGAGGAGGTGTGTGCGATGGAAAATGATGGTTTGCTATTTGTGTTATTGTTGTCTCTGTGTTTTGTCAATGTTTGCATTAATTGATATATTTATGACTTTATTATGCAGCTTCAAAGATGTATCGTACTTCGCATACGAACTGTTCCGTTTTTCCTTTTCAATTTAACTAGCCTACAGTAAGTTTTCACGCATTTACTCTATGACTCGAACGTAGATGTATGTCCTTGATTGATAACTAGTTACCAGAGTTAAAATTCAAATGTATATAAAATGTGTACGATCTTAGAATGAAGATATTCACTTTACTGTGTGTAACTATCCGTGAACTGCAAATCAATTAAGTTATTTGAATAATTTTTAGGAGCCAAATTAAACTTGCAAGCTGTATTTATGTAACGGTTAATCATACATAAATGGCGTATTTCGTTTCGTTTTCATAAGTGTGCATACATGGTAAACCTTTGACTGGTAATTAAAACTGTTAAAATGTTTAACTAAATAGATAAAAATAATGGACATTGAGTTAGAAGACAAGTCATTAAAATTATTATAGCTTACATTGATACTGAAGTGTACGCCTAGCAGAGTCAGTATCAAATCCACACGTACACGAATAATTCCCAACATCTGAAAGCTGTATGTTGGTGATGGTAAGGTGTACCTTTGTGTCGGATGTTGCATTAGCCGAGTACCTGGCTGGGTCAATACCTTGATGAGGTCCTTTACGGGTATAAATGGTAAATCCACCTTTCAGGAATGCATACCCATTCTTACAGCTAGGCGATATACAAATCATCTCAACCTGTTCTTCACAGTTGACCGGTGTCGGTAAGCTCAGGGTGGCCTTGTCTGCAATAGCTGTTATACATATACTATTAATATCTTTTTACGTATTAATTGCAGGAACTATATACTATATCTTTGCATATGCTATTGCCCACATCATTTAGTTCTATATATTTTCAAAAGACATATTTTTTTCTTGCGGTTCGGCTGGTTTGTGTTTCATTTGGAGTGTCTATGTTGATTGCTTTGGATACATATATGTATATTGGTAACAAATGTATCATGATTTGCAAAGATGCACCGCTGGTACATCCTGATATTGTTTAACCAATAATGATGAAAAATGTTTTGTTTATTAAATGATGGTCGTCGCCTGTACTTACCCACAAGAGCCAAAGAAAAGCTCGCTAGTCCTAAAACTATCGCCGTCAGCTTCATATTAATCAAATTCTGTGAAAAGAAGAAATGCAAATTATTGTAAGTAAACATTGTGCAATAAATGATAAAGACTAACAAATATACCTTTTGTAAAATATTCTTGGCTATATGACAGTTTCTAAAACATAGGTCACGCTCGCATGACCTTGGTAGACGTTGCAATTTTCAATTAAGCTTTACAAACATACATGTAAATGGCTATCTTGCTAATTTTATGTTTAAATGTTCCATGTGTTTTCGCATGTGCATAGCAAATACACAGCACATCACTTCAAACTAAACAAATACACGAGTAAATCTACCAAGACTGTTTTATGCAACCATTAGAAAACTTTTTTTTTCTAAAAACGCTCACACTAATGAAATATTAGACAAAAAATAGAAACAAATATTATTCTACAGTTCCCTGTGGAACAATTTACAACATTGTATTAAAACTACATCGATTATGACATATCTATATAGTTGTACCGTATTTTAAAAATAAAATAAAATAAAAATAAAAAATAACTTTCGCCAATATGATGCGTTGTGCATTGTGCAATTTGTAGTCCGACAGACATAAAACATACAAACAATCCTCACACCTGCGGACACATTATTTTTGGATTAAACAAAATAACGGAGTTTTTTTTCCTGAAACGCATACACTTAACCTCTTAAACATTATATGTAATATTTTTATCTAATTTGTATTAATATCAGTTCAACCAGAATAAAAGGCTATTTTTGACTAACGTTCGAAGTTTCTCTCTACTTGTAAAACTATCAACTATAATTCTGCAAACTCGCTTCCGGCAACGTCTCACAAAACCTACACATATTATTCTTTTAATAGTAACAGTTTCAAATATGTTGTATACATAAAAATATATTTCTTTTGTGACAGCTTGTGACAAATGTAATTTACAAGATAAATACTAAGCAATGTTTTTTATGATGTGGATGATACGTTGTTACGTCAAAATCAAACATGTTTTGAACAAAAGCCAATACTGGAATCAATCAGTCAACACTTTAATTCCGTAATTCGTGGAGGGGTTGGGCTGGGTGTACAGTTATGTGATCTGGTCCAATTGGCCTTCGTTCGAATCCAGCTTAGCGACAGGGTAAAACATGTACGACTGTAATTATCAATCGAAAAATGGGGTCTAGGCAGGGGTAGCCAATTATGTCTTAAAGTGTCTTTGGGATTTCAAAGGTTTTCACAATAAAATATGACGTTATTGAAGAAAATTGGTGTAACGGACTCAAAGCCAAACATGCATAACATTTACGTACATGTTTACTTAAGCTATACCTACTTAAAACAACTGGGTTTGGCTGTTGAATCGTTAGCACATTGGCCACAGTGTTGACTGCTCACTACGTCGACACAGGTTTGAATTTCGTTCATTGCCGAGAATCATCTTTGCCGTACATATTAGAACTATCAGACTGTTTTCGTATTAAAACAGGTCTTTATTTATTGAAATTTTGAAATTAATATAATGAGTTTGCGAAATCCCTGTATTTGACATTAATATTTTTAACGCACGAACCGGCTGAAACAATTAAATGGCTAAGATATTCAATTATGCTCAGTCACTGTCACAGTTGTTCAGAAAGAAGGTTAAGGGACATTGTCAGTTATTTCTACTGAAATATTTAATATGATTATTGCATACTTGACATTCCATCGATAAATTGATGCTTTTATTGAAAGTTGTGTTAACGATGCGACATAAGCAGGTGTGAGCATAAGCTTATCGTATCAAAGACACTTTACATTACTTATGATGACTTATTGTTTACTCTTGAAAACATCTGATATTTAACAACCACACATATTTATATCATACAAAGACAACTTTCTTTAATAGAAGCTCGATGTAGTTGAGCGTGTATACCGTTTTGTGGCAAACCCATGACAAGCCCGAAAACAAGAATACATCAATTGAAAATGAATGCAGGTCATGCAGTATATACTGGTAAGTATACAGGCAGAAAACCAGACAGACAGATCGACAGACAGAGGCACCAGAAATACACAGAGACAGAAAGAGAGACAGAAAGAGACAGAAACAACCAGATGAACAAAGGGAGAGACAAAGACAGAGACAGAGTCATAGACAGGCACAGAGACCTGAAAATTAATTGCATCATTGCTAGTGATCCCATAACATACAGGATAGCAATAAATAAAGAGCATGTGTATATATATATATATATATATATATATATATATATATATATATATATATATATATATATACATTTGCGTGCACGTGTGCGCATGTGTGTGCGCTTGTGTGTGTGCGTGTTTGTGTGTGTGTCTGTGAGTGTGAGCGCGTATGTATTTGGTAACCACCGGCGCACCGCACGGAAACTGAAAGACATGTTCACACCATGTCCTTTGTCCTTACCGGGAATCGAACCAGCACTATGTAGTATAAAACCATACTGACTGTTAAAATACGAGCCTTTAAATTTAACAGTTCTATAAATAAATATTGTTTGTGGAGCAGAATTACAGCTGAGATGGGTGTATTCAGCCGGCTTATACTAATGTATTGAGGAAATATTTCTACTGCATCAATTTACTGCCAACAACTAGGAACCTGCTGGCAGCAATTAGTCACAATGTTAGTTGTTTGAGTCAGTGCAGAGCAAAGAAAAGCTATAACATAATGTAAGTTTAAATGTTATTTTAGGACATTTTGTATATAAACAAAGAATTAGGGGTCAAATTTATTTGATTATTAGCTGACATATAACACATTAAAATTTTAAAGACCGACATGAAGCAAAGCCGAATGCGTTCTAAACCACATTACAACTACAACATTATATTACACTTGCAGAACAACGGTTGTTTTTCCTAAACAGTTGTTTGGTTCATTTTTCTCCACAATTATAACTTTAAGTTGCAAATAATCAAGATTCCTGGGCTATATTTGCAGACCTTTGCAAAACTATAACCTACTTATCGTGATTCTTATATTACTCTTAGCTTAGATAACTGTCTAGTGGGGAGGACAGCGAACTCACAATAGATGCGCCGGTGGTTCTAACCAGACTTTTACTTGGGTCTGCCTTCACGATATTAGCTGGACGTCACCATTATTGTGTTATTGCGATCTAACTAAACTCGAACCAAACCACCATTTTATTCCAGCACTGCTGTATTTACCTTTGACACCAATTAGTACGAAACATTGTTTTATTTTACGGATTTCTGTTTATTTTTTTCCAGGAAGTAAACGTAATACACACCTTTGTAATTTCTCTAGTAATACTCCGGTCCTTCACATTGTTTTTGACTAGATGTCCAAGCACTATACAGTAGTTTGCCGCGGAATTGAGCGCGTGTAACAGTTCTGTGCGACCGATGGAGGGAGACAATTATGCCAAAAACAGAAGTGCTTCAGATGATTGACACTGTATTAAACATTAGTACGTTCTCCTTGGACAGAATTATAAGCAAAGTGAAGGTAAAGTAATTGGCGCCTGTCTTGGAATGAATTATGCGTCAACAGACATGAGGAGTTCATGGGAAACTGCACATTTCTGTAAAGCATTCAATCTTCCAATTGCGAACGTCCTATACATCGACGGCATCTAGGGCTTGTGGAAGCATGGATAGTAGGCCCTTCAGAAGTTCCTTGCCACTGGAAATGAAATCCACTTTTGGATACAACTTGAACTTCCGCATGCTACAACTCAGTGTAATGGAAATCGTCAAACTGATAACTGTAAAATCACGGATAATATTTGTCCCTGCACAGAGACTCATCAGACCCGATGTAAGTGAAAAATGCAATTCTATATGGATTTAGTGTGAGCGCGTCTTGTCCGAAAACAACAACTACGATAAACACCGGTTAACAATTAAAGAACATCTCAGGTCCCGGGATTAGAACATTTTGTGGACAAGAGCTTAGTAGGTTTGACATAAAAGGTCAGAGCTGATTTCCAAAGGTATCAAAGCTGGAAGAAAAAACACAATATGGCGCCGTTTGTTCTCACATTCACAAGAGCATAGTCGAATTTCGGCTATTCATTCCAAAAACACGTGAAAACATTGCATACTTCAGATAGAACGAGGACAATATTTGCAGATCCGCAATGTGTAGCATTTAGATGGGATAACAACCACCAGGACATATTAGTGCACAAGAAATTCAACAAATTAGACTTCAGAAGCCTTGTATCATTTACCCATTCGTCATGAATGCCACAAAATTCACCGGATATGACGGTACATTGTACAGCGTTTGCAATCGTATAACGTGCAAATGTTCTAAGCTTGTTCACGCTTTATTTCAAGCCCAGCCGACAGTACGTATACGCGTGAGAGATAGGAGGAACTTTATACTAACGACACCTTCGCGGTCCGTTTAACTGAACGTGACGTTAGTTTTACTTAAAGTTCCTTAAAGATTTTATGTATACGCTGGTTGTTGACGCAGATATGTCAAGAAGAATGATCAAGTATTCCCAGTTATACGAGGCTCTCTGTACCGTGATTGCGGAGGTGTGGGGACGTTCTCTGGCCTTATTGGTATCAATTCTGACTCCGGCAGACCGACCGATGCAACACCGTATAAACGACCAGGTGCGTTCTATATGCAGACGTAACCGGTCTTTCCGGCATAATGCGAAATTATCAAAATAGTACATAAAACTTATACATTTATTTACAGAAGGTTAATCTCAACAAACACATACAATTGTTATTAATTACATATTAAAACAAAACCAACGATATAAATGATCATATCTACGTTCTTTATTGTTTTCATTTTGTTGTTGTTAAAATTATTGCCGCATTAGTATTGTTATGTTCAAGCATACATGATTGATGGAATCTTCAATTCAAGAGGCCAAACGCATGAGAAAAAATAACCACTAACATTGGAATAGCTGGTGCAGGTTTTATACAATATAGCAGCTGAAGGCAAACTTAAAGACACTAACACTTACGGAGCAGATGTAGTTTGCCTATTACGGTTGCACATTAGAAAATAAAGAAACATTAATATTGCCATAGTAGGTGCAGTTTGCCTATTATATAGCCTATTGCATATAAGAATGTAAATATACATTAACATTACCATTGCAGGTGCAGTTTGCCTATTACGATTGCACATTAGAAAATAAAGAAACATTAACATTGCCATTGCAGGTGCAGTTTATCTATTATATAGCCTACAGCACATTAGAAAATAAAGAAACATTAACAT
>CM017572.1:32937263-32966689 GCA_007844125.1 Sinonovacula constricta
AGTTTACCCAAAACGTATAAATATACATGGTACATTTGTACAGTTACCTTCAATGTTGCGTGTATCCAAAATAAACAAACAAATGTCATCATAAAGAAGATGTGTAGAAGTGCTAAATGTAAAGAAATTGAACGATTTTCATTGTTGACTAACTTTATACGTTTTCCTAGGCAAACATAAGTGGCGAGAACAACATCTGCAGTTTGACAGGAAATATCTTCCGCCGTCTTGACATCACATTAGGTCATCAAAAACTAAGGATGAACCCGATAAAATCGCTTTTGATGTCTTCATTTGTAAACAACCACTTATTGTGAACCAGCGCATTGTTATGCGAAATCTGATCAACTAAATGTGCAGTAAAATGATAAATTAATTTCTGGTAAACATTTATTCTTGCGAAAGTAAAAAAGAATAAATCAATTATATAACATAGACGTCCCCCACGGTTCTACTTAAAAACCTGCATAAATTTATTTTCCTGCAGAATATTCAGATTGTCTTAAAATAGAAACATACGTTGATAAAAGGACGTAACACCGCACTTGTTACGAAACAAGTCACGAATTCTAGGTCCGGTATAAGTACTAAAACAATCATAAAATCACAAAAAAACATAATACTGTTTATTGTTGCTGCTGCTGATGCTGCTTACGATTTCCTGCTGTTAATGATGCTGGTAATGATCTTGTTGTTGATGATGTTGATATTGTTGGTGTGGTAATGATGATGATGATGATTACACTATATAGCTTAGTAGATCGTGTAAAAATATGTATAGACACTGTATACACAATCTATATTTGACTTACTGATAGTGAAGTCATTTATATTTTGGTGTTATTTAAAGAAAATTACCTAACGAATGACACCTTATTAGGTACGTTGCCGCCTTATTAGTTGTGTTCCCTTTTTTCTTTAGAAATAAACTTCTTATGCATAAAAGAATGTAAAAGAACTACATGGTTAATATGACTATTTTAGTTTTGTCCAGTATGAACACACGGTAGTTGCCTAACTTTACCACAATTAAAAATAAAGTCAAGTGTCAGGATATATTACTGAGTGTGATATTATGCCAAATGCTCACTGCACCACTCCGTCACAGAGAACCCAGTACCGCATGTGTACTGTTTGACAGGTTTTGGTAGCTTTCATGGTTATACCATTTATGTCTAGTCGCAATGTATTATTTCTCTGCAATAGACGAAAGGAATACTAACAAACGTGCGTTGTACGTAAATATTTAAACTGTTACCATAATACAAATATAAGTTAGTCACGTTAAATGAAATCGCAACGTCGACGTATTTGGTGTTTAAATCGATACCCACTGATATTTCAAACAACGTGAGTCGAATTATAGATAAAAACAGCAACGCATAATTCAAATGCAAGTTAAAAAACAACAAGTCTTATTGGAGCTCCATTCTGACTTGTCACGTGATATTTTTTCTGTGCCCTACGTGGGGTGTGACGTCACTAATTTCAATAGACTCCCAAAGACTCATATTTATGGTCAGACCTTTCCGTATTTCCCTTCTCATATGGTCGCTTGTGATATGTACCGTTAGAAAGCGTAATCTTGCTGCGCATCACTTTTACCACGCTTCCCAGTCATTTGCCAATCAGCGGCTAGTATTACCTGTCTATATCAAGAAATGGTATATTTCGGTTCCATAAAACACGTGCATTAAGTGGACAAAGTGTACCTTATGTGTTCGTATGAAAGTTCGTAGACTAGAAAGAAAGGTACCAGTGTATTTAGCTTTGGTAATTATGTTTTCCATATTGATAGTTTCATATTTTCTTAAACAGTTAATTGTTCTTACACTGAGTAACAGTGTTATAAAATGGAATCAAACTATGTTTAATATTACAGTGTCACAATGTCGCAAACCCATAGCACACGTAATTGTTTGGACATCCTTTGTCTTAACTGCCGGGCTTAGGAAACATGTCATGTGTTAAACAACCTCACTAGAGACTATACCACATAGTTAAATGCAACCTTAGTGTACTTAGTGTGTGCAAATGTATACAGACTCTTGTTCCTCGTTAATTTGGAAACAAGTGCGGTCTGACAAAATAGATCACCTGACATTAGCGACGTCAGAGAAGTCATGTGATATACTACTATGGCGCCCCTCATGAAGAGATGCGGAGTCAATTTTAACATGTTTAGACGTGCAAATCTATTGTAAGAAATGCGTCTATTTGAATTTTATATTGTTAGATAGAATATGCCATCCCTGCCATTGACACCAGAATCCAGACCAAGGCAACATGTCGAGAAGGAATGTGTGGCTTGTTGGACTAGTCCAACTGCACGTATAACTGAGCTCAATTTCGATGACTTCATATAAATCCTTTCTGCTTATCGTACGTTACTACGGTCTCTTCATCCTACCCAGCTGGCTTTCCATGGCGTAGAGCTGACTGTCCGTCAAACATCTGTCGTAGACCCGAGCACTTACAGTCCAGGATGTCGATATCTGTAAACACGCAGTCTAGGACGCCATTTGCATGTAGGAAAGAACTAATGACGTTATTGTGATGAGCTCAATCCGGAGTCTGTTTATTATATAAAGGTCAGTTAATTTGAGACAAAGATGCCGAATAGAGTCGAGTCTGTGCAATGAAATTATTCAAGTTTTTCGGTAGAGATTGGAAGAGCAGACCACCTATTCATATTCCATCGTGAAGAGTTTTCATTCTGTTACCCTCTAAGAGAAAAGGCTGAATTAAGCCGCAACTGTTTGAACGGGTGCTTAAACCCGGTTTGTGAAACGCTCCAACTTCACACGTCCTGAATGGTTTTCTAACAAAGAAGAACAAAGAACACTGCATCGGGAGTTCAAACTAGCAATAATGTATTATATGTAAGCAATATAACTCTTGTTATAATCAACTTTCAGCACATGTACAATATATACAAAAGATAAAATCCTTAGCTACCTAAAAGTTATAAGCAAGAGATTGGTTTAAAATAAAACATTATGTGGATAAGACCAATTGAATGATATTATACGATAAAAATGCAGCGACGACATATGTCTGCATTAAAATGTGAAATTAAAAAAATAACGAAGGAAACAATTGAATAAAAAACAATCAAAATCAAATCAACAAAATATAGTATTGTGAAGAGATAGGACGTAATGAATTCCAAATGTTTTGTTATAGTAGGCCGAGGATTTAACCGTAAAAGGCATAATAAAAGCAAACAAAATCCCGATGTATTTTTCGAAATGAAAGAAATTATTTTCTCAATCAGTAAGATTTTATTTTATGCGCATTCTTCAGTCTTTAGTGTTTTTTCCAATGTTTAAATAGTGGAAACATCCTAAGATTTCTGCAATAATTATATGCCAAATACCTACCAACAATGTAGGTAATGTTGTTTTAAAAATTAGAGTAAAGTCCCTTTACATGCGAAAAGAGGGAATACCGTGCAATCTCACGTAAAGTGCAATGAGGCTGCTGGCCTGTGACTGTCACCGTTTTCATGTAGTCTCAGTAGACCTGTTAGGTCATCATGTAATTTAAAAGCTTAATAGTGCGATCTATCTTTATATGTGACATTTTATTCATCTTATGTTATCTCATACGACTGATATAAGACGGATATAAGTACAGTCATTCACTGGTTGTGATGATAATAGAAAACCCTTTCTCGTATTATTTATTTATTAACATCATAAAACATTAATATAATTAGGTGCAATGTACATGCCCTATACTACCTATATTTAAAATAACTGGAAAAAGTATACACGAATGATAATTGCAGTATAAGTAATTGTATACGTTGTGTTCCTCCCATATAATGAAAATGTCCAGCATATACAAACAGTTGTTGGTGAATAACAAATAAAAATGTCATACATGGCTAAATATAAAAACTCAAGAGACAATGAACATATTCAAGACAATTACAGGCATATGTAGAGAACACATGACAGTTGTAACTGACCATTCAAAAAAGAAAGAATCATTTTACTGACATGATAGACAAATGTATTTTGTAACAATTTCAGACATGGCTGGCATTCTGTAAGAACAGGAGATCAGTAGGTATAAGTAAGGTTTGTAGACATGAATGGAATCTTCCTGCATTAATTATAAGCTGGACTTCACCAATATGACCATAGCTGTGTCGGTGCGATGTAGTAAAAAGCGGACAATATTTTTAGGCAATTTATATGTACTGGCTCCATCTCATTAACACCCATTCAGAGCTTTTGGTAGCTCAGTACGGTTAGAGATTTGCTTATATGACAGCAGATTTAGCCGATTAATGAAGACCTTAGTACCAATCCCCATTGAAAGTGTTTCTAATTTAAATATTTATACCAAGACACATGCACGACTTGTCCCCTATATACCAATATCAGTTAGATATATTGTCTTTCTTTTGCAGTCTCATTGAATACGACAACAATCCATTAGTTGAAATATGAAGGTAACGCCATTGGCAGAAGTATGAGTACCATTTATCAAGCGAATGTTGCACACAGTTTACAAAAGTGGCTGTTACGGCATATATTTTGCATCTGCAGACGCCTATAACAAGTAGTCATATATTAATCTTAGATAATTGCTTGATAAGGTCATTTCCGTAAATTAGGCCCTAAGAATGGCGACCATTTCCCACCTGCCTTGTATGCAGTTTTTTTTTTCTATTCAGTCAGAAAGGTGGGATTGTATCATAGTTTAAGTATCATGAATGCGATATACTTATAGGGCAATAAACACAAACACTCACATCAAGCCTAATGATATATTAACCAATCAGTTGTGTACACATGAACATTGTTATGCTAACGTCTATTTGAGCACTTACGATATTAACATACAACTCATTTATCCTGTCGTGCAATATCAGGAATCAAGTCTTGTCTCATGGGATTATGTTGGCTTAAAGTTTCAATGAGAGAACTTAATTGGATTTTGGTGAGAAAATTCAATTAACTGAGATAAAATTTTAAAAGAGAGAGAGTAAGCAAAGAATGGGCTTAAATCGTTACTGATGATTTTTTAATCATTATAACCAATCACTAAGATTGTATTATCTTCACGACTTACCAAATAATTTATGCTTTGAAAGGCAACTGCAAAACAAAAGTGAAAGTCACTACAGTGTTATTTAATTCATTTTTAACAAAGAGTTGCTGTAAGATGTTGTGCGGTAATTATTGCGATATTTCGCAATTTAAAACAATATTGTTGCATTTGTTTTGTTTTCTTTTACCTTTGATGGGTTATCAATTCTAAATTTTATTGTACTATGTTTCAATGGTTTTGTTAAAATCTTCTTTTGCATCTTCATGATAAGACAACATACCTGCTTTCCTACCAAATTTGTCCATTTGGACTAATTTTCTTCTAATTTTGTTCATGTTATTCAGTACATCAGTTAATCAGTTCACATGATTGGTATCAATTCCCCTGATCGGTAGTTTGCCATAAGAAGACTGCAAATTAGAAAAAAACATTAAATCAGTATATCAATTATTTATAGTTTATATCAACTATAAGGTGCTGCATCACAATGACCAATATTAACGGTGTTTGCACAGTTGTATTTCCTTGCCGTTCATAAGTGACATATATACCAATGGCCCTGTTAAATTTAAACAAATCAGCAAAGTAAATCACCAATTTTATGACTCAAAATATGTATTCATAAGTCAATTCCTTTGTCTTTTCTGTAAGAAGGCGTCATTTGTATTTTAAAACAAACCCACAATCGCCATAAATTGATGATTTTCCAAACAATGAGACCGCAACATTTCTCATCATCCGCCATTTTTAATTATTGATTTGTCTAGTGGGGTGTTGCTTGTTCAATACTAAATTTGTTCAACTTAAGTCATTTAACTTGAAAAAGTAGCATATAATCATGAAGACCCGTAGATGGTACATGTTTAGATTGGAGATATTAGATATACTTAGATAACAATACTTTTGTATTTAAAGTTAAATGTAATACTACCTACATTCATGTATTTCATTGTTGTTAATTGATAAAGCAACTGGATTTATTAGCTTTCATTATTAATTCATGCCATTTCCTTTCATCCTAGATTGTCACAGTTCAGTGATCAACAAGAGGTCCTGGAAGAATAGATCAAGAAAGCAGTGTCCGTATGACCACTGCAAATGTACATCATCAGAATAATAGTGTAGGTTCAATATTAACATGTTTTTTTTTAATAATAGTTTAAAATCCACCCGTTAAGTTAGTTTTGGGATAAATAAAATACCACTGTCTGAATTTACTATTTTAATTAAATGACCTATTGTATATTGTGTACATATTTTCTACGTGACGAAGTGAATAAGGAAATATGACAAAACCTTATAAGCACTGCAACACATACCAAAATTTGAAAAGGCACAACACAAGACAAAAGTATTTACGCGCAAGCCAAATGTAAATGTGAGAACAAATCCTGATAAGTCATTAAACAAAAAAAGCAAACCCAATAGCCTTGGAAGGATCAGTCGGCGAAAGGGACCGACTGGGGTGCTTAAACAAGTTTTACAGAGCTCTAACCTTGCACTTCATGAGCGCTTCTCAAACGCGTGCAATGAAAAGAAAACATATCTATCAAAACTTAAAACGTTCAAGTGCTGACGTTTTTCAGATAAGTCATTAGTTACATTATAGTTGAAGTTCTCCCTATTGTCGTATTTTCTGATCTATCGTCGTGACTTAGCGGTTATTTTATGCATAGTTTGTGTTTGTGTAGTTAAGTACTTGTCCGCGTGACAGTCGTAGTGTTACAGCAGCATCAAATTATGAATATTGACGTCAACGTCATTCTTTCTCCAAGTATTCAACACGGTCTTCTACACAACGGCGATACCTCAAAACCCATTCCTGGAAAGCACCGCGAATTCAGTCTGAACAATAACTATGTAACAAAGCCTGAGCTGTTGTCCGCAGCTCATCATTGAAGCGCTTGTCCTTTGTCACAATTAATAAGTGAAACCTACTAATGTGATTCCCGGTTCTTTTTGACAGATATAAAACAACAGGCTATTTTACAAATTTACAATATTTAATCAAAATATATATACTCAGACTTTTCCTTATCAGTCACTTATAATGACATATCAATACATTAAAACATTTTTAAAGGATACATTGATTTGACAATTTTCAAAACACTCTCTCACATTCGCATATTTTTACACAGTAAGTAATTAATCATCTATAGGTATTATGTCTCTGTCGACTTATCAAAAAACACCGCTTCATATGTATAGATGTTTCAGGTCCATCGTATCAAACAGGAAAACGACATCTCACATTTCAAATGGCCCGTTGTTTACTGCCCCACAGTCATTAAAGCTAGCAGCACACAGCACAAAACCACACAGGTACACGACGCACACTGGAACGATTGCCACACAGGCACACAGCTTGCCACACAGGCACACAGCAACACTGAATTACTTGCCACACAGGCACACAGCTTGCCACACAGGCACACAGAAACGCTGGAGTACTTGCCACACAGGCACACAGCAACACTGAATTACTTGCCACACAGGCACACAGCTTGCCACACAGGCACACAGAAACGCTGGAGTACTTGCCACACAGGCACACAGCAACAACGGAACATTTGCCACACAGGCTATACAAGGAAACGTCACACAACAAGGACACACAGCTTGCCACACAGCTCTCAAAGGCTCAGCAATCAATAAAGTACAAATTCAAGGGACACTGGTTCATCTAAATATAACTTTTAGACTTAGCACATAAAGCTCTGCACCACACATCACACTGGTACATGTAACGTAGCCACAATATGTTCTCAGTACCACTGCACATCATGTTTCTCTAAGCCTGCCCCTCTCCAAAGCCAATACACTGTACTGCTTTCCGTACACACCGGAGTCTAGCTGAGGAATGAACACTGTAATGTCTTGTTCTAGGCCAACACAGCCAAAAATCACTCAAGTATTACACAGGTGAGTATAAAAAAATCAAAGCACCTGAAGAACTGAAGACTTTTGTGACATCCTTTAAATGTTTCTTTAGATAAGAAAATTGCCACTTCTCCCGTGGCTAGTTCCCTCTTCAATACCGGTAAATATGTGCTTTGAATTTATTATCAGGTATTTTATTGCTATTGTAAATATGAGGATCAGTTTTGGTCCGTTAAATGAAAATGTGTTTTCCTATAGATAACGTTGTGTCTTCTTTGGTGCAGTAAATCGATGCATTTCCATTGGCTGGACTGTTGCTCAGTCTCAGAGTAAAAATAAAGCCATGTTTCGTCTATTGCAGTAAAATGACTGGAATTGACTTTTATTGTGTATCTAGATAATGGTTTACTCAATAGGTATAGCATAGATATTAAGTTGAATCTTATTTCATAATAGGTGGCCATTTAGGAAATGGCAAGGCCATGTCATTACCTAAGTGTTGAGAGCAGGCCTGGAAGTTTGTCATGCTGTGTGCCAGTGATGTTTGTTTTATGCTAGTGAAACGCTTAAGTGATGTTTGTAATTGTGTCACCCGGCGGTGTTGCGTGAAGTTTTTTGCATGGAAGATGTAGTAGTGATTACAGAATCCAAACTTTGCACTTTCAATTATCTTTTATTTGTTCAGCAACTCGCTTGGCTTAATGATCTCATTTCTGCACAGTTCTACACTCTCTCTTCTAATCTTCACTTTCTTTCCATCCATCATTTATTCATTTCTTAAGTTATAACTTTTCCTCCATGTCTTGTCTCATTCCTCCTCTATCTCCTCTTCTGCCTCTGATAACTCTCTCACTGCCTAAATCTTACATTTTATTCTCTATTCAGCCACACCTATTTCCCCCATTCTACCAATTAACACAATTAATTAATCTCTCTCATCCATTGGTTCCTACATTCAGTCATTCTCCAATGACACCCTGTTTCATAAGTCTCTCATACTCCAGCTTGACACTCAGCATGGCACTAAGCTCTAATTACCCAATGTAGGGATTAACTTTGGCTTTACATCAATGCCATTAACGGTAGATTTTTAGCTGTGACCTTATTTACTTGGTCCAGACATTAGAAGGAAGTTGTTAACCTTTGATCTGGATTAGGTATGTAATCTACATAGAACAAGGGCCATGCATCCTGCCAGGTGATAATTGTTAGATGCTGTGCCTTAAGTGATTTTTAATAATATTTAGAATTTGAGCAGGCGGCGTTTTGTAACGTTTAGTCCGTGGATCAACTGTTCACATGTTCACGGTGGTGTGTATAAGATGAAGCTAACATACAGCTTTGTCTGTTTGCCCTAGAGTGTAGTATTTAATGTTTAAATTGCCGTGTACTAAAAAGCCCGGAAGAATATATACTGAGAATAGAACATTGGCCTTTTTGAGGTTTACTTTGAGACGCATGTATTTAACTGCGAGTGTTATATCTGTACTGTAGATTTGTACCATTGATTAAGTTTATTCCTTCTGAAGTGTCCAATAATATTAATCTCACTTGTGTTTATTTACTTAGTAGTGTTGTTTGTATATTTGTATAGCTTGAACTATACTCTATTTAAGAATATATCATTTAAGTATATCATTTGTTTTGGTCATGTAATTACTACTCGAAATGAACAGAAACAAAAATTCCGACATGGGTACGATGGCCCCTACCTCGTTGAAAGTGTTTTTTATTTATTTAGTTTATTTTCCCACCAACAGTATTTCAGTTATCTGCAGACGGTGTTCACTTGAAGCAAATTTAGTGCTGCCTTCACTGTGTATAACATGTCGTAAATCCTGGGCATGATACCACTCAGTCATATTATCTTGACTCTAGGCTAAAACGCGTAAAACCATCATTATATTAGTTAGGACGTTGGCATGGTAACTAAATTATTTCCAGTTGTACGAAACTCTATTGATTGCGCTATCAGGTCTTGTAAAAAGAAACCTCAATTACGTAATAGTTAGAGATTTTTAACATTCAAAATTAACACAATCATTATGTTGAAAGTAAATATTGAAGATATTGATAAAATGCGACTGTTAAATTTGGAGTATCATCTGCAGAAAAATTCAAAGAACTGCGCAAAAATCGTGACTGCAACGACAAGGTATATCATGCCCGATCAGTTATAAAATTCAAATTATTTTTTTTAATTTAGCAGACACCACTTGCAGATCATGCCAGCTAAATGTCCGCCTTTGTAGCATATACGGAATTCAAGAAAGGTATGCAATGTCACTTTAATATTTTTATCACATTTTAATATAATAACGCAATATGGCGACATGACGGGTCTGGTCCTTATATCGATGATGTCTTGAAATGGCCACATTTGATTAGCACAAAAGACTTCAGAAATCTGCACACAAAACATATTTCATCTCAGTGATGTCAAATTGACCTTTGCTGGTTTGAGCAGTGTTATGCAACATTGATTTTGAACAGGGTAATGATAAACCAGTAGCAGTGTTAGTAATAGTAGTATTAGAAGTTTTTTGTAGTAGTAGTAGTAATAGAAGTAGATTTAGTAGAAGTAGTAGTTATAGTAGTAGTGGCAATAGTAGTGTGAAATCTTATGTAACAGCACATTTAGTGACGTCATAAAATGCATGCCTGGCTAAATTGTTTTATTAAAATGTGAGTAAAAAGTCAGATGTAGTTCATGACATGAACATTTTCAAACTTTACGATCAGCCTATGACTGGTTTGCCATGTTATAATTTTCAACAATCGACAAATCGACAAAGGCATGTTAGCTGGAATAAATGCGAGTTGTCATCTAATAAATGACATTATACATACACAAGTTTATGAAAAACATTTATTACAAAACTTACAAGGACAACACGCACTACTAGACGTATTAGCGCAATCGGTAGAGCGTCGGCTCCAGGTACGGGAGGCCCCGGGTTGAATCCCGGGCCGCGAAATACCAAAGTCGTTAAAAATGGTAGTGGTAAAGCTCCCTTGCTAACACTCAAGCAAATATAAGGGTAGTTCCATTGAGCATAGACTGGTTGAGATAAGATTGTTAAGATGTGACTAGGTGTGGTATCATGCCGGGTGTTCACGGCATGCTATTCTCAGTGAAGGCAACACTATATCAGGTTCAAGTGGACACCGTCTCCAGATTACTGAAATAATGTTGGTGAGACAATAAACCCAATAACAAACAAACAACACGGCTGACCACTATTTAATATTTTATATGGTTATTAGAACAATATCCATAATGTCATAAATGGGCATAGGACAGATGATGCTTTGCATCTTTACGGGGAATGAACGAGTTTTCTGCTGCCTTGCAGGTCGGCCTTGACTGGTCAAATTCGAAGGAAGTAAACCTAGATGGAAAATCCGTTACGGAGACCCGTAGGCAGTTGGCTGAGCTTTGCAGTGCAATCTGACACCCCATGGAGCTGCGCTGGCACCGCCCGTTTATGTTTTCATTTCCGCCGGACTCTGCCAGCAACGCCGAGAAAGGGATCCTGGCATTAGGCACTCTAAGATCTCAATACCACCTGCGCAGGCCTGCACCTGGAGGGGCCACTCCAGCTTCGCTGTCTCAGCGTAGATTCAACACGGTTACTTGAGCTCTGCTCCTTCCATGACCTCTCCATCACCGACATATTCTACTCCACCAAGAACCACCACAGAGTGTCGTGGCGAAATACCAGGTAAATGCACTGGCACCAGCTAGACCTTCTCATCACTTTCCCATCCCTTGCTGAACAGCGTGCCCCTCACGCGCAGTTACTACAGTGCCGACTGCGACACCGATCACTCCCTGGTGGGCAGCATGGAGCGTCTCCGGATCCACCGCTCCAAGCAGAAGAGCTTTCGGAAGAGAGCCAGTGAGAAGTGACGGAACCTGCCGTAGCTGCCAAGTACAGAAGAAAGACCTACGAGCAAAATGGCCGCCTAGAGAAAAGCCCGCAACAACGCCAAGAGGGTCGCCCGTAGGTAAACCAACGACTACGAGCTGAAGCTTTGCAATGAGACCTTGACCTCTACAGACTTCAGAAACACCCATGCCATGTACGAGGGGATGGAGAAAGCTTTTGAACCAAGTGTCACCAAGATCGCACCCCTTAAGTCCACCTCCGGTGACATCATCAAGGCCCGTGGCGAGCAGACGGTCAGCACTACGGGGAGCTGTACTATAGAGAGAATGTCGTCACCGACAGAGCAATGGAAGAAAACCATACCACTGTCCACCATGGATGAACTCGACTCGCCACCGTGTTTCGAGGAGCTCAGAAAAGACATTGACTCTCTGTCTTGCTGGAAAGCACCAGTCAGTGACGGAAGCCAACAAGAGGTTGTGAAGACCGCAAAAGAGAGCTCTCTCCTTGGACATCTCCATGATGTTTTGCTACAGTGCTGGGAAGACGGAACGATACCCCAAGACATGCGGGATGTGAAGATCGTCACGCTCTATAAGAACATGGGCGACCGTAGCGACTGCAACAACTATCGTTGGATCTCTCTCCTTCGCCAGGGTAGTCCTCAACTGCATGCAGATACTTACTTACCGCGCGTATCCCAAGTTACTGTGTGGGTTCTTGACGAAGCGATCAACCATCGACATGGTGTGTTCCCTCATACAGCTGAAGGAAAAGTGCCGCGAAAAGCGACGTCCACGGTATCTTGCCGTCATCTACCTGACCAAGGAGTTTGACTTGATCAGTCGGTCTGGCCTTTTCTCCCTCCTCCACAAGATTGGATTCCCCACCCCCCATTCCCATACCTAATCTTCTTAACATGTCTAGTACTGTTCAGTACAACAGAACGTCATCGGACCCCTTTCCAATCCAGAACAAAGTGAAACAAGGTTGTGTCCTGGCCCCGACATTTTCCCGCATGTTCTTCTCTTTGCTCCTGCACTTCGCATTCAGCGTGTCCGAAAATGGCATCTTTCTCCACACACAGAGCGATGGAAACCTATTCAACCTTGCCCACCTCTGAGCGAAGACCAATGTACCCATGGTCCTCATCCTGAATATGCTCTTTGCCGATAACGCCATTCTCACTGCTCACACGGAAGCGACTCTTCACTCTCTTTGCGGAGGCATGCACAGAGTTCACAATCAGCCTCAAGAAGACCAACATCAAGGGTCAGGATATTAGCACTACTCCCAGAATTACCAACTGCGATCACACCCTGGAGGCGGTGGACAAGTTCACATATCTCGGCTTCACAATCTCCAGCAACCGTTCACTGCCGAGCCCAACGCGAGGATAGGCAAATCAGCAACCGTCATGGCCCTCCTAGCGAAGCGTGTGTGGGACAACCCCACGCTGACCCACAACACAAAGATGAAAGTGTACCAAGCTTGCGTGCTGCGCACCCGTCTGTACGGCAGACAGGCTTGGACGCTGTACATACACAAAGAACGGAGATTGAACGCCTTCCACATGCGCAACCTCAGACGATTCCAGCGCAGACATGTGACGTATGTTTACCAGCCTCTCACAGAGGCGCCTGCGCTGGCTCGGACACATATGCAGGATGGACGATGGCCGCATCCCAAAGCTTATCCTCTATGGCGAGCTCGCCACCGAAACACGGCCAACCGGACGACCCACGATGCGCTACAAGGATGTCTGCAAGAGGGATCAGGTCAGGCAACATCAACCCAGCAGATCTCGAAACTCTAGCTGGCGTGTAAATGTCATTACCGGCGTCAAGCAGGCTAAGAAGATGAAGAGAGAGAGAGAGAGAGAGAGAGAGAGAGAGAGAGAGAGAGAAAGAGAGAGGGGGTGGGGGAGATCGGCAAACAGCAGAGAACCCTGCCTACCACTATTCTCACATAGTGCCCACCACAAACCACACTTGCAGCAAGTACGGCAGGAGCTGCAGCTCCCGCATTTGCTTATTCAGCCACAGCCGGCGCTGCTGCCCCACAACTAAATAAGTACTAAGGTTCGAACTCCATTGTCTCTGGAGACAGAAGGATGCCAAAAAACAATGCATAATATATCAGGACTGGCGTTATGCAAGCACACAATCATATAAATCTTTCAGCAAACGTACTTGGGCTTGCAAATGGCAAGTGCATGACACGACAGGCGTCTCTACACACCTGTGTGTCAGGGAGACCCACCGATTAGATTTTAGATGTGTTTCTGAAATCAGGGCAACAGCCTTTGTGTTTATTTGATATAATTTAACTTTTGTTCTGTATCTGTAGAAAGAAAGGTTTTACCACGCTATAGCCACACATCGGTATAAGAACCTCTGGACATGGTCTGAAAAAGCTTACATTTTTTAATCAGTGTCAGTCGATTACATAAAATTAAAATGCCAGAAGAAACAAAATGTTACAGTGATCAGATAGGCTGATTTCCGTTCACAGTGTTGAAACTGGGAGTCGTTTAATCAAGCACTGTTGTCGTGTTACCGTCCCTGTGCGTGGTGCCTTTTGAATTAGCTAAACTCGAGAAAGGGTTACGGGGAAGGCAATTTATAATTCAATCCGACTGATTGGCAATAAAAATGAGCTGAACAACATTTTGAGGCAGAATGGCCAAACTGGAATTGATTCATGTACATAACATACTGAATTACAGATACATAGTAAATAGGTTTTATCAATAATTTAAGTTAGAAACTCTAACATAGTTTCCTTAGCATAATAAAATAAATCTATGTCAAATATTTAAAAAAAATATATATATCGGACTTGAACTGTGTACTGCTCACAAGTGCTGAAAATGGTGTCGTTGTCACTTTTACATTTAATCTGTATACATTCGTCTAGTGGTAGTTTAATTTCATTATCTGTGGCGATTATCATTGTACATTTTCTCATGTTCCTATTGTGTAGTTCGTACATTATGAAGAATAGAATCCTTCTGTTATTTGAAGGATGGAACAGCAATTCGAAATTAGAAGTCGTCAAAGATTAGTCCGCAGAATTCTAAAAAGTAATTTATAATCAATTCAGAAAATGTGTGAACATAAGCCCGACTTTTGACAAGACCTTAAATTTGTAAGCTTGTTTAAAGCAAACAAACACACTCAAACAAATACAACCTAAACTATTTCTTAACGTTAAACGAAGAATGCGCAAATAAGCCACACTTACGGTTATAGGTTGAGAACGGCTGCCCCAATAAGCCGATCTTGACCGAGACAGAATTCTTCCACTCAAGAGGGAAAGTTGTTATGCTCCTGCTGATAAATGAGTGCCACAGAAAGTTGTAGCACAGTGGAACTATTGTTGTTATGTCACATCCGGAAGACACCTGCGTCGAAAAAAGATAATCGCCAGGACTAAAGGTTGGTTCTTAAAATCTCTAGTTGCATATTTTTAAGATATGAATGAAGAAACGAACATGAACACATGGTGTTATGTTTAATTCAACATGCTTTATAGTGTTTTATGTTTATAACCGGATTACGGGCCATACTAAATCGGTAAATATCGATTAATGTCGGGTAATATGATAATAAGCCCGAAGCCGCTCTCGTCTCTTTTCGAAATATTTATTTTTAGGAAATTTGTGTCACGTGACAGGATGTTTTCTGCTGTGGCGTTATTATTGGACCAATGTGGCCACTCGCGTGTCTAAAATCATAAAAGTTTACTGTATGTGATAACAGTATTTTGTTAAGTAATTTATTTTGTTGTACAGTAGACAACCGATTTGTCTATATCATATTATATTTGCACTGTTCAGTGTTACTGTCAATTGTCTACCACAATATTTCTGATTTCAAAGGTTCTATTCTAATTTTCCATTTCGACCAAAACTTGTCAAATTTAGTAATTTTCTAATTAAATCCTTCTCAAAAGTGTTTTAAAGTTTACAATTAAGTTGGGACAAATATAAGATGACGTACTATGTTGTCTTTTCCTTAAAATAAATATAAGTTAGATGTTGATATCAAAATATTGATTACAAATATGGTCAGCCAATTTCCGACAATTTAAAAGCTGATATCTGATTATCAGAAAAAGTTGATTAAGAAATCAAAGTCGCCGGAAAAT
Source organism: Sinonovacula constricta (assembly GCA_007844125.1). Lineage (NCBI taxonomy): Eukaryota > Metazoa > Mollusca > Bivalvia > Cardiida > Solecurtidae > Sinonovacula > Sinonovacula constricta. The sequence goes on from CM017572.1 coordinate 32,953,259, forward strand.
GATGTAAATTATTGCAAATTAACCATCCATAAAATATTCTTAATATACAGTAATTTATACTATAAAACGTAAGACATTTTTCTGAACTGTTAGTTTATGCTTGTCTTTTGTTGGCCCTTTGTCGGTCATTATAATGTTTATTCGTACCGATATTGTTTCGCATATATGCTCATTTACTATGGATGTATTGATCCAAGTATACACTTCAAGGCGCATTTAAGTTGATATTACTGGTCATTAAATGTAAACATACGTAAAACTATATAAAACCTATGCCTCTGTTATTCATACCGATTTAGATTGGAAACAAATTGAATTAGGTATATTTATATGTAAATTCACATCTGACACATTTTACATTAGCACCATCTGACCGAGGTCACATGAGTGTCTAGACATTCAAAATATAATGGCAAAGGCTCAACTACGGGACAAAATGCGAGGGAATTAGCTTGTATACCAATGGCAAACTGTTAGCCCATTTCGGTATTAAGTGAGCGGGCACTAAATACATAGTAACCATAAAAAGTACAGAGACTTAAAATCCTAACAAAACTTGAATGTCAAAGAAATATTACAAGAGGTAGTTGTTTAGGAAACAAAAGAAATCAAACATCATAAAATATATATAACAATGTGGTCATTTAACTGATGGAATAGCATAAACATAGGCGTTAAAAATATATATATCGTTAATAATCCACTCTGAGTTATTATTCATAGCAAAATCAAATATGCAGGCTGTTTGCAAGACAAAAGAAACATAAAAAATCATTAAATTGTATAAACACTGCTTATTGGTGGTTTTCACTCAAAGGAACATTAACACTGCTATATGTAAAGGCTAATTATGGTGGTATGCTTATTAATTAGTATTAAAAGTTATAAATTCCAAGTTAGGAACAAGGTGGGGACAGGCGCTGGTGAAAACTAGGTTTTCTTTCCCACGCATGGCTGGTTAGTAGATCATGTGCAGAGGATGAGGGAGGGAGGGGCGTCTTATCGTCTGGGCATTCTGGCTGTTTTCTTGACAACGATATCCTCTCCTACTAGCACCTAGCGGGTGACACGTACACCTACCACCCCCACCTCAGGTGAAAGTTGCATTAAAAACACCCCTGGTCACTGTCTACTAGCTTGTATAGGAGACATAACGTACCATTTTTAATTTCCATGTTAAATACCCCATTCCGCTGATGTTGCCCCAACTTTCAAATTTAACATCAATGTTTCAATGTTCAATAATTCAAAATCAATAAAATGTTTGTTTTTGATTGATTGTGAAGCAACAACATAAACGTTAAGATTTTACAAAATAATGGGCACTTACCAGGACCATAATGTTAGTCGTTTTAAGATAGTATAAAGTTATTTCAAATCGTAACCGTTCCAATGTAGCTGCTCGTAGATCTACTAGATTGCCTGTGATCCAACTTTAAAATGCCTTCGTTTCATAAATAATGTTCAAGTAAACAAAACATGTGTTACTTATTACTTAGTTATATAACAAGCTACGGTCGCCTCAAGTCTACCGAACCCTTGCTCATTGTAAACAATTCGACATATCAATTCAACAAAATACATTAAGGTATGATACTGTTTTACAAATGGCCGTATACACATAGTTTGGTTCTAGTTATCGTATGTAAACACAGAATTTACAATCGCGACAGAACCGTGTAGTGTGAAACTCCTTTGGGATAATGTGATATTTTGATAATGGAAAAGACCGTTACTTTCTGGGCAAGTTGATGATTCCGCTAGCAGTCCATTTAAAGTGCCATTGTGACAGTATCAAATCGAATATTTTCACTGATAAATACCGATGTTTTACTGCTGCATAAATTCTTAGGGCAACATGACTTATTTCAATTACTTTGTTTACAAATACATGCACCTGCTTTTTGTATGCAGTATGGAATAAATAATACATTTTATAATGCAACAATGTCTGCTTAAACGACGGAAATCAATGAAAATGTATGATGTAATTGAACGCTTTCTACCAAAAGCAAGTTCACTTATGTAGGTTTAAAAAGTAAAATGGACTTGGACTATGACATCAAAATTACCATTGTGTTTCTGGCAAATAAACGGCGAGATGATGAAAGTGGAGAAAAGGCGTCAAGAGCCACGTCCCATTCTTGTAGTGGATAAACGAGGAAGAACGCTGTGCGGATCAGTCTCCTATCTGAGGAGACATAGGTCACGGTGGAAAGGACAACAAAGACACCTGCAAACCAAAGGATGAAGTTAAGTTTTTTGTCGACGGAAGTGTTTGTAATGTCATGACGCATGGGGTTGAAGAGGAACGAGTCACTGAGAAAACATGTCGACCGTCTGTTCGTCTTGGCTTGGATGTTGAACTCGTAACATTTGTTATATTTGCCAAGCCACGTAGGAGGAATTTCAGGATTATCTGGAACATGATATTTAAAATAACGACTATTACATGCATTTTACCAAAATTATTACTAATATTATAAAAACAGTTGGGCCGTGTTGAATAACATGTTGTGACAGGGTTCGGTAACCTTTTTCCAATTGTGGGGTATTTTGGCTTAGTGCTACTTTTTTATTTCATATAAACACACTATACCAGTCGCCGGTATACCAGAAAGGTCAGATGTGTACAGCCCTAACTCAACAGTTACCATAACACCAAAGGAGAAAAGATTGAATATTTACCCTTTCAACTTTGTCCACCTGGTTGACAAAATGTTCTCAGTTAACACAAATGCAGTTGAATTGGAACGGTGTTTACTATGATCCTTAATTTAAGCTGATTATTTTAATCAGAAAGCTTATTAGCATTGCAGGTGTTTCCGATGTAACCGATTACTGACGTAGGTAAGAATAATTCAAGCTTCATCGATTATATCTTTGTAACTGTCGGGATTTGAAATGTCATTTTCAATTGAAAAAGTTCATGTGACAAAGTCCTATGATATTTGCAACATATACCAAAATTTGAAAAGGCACAGGACAATGGAATTTATATGCAAGACAAATGTAAAAGTAAGAACAAATCTGTGAGCATTAAACAAAAATTAAAACCCAGCAGTTACCGCCTTTGAACTGAAATCTTAAATAAACTTAAACTATATGTACCGATTTCCACTGTATATTTACTTTAGGTAGGATATAGGTTTTTTCTGTAATACAAATCTACGTGTCAATAGTTATTCACAATATATAGTGTATGTTTGTTATTATTAGGGTAATCAGTTTTCTTGTAAATGTGACATCCGGTACAGACGACAACTGTAATATGTATTCCGAATCTCGAATTCATTGTGAATGGAATATAGAAGTTAACCCACGACAACTTATATCCGGGTGCAAAAAGTAAATGTAAAGGTTCGTGTTCCGCTTAAACGTTAGCAAGAGAGCAATACCACAACCACTTTAACGACTTTAGTATGTCGTCGAACCTCGAACCGAAGCACTACTAACTGCGCTACCAGGTCTGGTACGTGGATTAGTAAAAGATTACGAAGTCGTTTTAAGTTTATGTTTGTGTAGCCTAAGGCTAATCCATTGTGTAGGTAGCACATTACTTTGCAATATGTTCTTATTAACACACATTGCACAGAAAAGCGAAGTGATCAATGTAAAGCGTCAGTTCAACTCAGAGGAATAGGTAATAAGAAAAGATACTATCAAAATGACCACAACAGATATTTAAATCATTACTACCTCAAAGGCAAACAGGGTTAATGTAAATGTGACAAAAACACAGAGACAAGACATAAAAAACAAAACGAAAAACCAGCAGTTACCGCTTTTTAACGAGCAGTCGGCAAAAAGACCGACAAGGGTGCTTAAATCTGGTTTATGGAGCGCTCCAACCTCGCACTTCCTGAAGTTATTTTCTGTCAAACAATCAGTGTAAGACGGGAGTTAAACAGATAAAATGAACTAATATACAGACAATTGACTAGTAATCAAATACAGTTTGAATCCAGGTCGTGACAAACCGCTATTGTAAAATACCCTGTTCACACCAGGTAAATGTGACAGGATAAAGTATCGTATCAGCTGTTCACGACATGTGTTCCATAGTGAACGTCTTCTGATAACTAAATAAAGTAATTTAAGGGTACATTAAACTGCAATCCCAATAAACAAGAAAGAAAGAAGAAGCAACTCACAAATGGACGATATACATAAGTTCATTACAATAACAAGAAACAAAATTTTAATGCTTGTTTGATTAGCCCAAGTCACAGACCCGTCTCCACGTTTCTGGTATGTCGGCACTTGACAAGGTATATGGCACTGGGTCAGTTCGATGGGGTCAAATGCTCGCAAAGTAAACATCGTCGGCAAAGCAAAGCAAAACATCCTAGTACAGCTGCAAATAAGTACATATTAACTATTTGGAGACAATTTCTAAGAAGTTAGTTTTCAGTGTATTTATTTAATAACTAGAATAGAATTTTATCTATGAAGACTTCCCTTACCAAATACTTATAGATGGAAGGTCAACGAACAAAATAGAATTTAAATTAAGTCAAGCATGCTGGTTCTTTATATTATAATGAGCTGTCTTACTATCTCAAGACTCTATATTCTTTTATATTGATGTGAGCTATTTTATCACAAAGTGTAGGCCCGAATTAAAGATTTAAAAGGACCTTTTCTGCGTTTGATATCACTACAATGAATGAAGGAAAACAATACAATGTTCGGTATAACATAACTGTTTACACTTCCTACGTCTAGGTAAAATAGCTAACCGTCGGCAGAAATAAAGCTCTAAAGTTTTTCGGCAACATCATAAAATTAAAACTACGCGGAAAATTATTCCCAGGAATTAAAAGGTAACGCGAAAAACTGTACATAAACACATTCTACATAAGAAAAGAAGAGAGGCATGTTATTTATTGAAATTAATCAACTTAGACCATCAGACCATCAAATTCGGCAACATGTAAAAGAGAAGTCTTTGTTGCGTTGTAAGAGTCGCAAATCTTGTATCGCGACGTGACTGCGTCTGGTCGGAAATGTCAATAATAATTGCACTCGGCATCGCATGGCACACTGTTGTCTGAATTAGAAAAAACAACAGTAATAGCAGAATATTAGTTTGACTAAAATATCGCATACATCGTAAATCAACACAACCACTACAATGGTATTTCATTGAATTCATTACGAAACTTATATCTACTCACATTTAAATGAACGTAAACTATGCTGGCATTTATAAGTCATGGAAAGGACATGTTCTTTGAGAATGTATTGGATACTAGAATAACCACATACAAATATCTAGTTGTGATCCTCCCCGCCTGAGTTCAGATAGAAGACCCCCTGACAAACTAATAACTTTTACAATCAACAACAATGAATCATGTAACTCTCTTTGACTGACACCGTGATTGGTCTAAAACCTAAACAATTGCGATCTGTATTTGATGTGATATAAGCATTATTAGAGAAATGGATACACTTGTACGTACAGTAACCAGGTTTTGCTTTATTGTCTTTTGTAAGAAACTACCTTAGTCGAGAGAGATTTTCTTACCCAAGAAAATTCGTAATGTTTCTTTGTATTTGGGCAAAAGCTTTAGTTTTATATCGGCCTTTCATACGTGTATAATTAAGCTGCAATACAACTGAAAAAATCAAACTTTGAATAATTAAAATATCTGCTGCACCATTATAAAGAAATAAGTTATAAAAGCTTGGTCATTCTTTATTTCTGATAGAAAGAAATGTCAATAATAATATGCACATGCATGGTTTACTAATAAAGGCACATGTTTTGTTGGTACCATTCAAAATGTATGTTCCTGTCTGGATGATCCCATTGTCATAAAGCTCACTGCAGAATGTATATTCGTCATAGGCGGCTAAAAAAGAAATCACTGTAAACACACATAAAGCATTTAAGGTTCCATCCGTAACATAAACAAAATCTGATTTATTTTACCCGTATTAAAAACGCGAGAAGTGCACTTACAGCGACGAATTATTTACACTTTTCCCAGGGACGGGGGCAAGTCTTCAGGACGAACTATGTAATAAATAACCTTTCCTTGTATGTCGACACTTAAAATAGTTACCATCATTAATGCGTGCTTTCTCGAGATATATCTAGAGCATGCTTAATATTCAATTGACATAACCAGAAATTTATAAATATCTTTTGCTATCATGTGTTTGTCAACGGCAGGATCTTTTTTGCCTCCGCAGTATGCACGAACCTCTTAAAAGACATCAGTGGTTTAAATGAAAGAACGTCAACATCTTAAAGAAGCCAGTAGGTAACATTGATTTCAATGGTTTGCTGCGAAAATGAGGAAATCTCACATCCATAATATAAATTAGGAACTTTCGTCGCTGATAATTATAGAGCATGTTGCAACATTGAATGAACTCGCCTTAGTGAAGTATATGAGGAGACTACAGAATCTTTTAATTAAGTATCAAACCTGCGACACCGAGCCGCGAAGTAGAACCACGAGTCAGTCTCTGCAGCAGCCTACGTGTACTTACACACATTGGTAACAGAAATGAAATTTCCAGTTCCGCCGCATAATTGATTGGACTGACTGGAGCAAGTCTCTTGGCAGCTTCCGGTTGATTTATAATGTACATCCAGCGCTTAAGACAAGCATGCAGAACTAGCCTTGCCAAGCAAAGAAAACTTGTGTCCGCCAACACGACATGTTTCAACACAGAGTTGAATTGTCATGTTTTCATAGTCTACGATCACTGACCACACATCCGTCTGCCAACTGAACAAATATTCTGAAATTAATGTACATAATTTATTCTCTTTGAGACCTCTTATTGGGAGGTTATATTAACCAGAAACGTACGACAAGAATTAACAAATATCCCCAAGTCGCTCCGTTTTTTTTAAATATTCTCTTACATTAATAATCTCAATATATCAGTTTTAAATACCAAAATCAGTAACAAAAAGTTATGAATAACTCCTGCTACGATAATTGTAAAGTTTCATTAAAATAGAGGGAAGAAACTAGGTCAAATGTGTGTCTCCGGGTAAATGATAAGAAAGACAGACAACCGTGTTTAAGTACACCACCAAATTATTTCAGGGTATAATTGTCTTTTAATTTAACGTTTTCCGTAGCTGATACACCTTATAAAAATATTAAACCTCAAGTGGTGAAGTAAAATTTTAAGCCTCGACATGTAATTCATCATTCAATTACTGAGTTAACACGGTGATCGAATCAAGAAATTAAAATGAAATAAACATATATGTAGAGAAATGTATTTTTAATATTGATACAAAGTTTTAATAATTACTTTGTGTGAAGATACCCCTGATTGAGAGCAGTTAAGCAAAATGTTTTCTCACGTGATTTCTTAGTATTCATTATCGGCATTTCCACGAATTGGCAACAATTTAGGATATAGTGAATTTCTATTGCATAATTATTTTCAACAAGAGTAAGTCTAGTGTATTTCATTTTGTTTCTTCTAAGAAACTGTATTTATTGTTATTGATAAGTCAACTGCTGTTGGTAGATCTGCTATTGTATTTGCTTAACCAACAGTTTACAGTTGCCCAGGCAACAAGAAAATCAAGCAACTTGACCTCGCGTTGATACAATGTATGATATATCGCAGACATAATTTTTAACATAGCTGTACAATTTATCCAGGTGTTTCTGTCATAGCAAGTCAATATTGCTTAATAAACAGCCGGCCTGGCAGTCAAAGACAAATTTATGTAGCTAGACTGTATATGTTTGATTTGAAGTAATAATGTGTCGGATTTATACTTAATATATATTGATGCAAAATTCCAGACTAATGGTAAAGATTTCTATGCTACTGTAACTTAAGAAATTATAAATATAAACTAAACATCAAATTTCAATAATTTAATTAGCTTACCTATATTAGACACAGACGTGACAATATCCTGAAGTTCTTTGTTGTTTTCTATGACAACGGCGTACGCATCCTGTGGTCCACATTTCCTCACAGTGTCGATTTATTGTATTTAAATGTAAAAAATGTTTGTAATTTTACATTGTTAAGTGTAATGAAGTTATAATGATGCATTTCTTTTTGTTTTCGTTTCCGGGTAAATGGCAAATAATACCCTTTTAATAAATGAATAGGTAAATATGAAAAGGCCCTATCAAAATTACCACCGGTATTTAAATCTAAACTTTGGCTGGTTAAATGACATTCCAAAAATAAAATGACCAATGGAAAAAGATAAGCACATAAATATTATTTGACTACACAAATTCTCACACTGCACTGCCATGAAGACAGTTAAACAGACGACACAAGGTTGTTGTTTATTAAGAAAATCTTACTACACAAGACAAGGACCAATTTAAATCGCGAACCTTCTCGTTTTGGGGCACAGGATTGACCCTTTATGACCTTGACATGTTCATTTATTCATGCCTGGGAAGATGTAGTGCGTGTATAGTACAAATATGTATGTCTAAGGACACATATAAATGTTAACAATAATATTGTAAACTGGGAGATTTTTTTAATCAATGCCGCATACGAATATCAGTCATTGACTAGAGGAAAGGGTCGAAATGGGGAACGAACTGCTATTAGAATGAATGTACCACTGACTCTGAATCATCTACTAGGCCGAGATATTTGAACAAGGGTATGTAATAACATAGGTCAATCGTATCATCTCAGCATCTCAGTCTATACCTACCGCACACGTTCGGAGATGAATGGACTCGAGATTTTTTATATTTAGATCACAGGGGCGTAAGAGGTAGTAGTACATTTCAAACTAAGTTTATTTTGGCCGATTGTACATGAGCATTTATCTTAGACCTAACTTAAGCTAAAATGATGTAACTTTTGTCCCAATGTATCATCTATACTTGAGAAGAGGTGTTTATTTGCAGCTGAACACTTGCCGCTTTCAAATTTTCACTGAGTTGTGCATTTGACTTACTACTGAATAATTTTGACCATTGTTTGCGCACCTGTAACCGCGTACAAGGTAAAACATTCACCGCTTAAAAAGCGCTTCTGAGAGCTTTGATTTGTACCGAGTGTGAAAATCTTTTCTATGTTCAACACCGACCTAAATACTGAGTCAAACAATTGGGGTGACGTTTTCATAGAAATTTACTTCACCACATATGAGTGATGACAATACATAAGCATGGATTTATTCAGTCTAAACTAAATTCTATCGCAGGCTAAAAATGTTTTGACAAGATTCGGACCGCCACTTTTGGCATGACATTTATGCATGCAAAAGAAGTCCATCCGGATACCTTTGTTAACACTTGTAGTTGATCAAGCCAATGTTGACAAGCTCAAAACGGGTTTTATATGTCTTTGTATGACCGAGGTGATAGTAGGATAAAGCATTGTTAAAGTTAGACCAAGGTGATGGTAGGATAAAGCATAGTTATAGTTAGAGCGATGTTATGGTAGGATAAAGCATTGTTAAAGTTAGACCGAGGTGATGTTAGGATAAAACACTGTTATAGTTAGACCACAACGATAATATTTGTAATAGACATAAACAATACACATGAATTATGGACAGTGATAGAACGTGACAACAAGAGGTACAGTACAGCTATGGAGGAACATCCTTAAAACGCGAAGGATGGAGGTATCCACTCCATGTTTCGCTTAAGTGGAGGCTAAAAAATGGAATTTCTTCGCATGAAAATAGAATGAAGTCACTTCGCATATGGAGTAAAATCGAGCTACTTCTCGGTAGTAATATCGCGTCACTTCGCGTCAGTTTACAGTCAGAACTGGAAAGGTAAAACTGACAAACTACCTTTTGACATAATTCCTTCAAGTTTTTCACCAACTGAGGACATTATTCCTCTCGGCACATTTTAAGGGCTGTTATGTACCGGTTATACAGGTAAAGCAGTGATAATATATATAGCATTTATTATTCTTTGCTTTTCCAAGGCATGTTAAAATACAACCTTTGCTATTCACAGATTTCAAGGTCAGGCAGTGTTACCAGCCATGCGTATATGATAGTCCGCATGCCAAATGAATGCGCATTAAACTTTACTAAACGTAAACAGCTGGAGTTTTTTTAAGATAATTAACTGTCTTATTTTATCTTAAAGAAAACATATAAATTATAGCTATGTATTTGCTGTGGTGCATAACAGAAAATCTCACCAAATCGAAGATGTTTAGATGCGTGCTGAATAAATAAAACATATATACAGGAGTGAAAATATAAATTGTTACCAAACGGACTCAGCACACTCGCTGAAATAACGCTAAACACGAGCTACCGACATGAGAAGGGCGCTCGGCTGAACGAGAATGAAGGGACTTCATTTGCTTGCATTCGCATTCATATTTGGAATTCTCGGTTTTTACGCCTTTCTAATCAAAACTAAGATAATTTCACATTACTGGTGTCTTTTGCAATGAATATTATTCCCTTTTCTATAACACACACTCCATATGGCAATATGTTCTATTGGAGATCGTGGAGATATTATTTCCTTCATTTATGTATATAACTCGGAAAATACTTCTTTCCGTTTTACTTTTTTAACCACTAAAATTCCCTCTTATGAAGATTTCCGTCCGGACAGGAAAATGACGGGATAGTTTGTTTCTAGTGTAGGACAGGATTTCTCCTCGCCGGATGAAATCACTTTCAGTTATTTTTCGTTGGTAGGAATATACATGGCCGGGATGAACAGAATGATGATTATGACGACAGTGTGCTATTGATTGAAATAATGATGATGATGATGATGATGATGATGATGATGATGATTATGATGATGATGATGATGATGATGATGATGATGATGATGATGATGATGATGATGATAATGGTCCTGCTAGAACCCTTGCTTCTGACAATGATAAGTATTTTGATGATGTGATGGTGGTGGTGATAATACCTGTGATCGTGTAAATGGTGTTGGTGTGGTGGTAGTGGTGGTGGTGGTTGTGTGCTGCTGCTGCTGCTTCTGCTGCTGCTGCTGCTGCTGCTGCTGCTGCTGCTGCTGATGATGATGATGATGATGATGATGATGATGATGATGATTATGGACCTATCTGTTGTGTCATCACGTTTAAATTGAACTTTCCTGCCTAGTTTCTAGTGTTTATTGTTCCCACGTGGATCTTCAGTAATTCAGGCTAAATGGTCCTGCGAGGTGTAAATCGAAACACTAAATACCATAACTGAACATAACATTAATGCAAATTAACATCGGTAATTCTGCTACATTTTTACATATCGAGTATTGTGTTATGGCGATGTGCGTCGTGTACGTTTCTAATGGATTATGATCGTATTTCCCGCTACATCCACTGTCAATTTAAACTTGTATCGACATATTTAGTAATTAATAGAAATATATGTGTTATTTCGTATAAACAGAGGCGTTTTCATAAATTATAAGGTATACATAATGTTGTTTTTTTTTCTAAATAATGTCTTCTAAATGGGGAAAGAGGTTTAATTTTCTAGAGTGGAAAAGGCAGAAATCCTATCAACGGAACTGAGATCTGCGTTACTGAAAAAAGGGATTTTAAAAATTCTTGTCTGGCTGTTACGTGCTGCCCATACCTAAATAGAATGTGTTAAAAAGGTTCTTGGCTGCATGTAGGCTGAAGTTATGGAACTGTTATTTTTGACAAGGAAACTAGCTCCTAGTATTAACCGGGTTTATATTTTACCTTATAGTATGTCGTTTTTATCTCACTATCTCAGTAAATATCGGTTGATATAACCCGTGTGATAAGATGAGCTTTATCAACCGATATTCGCACACTTGCTCTAAGCCGGACTACTTGTTTTGACGACACGATCAGGAATGTTTACTTGAACAAAACTAATTAATTGCGTAACTATGCTTGTGATCATCCCCAAAATGTCCATAATATAAAGATTGGTTAAATAGAGCAAACGTGGTCATTAAAGAAATAGGGATGAGCGGCGTCTTAACCGACTGAGCTAACCGGACAGTTCATCGCGACCTTCCGAAGTTCTATTTGACAATGATATAGAAAATTTGTAAACAAAGGATATATACAAGTTATATTAATTAAAAAGTACACATTTACAAAAACTTGCAAAAGTCTTAAACAAAAGGTAATACAAGCATATGACACATGACATAAACAAAAACTGTTTAGGAATAGTAATAAAATCAATAAAAACACGAATTTGTAGTCTGCAACAATAAAAACAACTGCCAAAATGTCAGATTATATGAGTCCCTGTTATTTTGATGTTATTTTGTGTGAATTGAACAAATGTGATGAAAAATCCTGTAAAAACCTAAACAGTGTTGCAGACATGAGCTACGAGGTTTTTGAGGCAAAATTGGCTTTAATCTTAACATTTTCAGAAGGAAATTTATCTTGAATCTGTGACTGTCTCAGAAAGCAGCAATCAGCTGTTAATCTGAGGACAGACCATGATGATCAAATGTCGATACATGATGAACATTCAATTGGTGTAGATAGAGCTCAATCTTTATTTGAACCAAATACAGCTGACTGATCAGATCTGGAAAAATGTGCTAATAAATCACAGTTTCTAGACTTAAACGTGAACACCACCACCCCACGTTCAATCCCAACATTTCCCCAAATTTGCAAATCATCCTGTCAAAAACACAACTGTCTTCGCAATTTTACGGCGCTATATTCAATGTTCCAACCATTATTTTTGATTATCGTAATCAATAAAAGTACAACCTTATGTAAAGTGCAAATAAAATAAAAGAAATAACATGTTTATTGTCTTATTTTCTAATTGTAAAATAAAACTATTTCTTATAGCCGAATTACTCTATGCACGCGCATGAATTTCGTGTATTGCACTAGAATGTAAGATCATGTAAGCGAGGTGCAGTTGCTGTAAATTTAAATGTTTGCCTTTTTAATCCATTTCAAAAAACTGTTAATGGTGGGATAAAAAGAATACCAGGATAGTGTTGATATAGATAAATGTTATCATGCATGTTCGGCCCGAAAATCAGAAAGCACTCGCAGAGCCTCGTGCTTTCTGATTTTCTTAGCCTCGCATGATAACATTTATCTATATCAACACTTACCTGGTATTCTCTATATGTTAAATAAAAATATTGGTGTTCTAATGCCCTATTGGTGACTGTGCGATGATGTAATCTAATTGAACTTGAGACACCTTTTTTTTTTAAAAATATACCTTAATGAATATATAAATTTCTATTAGACATAATCTTACATTGACAGTAGGGTGTGTGGGGTGTATGTGCGCAAGACATTTCTTATTTCTTAAGAAATAACATTTCTTAGCGAGATTGTTCGCCATTTTATCACCTAATATTCATCTATGACCTCGGATATAGACAATGTTTATTATGATTAATATATACATTTTCATATTCATGTCTTGTCTGTTGTTGCCGTTATTATAATTTAGAACTTAAAGTGCGCTAAGCG
>CM017572.1:32974417-32994417 GCA_007844125.1 Sinonovacula constricta
ATCATCTATAGGTATGGTTATGTCTCTGTCGACTTATCAAAAAACACCGCTTCATATGTATAGATGTTTCAGGTCCATCGTATCAAACAGGAAAAAACATCTCACATTTCAAATGGCCCGTTGTTTACTGCCCCACAGTCATTAAAGCTAGCAGCACACAGCACAAAACCACACAGGTACACGACGCACACTGGAACGATTGCCACACAGGCACACAGCTTGCCACACAGGCACACAGCAACACTGAATTACTTGCCACACAGGCACACAGCTTGCCACACAGGCACACAGAAACGCTGGAGTACTTGCCACACAGGCACACAGCAACACTGAATTACTTGCCACACAGGCACACAGCTTGCCACACAGGCACACAGAAACGCTGGAGTACTTGCCACACAGGCACACAGCAACAACGGAACATTTGCCACACAGGCTATACAAGGAAACGTCACACAACAAGGACACACAGCTTGCCACACAGCTCTCAAAGGCTCAGCAATCAAAGTACAAATTCAAGGGACACTGGTTCATCTAAATATAACTTTTAGACTTAGCACATAAAGCTCTGCACCACACATCACACTGGTACATGTAACGTAGCCACAATATGTTCTCAGTACCACTGCACATCATGTTTCTCTAAGCCTGCCCCTCTCCAAAGCCAATACACTGTACTGCTTTCCGTACACACCGGAGTCTAGCTGAGGAATGAACACTGTAATGTCTTGTTCTAGGCCAACACAGCCAAAAATCACTCAAGTATTACACAGGTGAGTATAAAAAAATCAAAGCACCTGAAGAACTGAAGACTTTTGTGACATCCTTTAAATGTTTCTTTAGATAAGAAAATTGCCACTTCTCCCGTGGCTAGTTCCCTCTTCAATACCGGTAAATATGTGCTTTGAATTTATTATCAGGTATTTTATTGCTATTGTAAATATGAGGATCAGTTTTGGTCCGTTAAATGAAAATGTGTTTTCCTATAGATAACGTTGTGTCTTTTGGTGCAGTAAATCGATGCATTTCCATTGGCTGGACTGTTGCTCAGTCTCAGAGTAAAAATAAAGCCATGTTTCGTCTATTGCAGTAAAATGACTGGAATTGACTTTTATTGTGTATCTAGATAATGGTTTACTCAATAGGTATAGCATAGATATTAAGTTGAATCTTATTTCATAATAGGTGGCCATTTAGGAAATGGCAAGGCCATGTCATTACCTAAGTGTTGAGAGCAGGCCTGGAAGTTTGTCATGCTGTGTGCCAGTGATGTTTGTTTTATGCTAGTGAAACGCTTAAGTGATGTTTGTAATTGTGTCACCCGGCGGTGTTGCGTGAAGTTTTTTGCATGGAAGATGTAGTAGTGATTACAGAATCCAAACTTTGCACTTTCAATTATCTTTTATTTGTTCAGCAACTCGCTTGGCTTAATGATCTCATTTCTGCACAGTTCTACACTCTCTCTTCTAATCTTCACTTTCTTTCCATCCATCATTTATTCATTTCTTAAGTTATAACTTTTCCTCCATGTCTTGTCTCATTCCTCCTCTATCTCCTCTTCTGCCTCTGATAACTCTCTCACTGCCTAAATCTTACATTTTATTCTCTATTCAGCCACACCTATTTCCCCCATTCTACCAATTAACACAATTATTAATTAATCTCTCTCATCCATTGGTTCCTACATTCAGTCATTCTCCAATGACACCCTGTTTCATAAGTCTCTCATACTCCAGCTTGACACTCAGCATGGCACTAAGCTCTAATTACCCAATGTAGGGATTAACTTTGGCTTTACATCAATGCCATTAACGGTAGATTTTTAGCTGTGACCTTATTTACTTGGTCCAGACATTAGAAGGAAGTTGTTAACCTTTGATCTGGATTAGGTATGTAATCTACATAGAACAAGGGCCATGCATCCTGCCAGGTGATAATTGTTAGATGCTGTGCCTTAAGTGATTTTTAATAATATTTAGAATTTGAGCAGGCGGCGTTTTGTAACGTTTAGTCCGTGGATCAACTGTTCACATGTTCACGGTGGTGTGTATAAGATGAAGCTAACATACAGCTTTGTCTGTTTGCCCTAGAGTGTAGTATTTAATGTTTAAATTGCCGTGTACTAAAAAGCCCGGAAGAATATATACTGAGAATAGAACATTGGCCTTTTTGAGGTTTACTTTGAGACGCATGTATTTAACTGCGAGTGTTATATCTGTACTGTAGATTTGTACCATTGATTAAGTTTATTCCTTCTGAAGTGTCCAATAATATTAATCTCACTTGTGTTTATTTACTTAGTAGTGTTGTTTGTATATTTGTATAGCTTGAACTATACTCTATTTAAGAATATATCATTTAAGTATATCATTTGTTTTGGTCATGTAATTACTACTCGAAATGAACAGAAACAAAAATTCCGACATGGGTACGATGGCCCCTACCTCGTTGAAAGTGTTTTTTATTTATTTAGTTTATTTTCCCACCAACAGTATTTCAGTTATCTGCAGACGGTGTTCACTTGAAGCAAATTTAGTGCTGCCTTCACTGTGTATAACATGTCGTAAATCCTGGGCATGATACCACTCAGTCATATTATCTTGACTCTAGGCTAAAACGCGTAAAACCATCATTATATTAGTTAGGACGTTGGCATGGTAACTAAATTATTTCCAGTTGTACGAAACTCTATTGATTGCGCTATCAGGTCTTGTAAAAAGAAACCTCAATTACGTAATAGTTAGAGATTTTTAACATTCAAAATTAACACAATCATTATGTTGAAAGTAAATATTGAAGATATTGATAAAATGCGACTGTTAAATTTGGAGTATCATCTGCAGAAAAATTCAAAGAACTGCGCAAAAATCGTGACTGCAACGACAAGGTATATCATGCCCGATCAGTTATAAAATTCAAATTTTTTTTAATTTAGCAGACACCACTTGCAGATCATGCCAGCTAAATGTCCGCCTTTGTAGCATATACGGAATTCAAGAAAGGTATGCAATGTCACTTTAATATTTTTATCACATTTTAATATAATAACGCAATATGGCGACATGACGGGTCTGGTCCTTATATCGATGATGTCTTGAAATGGCCACATTTGATTAGCACAAAAGACTTCAGAAATCTGCACACAAAACATATTTCATCTCAGTGATGTCAAATTGACCTTTGCTGGTTTGAGCAGTGTTATGCAACATTGATTTTGAACAGGGTAATGATAAACCAGTAGCAGTGTTAGTATAGTAGTATTAGAAGTTTTTTGTAGTAGTAGTAGTAATAGAAGTAGATTTAGTAGAAGTAGTAGTTATAGTAGTAGTGGCAATAGTAGTGTGAAATCTTATGTAACAGCACATTTAGTGACGTCATAAAATGCATGCCTGGCTAAATTGTTTTATTAAAATGTGAGTAAAAAGTCAGATGTAGTTCATGACATGAACATTTTCAAACTTTACGATCAGCCTATGACTGGTTTGCCATGTTATAATTTTCAACAATCGACAAATCGACAAAGGCATGTTAGCTGGAATAAATGCGAGTTGTCATCTAATAAATGACATTATACATACACAAGTTTATGAAAAACATTTATTACAAAACTTACAGGACAACACGCACTACTAGACGTATTAGCGCAATCGGTAGAGCGTCGGCTCCAGGTACGGGAGGCCCCGGGTTGAATCCCGGGCCGCGAAATACCAAAGTCGTTAAAAATGGTAGTGGTAAAGCTCCCTTGCTAACACTCAAGCAAATATAAGGGTAGTTCCATTGAGCATAGACTGGTTGAGATAAGATTGTTAAGATGTGACTAGGTGTGGTATCATGCCGGGTGTTCACGGCATGCTATTCTCAGTGAAGGCAACACTATATCAGGTTCAAGTGGACACCGTCTCCAGATTACTGAAATAATGTTGGTGAGACAATAAACCCAACAAACAAACAACACGGCTGACCACTATTAATATTTTATATGGTTATTAGAACAATATCCATAATGTCATAAATGGGCATAGGACAGATGATGCTTTGCATCTTTACGGGGAATGAACGAGTTTTCTGCTGCCTTGCAGGTCGGCCTTGACTGGTCAAATTCGAAGGAAGTAAACCTAGATGGAAAATCCGTTACGGAGACCCGTAGGCAGTTGGCTGAGCTTTGCAGTGCAATCTGACACCCCATGGAGCTGCGCTGGCACCGCCCGTTTATGTTTTCATTTCCGCCGGACTCTGCCAGCAACGCCGAGAAAGGGATCCTGGCATTAGGCACTCTAGATCTCAATACCACCTGCCAGGCCTGCACCTGGAGGGGCCACTCCAGCTTCGCTGTCTCAGCGTAGATTCAACACGGTTACTTGAGCTCTGCTCCTTCCATGACCTCTCCATCACCGACATTCTACTCCACCAAGAACCACCACAGAGTGTCGTGGCGAAATACCAGGTAAATGCACTGGCACCAGCTAGACCTTCTCATCACTTTCCCATCCCTTGCTGAACAGCGTGCCCCTCACGCGCAGTTACTACAGTGCCGACTGCGACACCGATCACTCCCTGTGGGCAGCATGGAGCGTCTCCGGATCCACCGCTCCAAGCAGAAGAGCTTTCGGAAGAGAGCCAGTGAGAAGTGACGGACCTGCCGTAGCTGCCAAGTACAGAAGAAAGACCTACGAGCAAAATGGCCGCCTAGAGAAAGCCCGCAACAACGCCAAGAGGGTCGCCCGTAGGTAAACCAACGACTACGAGCTGAAGCTTTGCAATGAGACCTTGACCTCTACAGACTTCAGAAACACCCATGCCATGTACGAGGGGATAGAGAAAGCTTTTGAACCAAGTGTCACCAAGATCGCACCCCTTAAGTCCACCTCCGGTGACATCATCAAGGCCCGTGGCGAGCAGACGGTCAGCACTACGGGGAGCTGTACTATAGAGAGAATGTCGTCACCGACAGAGCAATGGAAGAAAACCATACCACTGTCCACCATGGATGAACTCGACTCGCCACCGTGTTTCGAGGAGCTCAGAAAAGAATTGACTCTCTGTCTTGCTGGAAAGCACCAGCAGTGACGGAAGCCAACAAGAGGTTGTGAAGACCGCAAAAGAGAGCTCTCTCCTTGGACATCTCCATGATGTTTTGCTACAGTGCTGGGAAGACGGAACGATACCCCAAGACATGCGGGATGTGAAGATCGTCACGCTCTATAAGAACATGGGCGACCGTAGCGACTGCAACAACTATCGTTGGATCTCTCTCCTTCGCCAGGGTAGTCCTCAACTGCATGCAGATACTTACTTACCGCGCGTATCCCGAGTTACTGTGTGGGTTTGACGAAGCGATCAACCATCGACATGGTGTGTTCCCTCATACAGCTGAAGGAAAAGTGCCGCGAAAAGCGACGTCCACGGTATCTTGCCGTCATCTACCTGACCAAGGAGTTTGACTTGATCAGTCGGTCTGGCCTTTTCTCCCTCCTCCACAAGATTGGATTCCCCACCCCCCATTCCATACCTAATCTTCTTAACATGTCTAGTACTGTTCAGTACAACGGAACGTCATCGGACCCCTTTCCAATCCAGAACAAAGTGAAACAAGGTTGTGTCCTGGCCCCGACATTTTCCCGCATGTTCTTCTCTTTGCTCCTGCACTTCGCATTCAGCGTGTCCGAAAATGGCATCTTTCTCCACACACAGAGCGATGGAAACCTATTCAACCTTGCCCACCTCTGAGCGAAGACCAATGTACCCATGGTCCTCATCCGGAATATGCTCTTTGCCGATAACGCCATTCTCACTGCTCACACGGAAGCGACTCTTCACTCTCTTTGCGGAGGCATGCACAGAGTTCACAATCAGCCTCAAGAAGACCAACATCAGGGTCAGGATATTAACACTACTCCCAAATTACCAACTGCTATCACACCCTGGAGGCGGTGGACAAGTCACATATCTCGGCTTCACAATCTCCAGCAACCGTTCACTGCCGAGCCCAACGCGAGGATAGGCAAATCAGCAACCGTCATGGCCCTCCTAGCGAAGCGTGTGTGGGACAACCCCACGCTGACCCACAACACAAAGATGAAAGTGTACCAAGCTTGCGTGCTGCGCACCCGTCTGTACGGCAGTCAGGCTTGGACGCTGTACATACACAAGAACGGAGATTGAACGCCTTCCACATGCGCAACCTCAGACGATTCCAGCGCAGACATGTGACGTATGTTTACCAGCCTCTCACAGAGGCGCCTGCGCTGGCTCGGACACATATGCAGGATGGACGATGGCCGCATCCCAAAGCTTATCCTCTATGGCGAGCTCGCCACCGAAACACGGCCAACCGGACGACCCACGATGCGCTACAAGGATGTCTGCAAGAGGGATGGTCAGGCAACATCAACCCAGCAGATCTCGAAACTCTAGCTGGCGTGTAAATGTCATTACCGGCGAAGCAGGCTAAGAAGATGAAGAGAGAGAGAGAGAGAGAGAGAGAGAGAGAGAGAGAGGGGGGGGGAGATCGGCAAACAGCAGAGAACCCTGCCTACCACTATTCTCACATAGTGCCCTCCACAAACCACACTTGCAGCAAGTACGGCAGGAGCTGCAGCTCCCGCATTTGCTTATTCAGCCACAGCCGGCGCTGCTGCCCCACAACTAAATAAGTACTAAGGTTCGAACTCCATTGTCTCTGGAGACAGAAGGATGCCAAAAACAATGCATAATATATCAGGACTGGCGTTATGCAAGCACACAATCATATAAATCTTTCAGCAAACGTACTTGGGCTTGCAAATGGCAAGTGCATAACTCGACAGGCGTCTCTACACACTGTGTGTCAGGGAGACCCACCGATTAGATTTTAGATGTGTTCTGAAATCAGGGCAACAGCCTTTGTGTTTATTTGATATAATTTAACTTTTGTTCTGTATCTGTAGAAAGAAAGGTTTTACCACGCTATAGCCACACATCGGTATAAGAACCTCTGAACATGGTCTGAAAAAGCTTACATTTTTTAATCAGTGTCAGTCGATTACATAAAATTAAAATGCCCAGAAGAAACAAAATGTTACAGTGATCAGATATGCTGATTTCCGTTCACAGTGTTGAAACTGGGAGTTTAATCAAGCACTGTTGTCGTGTTACCGTCCCTGCGTGGTGCCTTTTGAATTAGCTAAACTCGAGAAAGGGTTACGGGGAAGCAATTTATAATTCAATCCGACTGATTGGCAATAAAAATTAGCTGAACAACTTTTTGAGGCAGAATGGCCAAACAATTGATTCATGTACATAACATACTGAATTACAGATACATAGTAAATAGGTTTTATCAATAATTTAAGTTAGAAACTCTAACATAGTTTCCTTAGCATAATAAAATAAATCTATGTCAAATATTTAAAAAAATATATATATCGGACTTGAACTGTGTACTGCTCACAAGTGCTGAAAATGGTGTCGTTGTCACTTTTACATTTAATCTGTATACATTCGTCTAGTGGTAGTTTAATTTCATTATCTGTGGCGATTATCATTGTACATTTTCTCATGTTCCTATTGTGTAGTTCGTACATTATGAAAATAGAATCCTTCTGTTATTTGAAGGATGGAACAGCAATTCGAAATTAGAAGTCGTCAAAGATTAGTCCGCAGAATTCTAAAAAGTAATTTATAATCAATTCAGAAAATGTGTGAACATAAGCCCGACTTTTGACAAGACCTTAATTTGTAAGCTTTTTTAAAGCAAACAAACACACTCAAACAAATACAACCTAACTATTTCTTAACGTTAAACGAAGAATGCGCAAATAAGCCACACTTACGGTTATAGGTTGAGAACGGCTGCCCCAATAAGCCGATCTTGACCGAGACAGAATTCTTCCACTCAAGAGGGAAAGTTGTTATGCTCCTGCTGATAAATGAGTGCCACAGAATGTAGCACAGTGGAACTATTGTTGTTATGTCACATCCGGAAGACACCGTCGAAAAAAGATAATCGCCAGGACTAAAGGTTGGTTCTTAAAATCTCTAGTTGCATATTTTTAAGATATGAATGAAGAAACGAACATGAACACATGGTGTTATGTTTAATTCAACATGCTTTATAGTGTTTTATGTTTATAACCGGATTACGGGCCATACTAAATCGGTAAATATCGATTAATGTCGGGTATATGATAATAAGCCCGAAGCCGCTCTCGTCTCTTTTCGAAATTTATTTTTAGGAAATTTGTGTCACGTGACAGGATGTTTTCTGCTGTGGCGTTATTATTGGACCAATGTGGCCACTCGCGTGTCTAAAATCATAAAAGTTTACTGTATGTGATAACAGTATTTTGTTAAGTAATTATTTTGTACAGTAGACAACCGATTTGTCTATATCATATTATATTTGCACTGTTCAGTGTTACTGTCAATTGTCTACCACAATATTCTGATTTCAAAGGTTCTATTCTAATTTTCCATTTCGACCAAAACTTGTCAAATTTAGTAATTTTCTAATTAAATCCTTCTCAAAAGTGTTTTAAAGTTTACAATTAAGTTGGGACAAATATAAGATGACGTACTATGTTGTCTTTTCCTTAAAATAAATATAAGTTAGATGTTGATATCAAAATATTGATTACAAATATGGTCAGCCAATTTCCGACAATTTAAAAGCTGATATCTGATTATCAGAAAAAGTTGATTAAGAAATCAAAGTCGCCGGAAAATGATGTAAATTATTGCAAATTAACCATCCATAAAATATTCTTAATATACAGTAATTTATACTATAAAACGTAAGACATTTTTCTGAACTGTTAGTTTATGCTTGTCTTTTGTTGGCCCTTTGTCGGTCATTATAATGTTTATTCGTACCGATATTGTTTCGCATATATGCTCATTTACTATGGATGTATTGATCCAAGTATACATACACTTCAAGGCGCATTTAAGTTGATATTACTGGTCATTAAATGTAAACATACGTAAAACTATATAAAACCTATGCCTCTGTTAGTCATACCGATTTAGATTGGAAACAAATTGAATTAGGTATATTTATATGTAAATTCACATCTGACACAGTTTACATTAGCACCATCTGACCGAGGTCACATGAGTGTCTAGACATTCAAAATATAATGGCAAAGGCTCAACTACGGGACAAAATGCGAGGGAATTAGCTTGTATACCAATGGCAAACTGTTAGCCCATTTCGGTATTAAGTGAGCGGGCACTAAATACATAGTAACCATAAAAAGTACAGAGACTTAAAATCCTAACAAAACTTGAATGTCAAAGAAATATTACAAGAGGTAGTTGTTTAGGAAACAAAAGAAATCAAACATCATAAAATATATATAACAATGTGGTCATTTAACTGATGGAATAGCATAAACATAGGCGTTTAAAAAATATATATATCGTTAATAATCCACTCTGAGTTATTATTCATAGCAAAATCAAATATGCAGGCTGTTTGCAAGACAAAAGAAACATAAAAAATCATTAAATTGTAATAAACACTGCTTATTGGTGGTTTTCACTCAAAGGAACATTAACACTGCTATATGTAAAGGCTAATTATGGTGGTATGCTTATTATTAGTATTAAAAGTTATAAATTCCAAGTTAGGAACAAGGTGGGGACAGGCGCTGGTGAAAACTAGGTTTTCTTTCCCACGCATGGCTGGTTAGTAGATCATGTGCAGAGGATGAGGGAGGGAGGGGCGTCTTATCGTCTGGGCATTCTGGCTGTTTTCTTGACAACGATATCCTCTCCTACTAGCACCTAGCGGGTGACACGTACACCTACCACCCCCACCTCAGGTGAAAGTTGCATTAAAAACACCCCTGGTCACTGTCTACTAGCTTGTATAGGAGACATAACGTACCATTTTTAATTTCCATGTTAAATACCCCATTCCGCTGATGTTGCCCCAACTTTCAAATTTAACATCAATGTTTCAATGTTCAATAATTCAAAATCAATAAAATGTTTGTTTTTGATTGATTGTGAAGCAACAACATAAACGTTAAGATTTTACAAAATAATGGGCACTTACCAGGACCATAATGTTAGTCGTTTTAAGATAGTATAAAGTTATTTCAAATCGTAAACCGTTCCAATGTAGCTGCTCGTAGATCTACTAGATTGCCTGTGATCCAACTTTAAAATGCCTTCGTTTCATAAATAATGTTCAAGTAAACAAAACATGTGTTACTTATTACTTAGTTATATAACAAGCTACGGTCGCCTCAAGTCTACCGAACCCTTGCTCATTGTAAACAATTCGACATATCAATTCAACAAAATACATTAAGGTATGATACTGTTTTACAAATGGCCGTATACACATAGTTTGGTTCTAGTTATCGTATGTAAACACAGAATTTACAATCGCGACAGAACCGTGTAGTGTGAAACTCCTTTGGGATATGTGATATTTTGATAATGGAAAAGACCGTTACTTTCTGGGCAAGTTGATGATTCCGCTAGCAGTCCATTTAAAGTGCCATTGTGACAGTATCAAATCGAATATTTTCACTGATAAATACCGATGTTTTACTGCTGCATAAATTCTTAGGGCAACATGACTTATTTCAATTACTTTGTTTACAAATACATGCACCTGCTTTTTGTATGCAGTATGGAATAAATAATACATTTTATAATGCAACAATGTCTGCTTAAACGACGGAAATCAATGAAAATGTATGATGTAATTGAACGCTTTCTACCAAAAGCAAGTTCACTTATGTAGGTTTAAAAAGTAAAATGGACTTGGACTATGACATCAAAATTACCATTGTGTTTCTGGCAAATAAACGGCGAGATGATGAAAGTGGAGAAAAGGCGTCAAGAGCCACGTCCCATTCTTGTAGTGGATAAACGAGGAAGAACGCTGTGCGGATCAGTCTCCTATCTGAGGAGACATAGGTCACGGTGGAAAGGACAACAAAGACACCTGCAAACCAAAGGATGAAGTTAAGTTTTTTGTCGACGGAAGTGTTTGTAATGTCATGACGCATGGGGTTGAAGAGGAACGAGTCACTGAGAAAACATGTCGACCGTCTGTTCGTCTTGGCTTGGATGTTGAACTCGTAACATTTGTTATATTTGCCAAGCCACGTAGGAGGAATTTCAGGATTATCTGGAACATGATATTTAAAATAACGACTATTACATGCATTTTACCAAAATTATTACTAATATTATAAAAACAGTTGGGCCGTGTTGAATAACATGTTGTGACAGGGTTCGGTAACCTTTTTCCAATTGTGGGGTATTTTGGCTTAGTGCTACTTTTTTATTTCATATAAACACACTATACCAGTCGCCGGTATACCAGAAAGGTCAGATGTGTACAGCCCTAACTCAACAGTTACCATAACACCAAAGGAGAAAAGATTGAATATTTACCCTTTCAACTTTGTCCACCTGGTTGACAAAATGTTCTCAGTTAACACAAATGCAGTTGAATTGGAACGGTGTTTACTATGATCCTTAATTTAAGCTGATTATTTTAATCAGAAAGCTTATTAGCATTGCAGGTGTTTCCGATGTAACCGATTACTGACGTAGGTAAGAATAATTCAAGCTTCATCGATTATATCTTTGTAACTGTCGGGATTTGAAATGTCATTTTCAATTGAAAAAGTTCATGTGACAAAGTCCTATGATATTTGCAACATATACCAAAATTTGAAAAGGCACAGGACAATGGAATTTATATGCAAGACAAATGTAAAAGTAAGAACAAATCTGTGAGCATTAAACAAAAATTAAAACCCAGCAGTTACCGCCTTTGAACTGAAATCTTAAATAAACTTAAACTATATGTACCGATTTCCACTGTATATTTACTTTAGGTAGGATATAGGTTTTTTCTGTAATACAAATCTACGTGTCAATAGTTATTCACAATATATAGTGTATGTTTGTTATTATTAGGGTAATCAGTTTTCTTGTAAATGTGACATCCGGTACAGACGACAACTGTAATATGTATTCCGAATCTCGAATTCATTGTGAATGGAATATAGAAGTTAACCCACGACAACTTATATCCGGGTGCAAAAAGTAAATGTAAAGGTTCGTGTTCCGCTTAAACGTTAGCAAGAGAGCAATACCACAACCACTTTAACGACTTAGTATGTCGTCGAACCTCGAACCGAAGCACTACTAACTGCGCTACCAGGTCTGGTACGTGGATTAGTAAAAGATTACGAAGTCGTTTTAAGTTTATGTTTGTGTAGCCTAAGGCTAATCCATTGTGTAGGTAGCACATTACTTTGCAATATGTTCTTATTAACACACATTGCACAGAAAAGCGAAGTGATCAATGTAAAGCGTCAGTTCAACTCAGAGGAATAGGTAATAAGAAAAGATACTATCAAAATGACCACAACAGATATTTAAATCATTACTACCTCAAAGGCAAACAGGGTTAATGTAAATGTGACAAAAACACAGAGACAAGACATAAAAAACAAAACGAAAAACCAGCAGTTACCGCTTTTTAACGAGCAGTCGGCAAAAAGACCGACAAGGGTGCTTAAATCTGGTTTATGGAGCGCTCCAACCTCGCACTTCCTGAAGTTATTTTCTGTCAAACAATCAGTGTAAGACGGGAGTTAAACAGATAAAATGAACTAATATACAGACAATTGACTAGTAATCAAATACAGTTTGAATCCAGGTCGTGACAAACCGCTATTGTAAAATACCCTGTTCACACCAGGTAAATGTGACAGGATAAAGTATCGTATCAGCTGTTCACGACATGTGTTCCATAGTGAACGTCTTCTGATAACTAAATAAAGTAATTTAAGGGTACATTAAACTGCAATCCCAATAAACAAGAAAGAAAGAAGAAGCAACTCACAAATGGACGATATACATAAGTTCATTACAATAACAAGAAACAAAATTTTAATGCTTGTTTGATTAGCCCAAGTCACAGACCCGTCTCCACGTTTCTGGTATGTCGGCACTTGACAAGGTATATGGCACTGGGTCAGTTCGATGGGGTCAAATGCTCGCAAAGTAAACATCGTCGGCAAAGCAAAGCAAAACATCCTAGTACAGCTGCAAATAAGTACATATTAACTATTTGGAGACAATTTCTAAGAAGTTAGTTTTCAGTGTATTTATTTAATAACTAGAATAGAATTTTATCTATGAAGACTTCCCTTACCAAATACTTATAGATGGAAGGTCAACGAACAAAATAGAATTTAAATTAAGTCAAGCATGCTGGTTCTTTATATTATAATGAGCTGTCTTACTATCTCAAGACTCTATATTCTTTTATATTGATGTGAGCTATTTTATCACAAAGTGTAGGCCCGAATTAAAGATTTAAAAGGACCTTTTCTGCGTTTGATATCACTACAATGAATGAAGGAAAACAATACAATGTTCGGTATAACATAACTGTTTACACTTCCTACGTCTAGGTAAAATAGCTAACCGTCGGCAGAAATAAAGCTCTAAAGTTTTTCGGCAACATCATAAAATTAAAACTACGCGGAAAATTATTCCCAGGAATTAAAAGGTAACGCGAAAAACTGTACATAAACACATTCTACATAAGAAAAGAAGAGAGGCATGTTATTTATTGAAATTAATCAACTTAGACCATCAGACCATCAAATTCGGCAACATGTAAAAGAGAAGTCTTTGTTGCGTTGTAAGAGTCGCAAATCTTGTATCGCGACGTGACTGCGTCTGGTCGGAAATGTCAATAATAATTGCACTCGGCATCGCATGGCACACTGTTGTCTGAATTAGAAAAAACAACAGTAATAGCAGAATATTAGTTTGACTAAAATATCGCATACATCGTAAATCAACACAACCACTACAATGGTATTTCATTGAATTCATTACGAAACTTATATCTACTCACATTTAAATGAACGTAAACTATGCTGGCATTTATAAGTCATGGAAAGGACATGTTCTTTGAGAATGTATTGGATACTAGAATAACCACATACAAATATCTAGTTGTGATCCTCCCCGCCTGAGTTCAGATAGAAGACCCCCTGACAAACTAATAACTTTTACAATCAACAACAATGAATCATGTAACTCTCTTTGACTGACACCGTGATTGGTCTAAAACCTAAACAATTGCGATCTGTATTTGATGTGATATAAGCATTATTAGAGAAATGGATACACTTGTACGTACAGTAACCAGGTTTTGCTTTATTGTCTTTTGTAAGAAACTACCTTAGTCGAGAGAGATTTTCTTACCCAAGAAAATTCGTAATGTTTCTTTGTATTTGGGCAAAAGCTTTAGTTTTATATCGGCCTTTCATACGTGTATAATTAAGCTGCAATACAACTGAAAAAATCAAACTTTGAATAATTAAAATATCTGCTGCACCATTATAAAGAAATAAGTTATAAAAGCTTGGTCATTCTTTATTTCTGATAGAAAGAAATGTCAATAATAATATGCACATGCATGGTTTACTAATAAAGGCACATGTTTTGTTGGTACCATTCAAAATGTATGTTCCTGTCTGGATGATCCCATTGTCATAAAGCTCACTGCAGAATGTATATTCGTCATAGGCGGCTAAAAAAGAAATCACTGTAAACACACATAAAGCATTTAAGGTTCCATCCGTAACATAAACAAAATCTGATTTATTTTACCCGTATTAAAAACGCGAGAAGTGCACTTACAGCGACGAATTATTTACACTTTTCCCAGGGACGGGGGCAAGTCTTCAGGACGAACTATGTAATAAATAACCTTTCCTTGTATGTCGACACTTAAAATAGTTACCATCATTAATGCGTGCTTTCTCGAGATATATCTAGAGCATGCTTAATATTCAATTGACATAACCAGAAATTTATAAATATCTTTTGCTATCATGTGTTTGTCAACGGCAGGATCTTTTTTGCCTCCGCAGTATGCACGAACCTCTTAAAAGACATCAGTGGTTTAAATGAAAGAACGTCAACATCTTAAAGAAGCCAGTAGGTAACATTGATTTCAATGGTTTGCTGCGAAAATGAGGAAATCTCACATCCATAATATAAATTAGGAACTTTCGTCGCTGATAATTATAGAGCATGTTGCAACATTGAATGAACTCGCCTTAGTGAAGTATATGAGGAGACTACAGAATCTTTTAATTAAGTATCAAACCTGCGACACCGAGCCGCGAAGTAGAACCACGAGTCAGTCTCTGCAGCAGCCTACGTGTACTTACACACATTGGTAACAGAAATGAAATTTCCAGTTCCGCCGCATAATTGATTGGACTGACTGGAGCAAGTCTCTTGGCAGCTTCCGGTTGATTTATAATGTACATCCAGCGCTTAAGACAAGCATGCAGAACTAGCCTTGCCAAGCAAAGAAAACTTGTGTCCGCCAACACGACATGTTTCAACACAGAGTTGAATTGTCATGTTTTCATAGTCTACGATCACTGACCACACATCCGTCTGCCAACTGAACAAATATTCTGAAATTAATGTACATAATTTATTCTCTTTGAGACCTCTTATTGGGAGGTTATATTAACCAGAAACGTACGACAAGAATTAACAAATATCCCCAAGTCGCTCCGTTTTTTTTAAATATTCTCTTACATTAATAATCTCAATATATCAGTTTTAAATACCAAAATCAGTAACAAAAAGTTATGAATAACTCCTGCTACGATAATTGTAAAGTTTCATTAAAATAGAGGGAAGAAACTAGGTCAAATGTGTGTCTCCGGGTAAATGATAAGAAAGACAGACAACCGTGTTTAAGTACACCACCAAATTATTTCAGGGTATAATTGTCTTTTAATTTAACGTTTTCCGTAGCTGATACACCTTATAAAAATATTAAACCTCAAGTGGTGAAGTAAAATTTTAAGCCTCGACATGTAATTCATCATTCAATTACTGAGTTAACACGGTGATCGAATCAAGAAATTAAAATGAAATAAACATATATGTAGAGAAATGTATTTTTAATATTGATACAAAGTTTTAATAATTACTTTGTGTGAAGATACCCCTGATTGAGAGCAGTTAAGCAAAATGTTTTCTCACGTGATTTCTTAGTATTCATTATCGGCATTTCCACGAATTGGCAACAATTTAGGATATAGTGAATTTCTATTGCATAATTATTTTCAACAAGAGTAAGTCTAGTGTATTTCATTTTGTTTCTTCTAAGAAACTGTATTTATTGTTATTGATAAGTCAACTGCTGTTGGTAGATCTGCTATTGTATTTGCTTAACCAACAGTTTACAGTTGCCCAGGCAACAAGAAAATCAAGCAACTTGACCTCGCGTTGATACAATGTATGATATATCGCAGACATAATTTTTAACATAGCTGTACAATTTATCCAGGTGTTTCTGTCATAGCAAGTCAATATTGCTTAATAAACAGCCGGCCTGGCAGTCAAAGACAAATTTATGTAGCTAGACTGTATATGTTTGATTTGAAGTAATAATGTGTCGGATTTATACTTAATATATATTGATGCAAAATTCCAGACTAATGGTAAAGATTTCTATGCTACTGTAACTTAAGAAATTATAAATATAAACTAAACATCAAATTTCAATAATTTAATTAGCTTACCTATATTAGACACAGACGTGACAATATCCTGAAGTTCTTTGTTGTTTTCTATGACAACGGCGTACGCATCCTGTGGTCCACATTTCCTCACAGTGTCGATTTATTGTATTTAAATGTAAAAAATGTTTGTAATTTTACATTGTTAAGTGTAATGAAGTTATAATGATGCATTTCTTTTTGTTTTCGTTTCCGGGTAAATGGCAAATAATACCCTTTTAATAAATGAATAGGTAAATATGAAAAGGCCCTATCAAAATTACCACCGGTATTTAAATCTAAACTTTGGCTGGTTAAATGACATTCCAAAAATAAAATGACCAATGGAAAAAGATAAGCACATAAATATTATTTGACTACACAAATTCTCACACTGCACTGCCATGAAGACAGTTAAACAGACGACACAAGGTTGTTGTTTATTAAGAAAATCTTACTACACAAGACAAGGACCAATTTAAATCGCGAACCTTCTCGTTTTGGGGCACAGGATTGACCCTTTATGACCTTGACATGTTCATTTATTCATGCCTGGGAAGATGTAGTGCGTGTATAGTACAAATATGTATGTCTAAGGACACATATAAATGTTAACAATAATATTGTAAACTGGGAGATTTTTTTAATCAATGCCGCATACGAATATCAGTCATTGACTAGAGGAAAGGGTCGAAATGGGGAACGAACTGCTATTAGAATGAATGTACCACTGACTCTGAATCATCTACTAGGCCGAGATATTTGAACAAGGGTATGTAATAACATAGGTCAATCGTATCATCTCAGCATCTCAGTCTATACCTACCGCACACGTTCGGAGATGAATGGACTCGAGATTTTTTATATTTAGATCACAGGGGCGTAAGAGGTAGTAGTACATTTCAAACTAAGTTTATTTTGGCCGATTGTACATGAGCATTTATCTTAGACCTAACTTAAGCTAAAATGATGTAACTTTTGTCCCAATGTATCATCTATACTTGAGAAGAGGTGTTTATTTGCAGCTGAACACTTGCCGCTTTCAAATTTTCACTGAGTTGTGCATTTGACTTACTACTGAATAATTTTGACCATTGTTTGCGCACCTGTAACCGCGTACAAGGTAAAACATTCACCGCTTAAAAAGCGCTTCTGAGAGCTTTGATTTGTACCGAGTGTGAAAATCTTTTCTATGTTCAACACCGACCTAAATACTGAGTCAAACAATTGGGGTGACGTTTTCATAGAAATTTACTTCACCACATATGAGTGATGACAATACATAAGCATGGATTTATTCAGTCTAAACTAAATTCTATCGCAGGCTAAAAATGTTTTGACAAGATTCGGACCGCCACTTTTGGCATGACATTTATGCATGCAAAAGAAGTCCATCCGGATACCTTTGTTAACACTTGTAGTTGATCAAGCCAATGTTGACAAGCTCAAAACGGGTTTTATATGTCTTTGTATGACCGAGGTGATAGTAGGATAAAGCATTGTTAAAGTTAGACCAAGGTGATGGTAGGATAAAGCATAGTTATAGTTAGAGCGATGTTATGGTAGGATAAAGCATTGTTAAAGTTAGACCGAGGTGATGTTAGGATAAAACACTGTTATAGTTAGACCACAACGATAATATTTGTAATAGACATAAACAATACACATGAATTATGGACAGTGATAGAACGTGACAACAAGAGGTACAGTACAGCTATGGAGGAACATCCTTAAAACGCGAAGGATGGAGGTATCCACTCCATGTTTCGCTTAAGTGGAGGCTAAAAAATGGAATTTCTTCGCATGAAAATAGAATGAAGTCACTTCGCATATGGAGTAAAATCGAGCTACTTCTCGGTAGTAATATCGCGTCACTTCGCGTCAGTTTACAGTCAGAACTTGGAAAGGTAAAACTGACAAACTACCTTTTGACATAATTCCTTCAAGTTTTTCACCAACTGAGGACATTATTCCTCTCGGCACATTTTAAGGGCTGTTATGTACCGGTTATACAGGTAAAGCAGTGATAATATATATAGCATTTATTATTCTTTGCTTTTCCAAGGCATGTTAAAATACAACCTTTGCTATTCACAGATTTCAAGGTCAGGCAGTGTTACCAGCCATGCGTATATGATAGTCCGCATGCCAAATGAATGCGCATTAAACTTTACTAAACGTAAACAGCTGGAGTTTTTTTAAGATAATTAACTGTCTTATTTTATCTTAAAGAAAACATATAAATTATAGCTATGTATTTGCTGTGGTGCATAACAGAAAATCTCACCAAATCGAAGATGTTTAGATGCGTGCTGAATAAATAAAACATATATACAGGAGTGAAAATATAAATTGTTACCAAACGGACTCAGCACACTCGCTGAAATAACGCTAAACACGAGCTACCGACATGAGAAGGGCGCTCGGCTGAACGAGAATGAAGGGACTTCATTTGCTTGCATTCGCATTCATATTTGGAATTCTCGGTTTTTACGCCTTTCTAATCAAAACTAAGATAATTTCACATTACTGGTGTCTTTTGCAATGAATATTATTCCCTTTTCTATAACACACACTCCATATGGCAATATGTTCTATTGGAGATCGTGGAGATATTATTTCCTTCATTTATGTATATAACTCGGAAAATACTTCTTTCCGTTTTACTTTTTTAACCACTAAAATTCCCTCTTATGAAGATTTCCGTCCGGACAGGAAAATGACGGGATAGTTTGTTTCTAGTGTAGGACAGGATTTCTCCTCGCCGGATGAAATCACTTTCAGTTATTTTTCGTTGGTAGGAATATACATGGCCGGGATGAACAGAATGATGATTATGACGACAGTGTGCTATTGATTGAAATAATGATGATGATGATGATGATGATGATGATGATGATGATTATGATGATGATGATGATGATGATGATGATGATGATGATGATGATGATGATGATAATGGTCCTGCTAGAACCCTTGCTTCTGACAATGATAAGTATTTTGATGATGTGATGGTGGTGGTGATAATACCTGTGATCGTGTAAATGGTGTTGGTGTGGTGGTAGTGGTGGTGGTGGTTGTGTGCTGCTGCTGCTGCTGCTTCTGCTGCTGCTGCTGCTGCTGCTGCTGCTGCTGCTGCTGCTGATGATGATGATGATGATGATGATGATGATGATGATGATGATGATTATGGACCTATCTGTTGTGTCATCACGTTTAAATTGAACTTTCCTGCCTAGTTTCTAGTGTTTATTGTTCCCACGTGGATCTTCAGTAATTCAGGCTAAATGGTCCTGCGAGGTGTAAATCGAAACACTAAATACCATAACTGAACATAACATTAATGCAAATTAACATCGGTAATTCTGCTACATTTTTTACATATCGAGTATTGTGTTATGGCGATGTGCGTCGTGTACGTTTCTAATGGAT
>CM017572.1:32999417-33043202 GCA_007844125.1 Sinonovacula constricta
TTTCCTCCCCTATATATATATTATATAGTAATGTGAAGATATACTATATAATGATGATATTGTTCTTTATGAAATATTTAGCATCATTGATACTAATGATACTTTACAGAAACATGTTAAAATCATTCTTTTACTTAAAATATAAAAAGAAAGTTGGGGTTAGGTACTTCAAAACAATCTATTGGATATCAGGTATTAGGTTTTAAATTAATTTTTTACAGTTTACTTAAAGTTTGTGTTGTAACTGTTTATGGTGGATACATATATAACTAGAGATGATTATGTATGCATTGGTGATAAAAAATATTAAACAATTAGTCATTTAGCATAAATTGTGTGAAAACAATTTTTCAAAGTTTGTGTTAATTTATGTTGGGATAAAATAATGTGTTAAAGGTGTTGGAAAAATTATTCAATCAAATCTGAATAATTTTTTTAAATCCATTTAATTTGCATGTGCTTTTCCTTGATCATTAAAGTTCAAAGTTTTGATTAAAATTAATTAGTTTCTATGAAAGAAGTTTATTATTACAAGTTAAGCAAACAGTGGAAGGTTAGCAATGAGTACCGATTCAACAAGACAGCAAAACACATACACCCAGGAGATGTGAATGCTCTGACGAAAGCACGCGTGTCAAATGAGGTAAAGAAACAGGCTTCACATCATGTCTTTGAGAGCGCTTCACAGATCGTAAACAGTGTGATAAATGATAACAGAGGCCCTTATGAACACAGTATAGGAAATCCCGACAATTTCGTCAGAGCTTCTTCAAGTAAAATAGTAAAAATTTGAAATAATTGCAACTGAAAGGTATATAACACATGATTTGTGGTAATATATTAATGCAGATATGATATAAAATTACTTTTAACCTGATGGCTTTGTTATTTCTTCATTGATATAAATCTTGCCATTTGTAAAGAAACATAATTGCTACTAAGCTGTTTAAAATGTGTCAAATACACATAACACTACATGTTTCACATCTGCCATATCCTGTTAATAGTCTTTGTACAGTTTTGTAGTGTAACTATCTCAAACAATTCACACAATTTATTTTATTGATTTTGTTAATTATGTTTTTGAAATATATATATCACTAGATTTACCAAGCATTTACTGGAGTGAAATGTGTGAATTGTAGTAGTAGTAGTAGTAGTAGTTGTAGTAGTAGTAGTAGTAGTAGTAGTAGTAGTAGTAGTAGTTGTAGTAGTAGTAGTAGTAGTTGTAGTAGTAGTAGTTGTAGTAGTAGTAGTAGTAGTTGTAGTAGCAGTAGTAGTTGTAGTAGTAGTAGTTGTAGTAGTTGTAGTTGTAGTAGTAGTAGTAGTAGTAGTAGTAGTAGTAGTAGTAGTAGTAGTAGTAGTAGCAGTAGTAGTTGTTGTAGTAGTAGTAGTAGTAGTAGTAGTAGTAGTAGTAGCAGTAGTAGCTGTAGTAGTAGTAGTAGTAGTAGTAGTAGTAGTAGTAGTAGTAGTTGTAGTAGTAGTAGTAGTAGTAGTAGCAGTAGTAGTTGTAGAAGTAGTAGCAGTAGTAGTAGTAGTAGTAGTAGTAGTAGTAGTAGTAGTAGTAGTAGTAGTAGTAGTAGTAGTAGCAGTAGTAGTAGTAGTTTCTGCAGCAACAGTAATTGTATCAGCATTAATTTTCACTTTAGTTGTTTACAGAGAAAAGAAGCTGGTGCGGTAGAGTCATGAAAATTAAACAAAACAACCGTACATTGTAGCGTGAGTGGAAATCCAGTGTTTTTATGCAAGACAAGACAAAATATGGGAGAGTCTTAAAGTCATTAAACAAACCCGTTATAAAGGGATCGGATCTTGGTGTATTTCGAGGGGATGAAATCTGTTCTGTTAAAGCACGAACTCCATGACATCCGACGTTTCTCACTAATTCTCTCGTCCTTTACCCTCGGTCTGTAATGACGGCCGGTATGGAGAAAACGATTTCTGACCCCGATTAGATATGTTGGGACAGTTCACAACACTACAAGAATTAACCGTTGTCTTTTTTGCCTGGAGCTATTGTAACTGCGAATTTAAAAACAAAAGCAAAAAAACGTGCTCTTTCACGGTACTGATGCGTTGATTCTCCTTGCCACAAAGATGGCGGACAAAGAAATGTGCGCGCATCCAGGGAAAATTGATACCTTATTGTTGTGGCAGGTCATTATCTAACCGTTTCAGCTCCCCTCATTCAACAAGTACGTGTTAATTTCTGTCTGGTTACGGTAAATGCGTAATGCAGAGATCCTTCGCACTAGGGCTTCAGTATGGATAGCCGAATATAAGTTTTGGAACTTATGGCTCAACCATTCTGTCTTATTGTTAATTTTATTTTTCTTATGTATACTATATGTAGTAGGCAATGATTTATTTTTAACCAACTAGATTGTGTACAAATCATGCACTTTAAGCCTGAAGTTGATAACTCACCTGAAACTTTTTCTGCTTGATAGACTTTGTTTTAGCTGTGCCTTACAAGATGGTAAGAGTTTTCATTTCTCAAAGCTTGTATGCGACAGTTTGGTCCAAAAACATTTTTCTAAAATATTACCAAATTATCCAATGTTACCTGAACAAATCTTGTAAAATGTTCCTAAATGACGCTCTTGTAGATCAGCATGACAGTGAACATAAATCCCCATTTCTCATTGCAAACAGGTATTTTCTATCTGAGCCACGCTGCAGAAATAGCTATTTTCAATTAGGAAAACCACGTGATATAGGTTAGTGAGATTACGTTATATCGTCATCCGGGTAA
Organism: Sinonovacula constricta; assembly: GCA_007844125.1. Taxonomy (NCBI): domain Eukaryota; kingdom Metazoa; phylum Mollusca; class Bivalvia; order Cardiida; family Solecurtidae; genus Sinonovacula; species Sinonovacula constricta. Next base: position 33,002,173 of record CM017572.1, read on the forward strand.
TCCGCTCTAACGTCGGTATCTATTTTTAGTTGAGATTGCTACGTACGTGCTTATTGAACTTTTACATTGATTACATCGCGATTTGTACTGTGTCTAACAATGTAGGCAGTGTTCAAACCCGTATTTACGTTTATCATGCACACATTCCCCAGAGAAGTGGTAAGGTATTGTTACATGAATTGGATATTGGAAAACTGTCGGATAACACATTTATAGTAAAGTTTTAGAATGATCTTGTTAAAACTTCAGATTTCCGATCATATTTGGGATTAAGAACGGTTTATATGGACACATGGATCAGAGGATAATGAAAATGTTATTTTTGTCATATTGTGTCTTATCATCTCATCTCTGCCACTTTGCAAAGACTTTGCTACTAAAACGATATTTTAGTTGGTTAATTTAACTTATGCGAAATGACACATTTGTTTATATTTCTTGAAAAAAAAATCGTTCGAAGAAAGTTCGGAAAATTTCACTAAAGTACAGGCAAGTCCAGATTTTTGAGAATTGGAGGATTTTGAAGAAGATCGTTCTTTAATAAAGAGATATATGTAATCCATAAAGTGTTCTTCATAAGTACGAACAATCCTTACAAGCATCATAAAATGTTTTGTTATATAATTTGAACTGACATATGTCCTGCTTTACAGCTTATATGCATACCTTTATGCATATCTTTACTAGTACATTTTGTCGAGGATTGCTAACGTTACTAGAACAGCAATGATATAGGTAGATACGAATTTGAATGTGTTGTAGTTCTCGCTCAGTGTGAAGTAGAGCTATAATACTAAAGAAGCCCTTTAAACCACACACTTTCGATTCGTGCTTAATGTTCTGGCTTTGAGCTCTTATAAGAACGTTTAAACCTTATAATAAGTAACCGTGCTACGAAATTTCATGTCGTAACATTTATATAGCAGACACGGCACACATATATAATGTAGTAGACATATACTACGTGATAATAAGGCCGCTTTTATAATCAGAGAGTCAAATGTAATTATGACAATGTGTAAGTATCCATTATTGCAGAAGCTTAAATGCGCCTCTCCTTTTTTCGGATTTGGGAATAATGCGATTATTATTATCATCACACCTTCGATGTTGTCTAATATTGTTTATTTCTATTCATTGTTATATGCTTATGCACCAGCTAGAATTGATAACTATGGCATATTTTAGTCATAATATTTATTATCAAACTGTATGTCGTGCCGCGTTCGGTTGTGGAACACGACGCTGTTAAATCTAGCGTTCAGCGCCGAATTATTTGTTTGTTTTTCATGATAAGATGTACGATAATCATACAATAATTATTTACTGAAAGATAATTTATTTATCTGAAAAAGGATGCAGTGATGTACTAGTATCAAAATATGAATTAAGAAAAATTATACAAATAATCACAGCTGCACATTTTAATTATGTATGTTCTGCCAGTCTTTACCCGCATAAATTCCAAAAATATTCATGTTTTAAGTAGACATACACAGTGAACGCCTTTTATAAATAGGAATAGGAAAGTTTGTTACATTTTATTGTACATTGCAATCATAGGAACAAACACTTTAAGCTAAACATAGTCCTAGTTATAGTAAAACGCTACAATTGTTGAAATGGCTGACGAAACATGCAGTAAATGCACAATTTTGTCTAGAAATTTAGACATTTTGTAAATGCAAGTCCGTCAATTATAATCAAACATGGCAAATAATCATATGACAACTTTATACAGTTTATGAACGTGTGTGTGAAGATAACTTTAAAATTTTCTGCGTCTTTCTACTTTATTGAAGTGTTTTACTCACTTATATTTATTATAATTCAGACTATTCCTAGTGTCTAAACCTAGGGATGTCAAGTCTCGCAGTCTACTGTCATATAAAAGCATAATAACAAGCTAATTTCCACAATCTATTTGTTATGTTTTGTTGACTGTTGTACATGTATAGATGTTAGCATTATAATAACAAAAGTGTAATAGATTTACCATAAACTTAATCTACTTGAACATAAAAACGCTTATACACAATATGTGTTTACTTCAATGAACTTTCCCTGCATCATAATTCGAATAGCATGGTGTGCACATTTTGACTCACTTATTCAGTATTCCTTTATTTTATTTTAATAGCACTTATTGCTGTTTGATCATGACTCACCGCACGATGAGATCTATTGTGACATAGTACTACTTGAGTGTAAACAACTGAAACCTATACTGCGCATACAGCCTACCGTAATAAAGCAGCTGTCTATACCTGTTTCAATGGTTCTTTTGTCAATTTCTTCTGGATGTATGAATGAAAACAATTCAGGAAAGAATACACGCTGAAGGTATCATTTTGCATTTGGATACAGGAATATCAATAATACTTCCCATCTAAATATTTTGAATTATTATTGTAGCAAGAAGATGTTTAACTATCTATGTTTAACTATGTTTAACCTTAATTGAACGCAAAACACTTGTTACGGACTGCAAATTAAATAAAGCAACCTAAAATACAGCTGTAGGTTAAAGGCCCGGATCCAGAACTTTTCAGCTGTGTGGGCTGAAGACCGACGTTGACATATATTCTATGGGTCCGTGGGTATGCCCCTCGGGAAAGAAAACGTTTCTTAAATGTCGGATATGCGTTCTGAAGTGTATATGGACAAAAGGTTAATCACTATAATCGTTTTATTAAACTGACTATGAAAGTATTAAAAATGCGAAGACTAAACATAACAACATAGCAACATAACTTTGTTGTTGAAAACTGCTACGAATTCTTCACAAAATATGCCGAACGAGCAAACACATACTTCCCTTCAATTTGGACCATGAAATGCAGCTAGATTACCCTTGTATCTCTTTTTCCCCATCGATCGTCGTTTGCATTATAATGGGAAGGAAATAATTAAAACATGTCTTGCTATCTTAGTTTTTCAGCAAACGCTGAGTGCAGTATCGTCGGATTTCATACTTAACAAATATATATTAATATTTCCTGAATTGAGATTTCAGTTGGGTGTTCGAGAATGTGATGTGCATAATTTTGATGTAGAGAATTTATGGAAGTTACAACTAAAACTCGTCTTAAAAATATACACATTTACATTTGAGCCTTCAATAAATGGTATTACAAACAAAACAGTTCTGATTTGCCGGGAAAGCTTTATTAGATGTTGGGCAAGAAGAAATAATTAAATCAATAAATATTGTAGAACAAACAAAATACATATATACAGTATGAGTGTACATGTACATACGTTTACAAGTTCTATGTTCAACAGCTTGCGTTTTCATCATGTACAGACATTATTAAGTTTTTTGTGTTATACAACTTGTTTTTTCATCATCAATAAATTATTAAAAAAATCATCTTCTGTTATCTCTTATAACAATATATGACATTTTCATTACCAAAGCAAAATTAACTAAAACATATACTTAGGAAAATCTAATATCAGTACAAAACTATTAAAAAAAACACATTTTTTCTCGTCTTATTGAAATCTCTGAGCAGCAACACCTCTGAGCAGCAACACTTTTTCGTGCCTCCGCCAGATGTTGCTGTGGAGAGGTTTTACTGTATAACTAAGCATGTTCAAGACATTTTCTTTAATTTTGGGATTTGCCGGCATTTTTGCCGATACTGTGCAGGGACATTTCTATTATTATAGCACAGGTGAACTTATGAGGTGCTCAGGAACAGAACCCGGCCGGTCCATTATACTGACACCGACGAGTCAGGCGTAATGCTGTTCCCTTAGCCTCGAGCGTTAGGACGGAAGCCACTACTACCAACTTTAAAGTCTTTGGTTTGACCCGGCCGGGGTTTGAACCCGTGACCTCCCGATCCGCAAGCCGACGCACTACCGCTTGAGCTATTGCGGCCGGTGTATGCCGGGTTTCTATAATTTTAAAATGGATTTTGGCACACCAACCAATCAAAGCGTTTACTAAGTCTTGGTTCAAAATATATCCGATTGTGCACACATGGTCAAACTACCGTCGTGTTCACTGTACACTGTTCACTTGTATTTTAGGAAAAAACATTTTTCAAAGCAACACATGTTATGCAAACCATTTATAACAATATAAGCTAAGGAAAATATAATTACGGTAAATATTAACAAACAAGCAACATTTTTCCAATGTACATATATACTGTGTACTTTCGACAACACAAAATATAATTAAATATTTTAAAGAAGTGCACTTTTCGGTTAACATACTATAGATGTGTTTAAAGTTTTTAACATTTCTGAGCCACCGAAAACTGCGCCCATGGTGTAGTGGTAGACTAGCCGATTTGTAATCTGACCCCTTAGCCTCTCAATGCATTGGTTCGAGTCCCTTTCGGGGCGAAGGATTTAATGTGGGAAGGTCTTCCAGCTTACCTGCGGTGCACCGGTGTTTCTACGCAGATATTTGTTTGGAGTCTTCCTGCATCAAAATAGCTGGACGTCGTTATAATGATCTTAACTGGTCGCTGCGATGTAATTTTTAAAAAACCGCACCTTGCTACACATGGTGCTTCATACAGCTGCAGATCACAAGATTATGAAATAATCATCAACATAGCAATAGCAATATATCTTCATTGTCTCTCTAGATTTTATACAATTTGCAATATTGTGTATTTGGTTCGCACAGTTAAGCCTCGAAAATAAAATGATAATAACATCTGATTTTTATCATAAAATTCCAACTTCGAGATACATTTTAATTAATTAACGGGACTGATTTTGTCTGCTTTTGTTAAATTTTATATTTTGTCGGCACATTCTACAATGAACGGAATGGATTTTGACCCTTAGGGATTTTGTCATACAAATGCAAAAAAAATATTGCCACTGTTTGTGGTTTTTTTATTTATATTTTGCTTGGATACAACATTTTTTATTTGTTTTTGTCTATGTTAGAATCAATCTCAAAGATGTGACCCCAATATATTTTAGTAATTCACAAAACATCTCATTATAAAAACAACAAAATTCTTGTTCGCATCTTTGTAACCATTGTGTAATGACCTGAAAAAGTTAACTTCAAGTACACCGAAAATCTACTGCGTACCTTGATTGGGATGCAAGGTGACAAACAATCGTAACACCTAATGTCTTCTGCATCACAGGCAATAATTGCCGTTAGAATATAGAACTTCTCAACTACGGCAGCGTTCTTATATCTATTAACTAGGCAACTACTATTAACATAACCTCGGGCATATTAAAAATAAATTATTTGGCACAGCGAGTTCACAAAGCATACAATATTTATAATAATAATTGGAACCAAAAAATCTAGAAGCCACAAAAAGGTGAATTACAATAGAAAACCATGGACGAAGAATGCTGTATAGCAAGAAATTGTTTTAAAGTGGCTAGAAATATGTTTATATGAAAACAAACCACAAAAAACACAAACAGAAAGGAATTTATTAGTCTAAGAAATAAATATAATCGCCTTAAACAGGTAAAGGAATACAGGTGTTTTTGTTTCAGAATCAGTAAATTAAGTAAAACCCAACCAAGACAGTTCTTGAAATGAATAAATCAACAATATACAATTAAAGACACAGTATCTGAGCATTTAAACATCGACCAGTTGTATGAACTCTTCAGAAAATTGTATGAGATGGACTAAACAAATAAAGACAATAGACATATTCAAAAAGAAGGGTGTGTGTGAGGATGATGAATTAGATAGCAATATAACACTAGAAGAAGTAAAACAGCAATATTCTGCCAGAAAAAACACTAAAAGCAGCGGCGTAGATAATATAGTTGCCGAAATTTATAAAAATGCTATTGAAATACTATCATTTTTATGCAATTATTAAAAAGACACTTAATACAAATAAAAAACTCTATTGTTGCTATTTGGACTAAGAAAAATGTTTCGATAAAATAAACAAGGCATTTCTCTTGCACAAACTAGAGCAAGCAAATGTAAGTTCCAAAAAATGGTAGACGTAAAAGCTTTGTATACTACCGTAAAGTTGTGTGTACATTTTAAATCGCATTAGTCGCAATTCATAGACTCTGTAATTGGATTGAAACAAGGGGATCCGAGCTTTAGCCGGTTTCTATTTTTGTCAATGATATAATAAACTCTTTTAATACAGACATAGATGGATTATACCAGGCAGATAACATTAAGATATTTATGCTCTTATTCTGTGATGATTCAGTTAGTTTTGACGAAACCCCTGATGCCATACAATCTATATTAAATGATACAGACTATTACTGCAAAAAATGGGGATTAAAGATTAATGAACAAAAAAGTAAAGTCATGATTTTTGAAAAGGGTAGACCAACAAGACATATATTTAGATTAAACAGTGCTGAATTGGACTCGTTCATATATCTCGGTATCCATCTATTTTAAAAATGGAAGCTGGAATAGAACACAAAAACTGTTATCAAAACATTCCTTACATTCATTACACAATATATTTATTGTTTTTAACCCATGCAAATTTCAGTGAACGAAAAGCATTAAACTATTTGATAGTAGGTTCAATTTTAAATTACGGAGCGGAAGTTTGGGGAGCTTCGAAATATTTTTTTATCTTACCTCTTTAAATACCAATTGTAATTCACTCTTAAATAATCCAAACTACGAATCCAAACAACTCGATAATCCTATTTGTCTCTCATGTAAACCATGGATGACTTTTTACAGATGTGAGAGATCGAAATTTTCCGTGATTGCCAGGATCATACTCTCTCAGCTTAATAAATATCAGACAACAATTAAACACAAGATGTACAGGACAAGATGATAAGTTCCTCGTTAAATCAAAGGGTGTATTAAATGGGCATTTTTCTTGGTGGCGGCAAACTTCAGAAGGATCAAAGAAAATGAGGCGTCTTTTTGTCAACCATTTTAGCCCATTTTAACATGGCCGATGTTTGATTCTTCAGAGCTTCACAGTGATTTCAGTTAATGATAGAAAGTTTCTTTTCTTAAAGCAATTTTAGCGAATGTTATGCATACGTAAAATTAACAACAATATATCGATATATAAAATGCCGACTAGTGACTATACACCCGCGCTGTTAAGCGATGTAGCGAAACATCTGTAAATCAACATGTCCACAGCATAGAACACGCCAGCATTGAGGATAACTTTGTGTTCGTAAGATGCAAGGTAATGCCATCCATTCTCATTGCAAATGTGAGAAAAAGACACAGACCACAGACGTTTTTTTTGCTGCGGACTGCAGCGGCATAAACAGGAAATCGATGTAAGGGAGGTCTCACCACTTTAATTATTTTACCACAGAAGTTGCCTTTGCAAACACAACAGTATGTGCCCATTGCCTTTTTTTTCCGATGTATTGATCATGACTTTTTACACTTCGATTCAATGAACCGAGTAATGTGGGCGTTCAGATACGGCTGAGTTTACTACCTGGAAGTAACAGGTGCGCGTTTGCTAGAAGTTAAATCTCAATTAAAGAGCACAACATAGGGGCAGAGAAATTATGTTTTCGGAAAAGTCAATACACACAGGATGTTGTACTCATGCCAGAAGGCCTCAGGGATCTAGCTAGCAGCAGGGTGCCTGCTCGTATATGAATGTCTGGATGCCAGAGATACCCGTGATTATCTCTGCAAAATTTCTGCGATCAAGCCATTTCTGATGAAATATAGAAACATAGATAGTTCCAATGTGATGTCATAGGCACTGATAAGACAGTTTAAAGCAGCCATCTTGGAAGGCAGAAGCAAATGCAGGCCGAAATATGTGCTGTATTAAACTCTCCACTGTGTTTTTATTTTTCAGTCTATTTTACTGAAGTGTATATAAAAATAAACAGCTTTTATGAAAGAAGGATTTTAAATATTAAAATGTTGATAGTGTAAAAGGTAAAAAATACAACCAAAAAGATACGCTGTTCATTTTGTTTAAGGATGAGCCAATAATTTTATTTATTTCTGTGTATTAATTCTTTGTGCATTTATCAATCTTAAAAATATTGTATTCTAAAATATGAATTTCAAGAGCTTTCCAATGGTGTATAGCTTTTAATGTTTGGACCACGAATGAAGAAATTACGAGAAAATAAAATTTACGCTTCTATACAGTTCATCCGAAAATCCCTTGAAATTACCATCAAAGATGGCTGCCAAGATAAGGGATCTTCACTGATTTGTGAAATATCTAATGTGACGTAACGGGGCTCCATTGTAGAAGACAACATCACCCCATGATTACAATTTTATCAGTAAAAGTTACATTTTGCAATCTAATAATAGCGAGGCGTGAATACCTCATCTAACGCGTCCAAATCCACACTCCTCTCCCTAGTTCATCTCGATTCCTTCTCCTCTTTCCATTATGCACTCCTAATATATATAGTCTAAACTAACTGCTCATCCAAACCGGGCTCGCATACATTTTTGAGGATCGTGTCATTGCTGCAGTGCACAACTCATGCTTCCCGCCTATATTTTGACGTATGCATCACTCACGGTCCTGAATCGTGCCTCTTTATTGCCTTTTTACTAGTTGCCCGTGCACCATAGTATATTTCCTTGTTTTGATTATGAGTCCTGTCATTCTTTGTCCTGCTTTAAGTTAACTTTTGCACTTAGTTTAATTAAACGGCACGATGTCTTTAACTAACCAATTATAACCAATTATTATTTAACTTTATAACTTACTTGAAAACTAATTGATATGGTAATATTACATTCGACCCCCCCCCCCCACCCCTACACACACACACACCCGCATCCTCCCACCTCGGTAAATTCGGGTTTGATCTATGAATGCCTAGATGAGCCGTATATGTTACAGATTGAATATGTAACGCGTGTGTAATGTATTCGACCGTTAAAATGATATTTGTCTTATGTGACATATTAGTTTGTTTATCATCATCATCATCATCATCATCATCATCATCATCATCATCATCATCATCATCATCATTGTCATCATTGTCATTGCAATCAAATTACTTCTGCCCATCATCACCGTCATCAACAACATAATTTATTCTATAATGAAGACGATCATTATCATGATGAACAGCAGCACCATCACGACCATTACGACAATCATCATCAAGATCAGCAGCAGCACCGTCTACATAATCATGCCCATCACCAGGATCATAATTATTGCAATAATTGCATCACCATCCTTACGACCACTTTCATGATAATATCATCATTATGTCGACCATACAATCTTTTTTGGCATAAGATGTTCGATACTTTGTGATTGTTTGAAAATTGCTTTTTTCTTTGAAAACTGATGTCAAATGTGATGTATTCGTTGCCAACGACGACAAATGTCACAGATGTCGTACAAGTAAATCGAAACTTCTCCGTTGCAAAAAAAATAACTATATGCAGTTTCACCTGTGTTAACTTCTGGCTGTTACTTAGTTAAATAAAATAGAATTGGGTGGAAATTAAAACATGTTTCGGATTTATATTGTGGAATTCGGGAAGACAATTCGCAAAAAAAAAAAAAAAAAGAAATCCAAAATTCAAAATTCAACGATATTGCGCTGACCAATAGGAAAATTTACCGAAGAACCAAAATCAAAGTTAGTATTTTAAAAAGTCTCGAAAAACGCCGAGAAAAAAAATGCCGATCACAGAATTGCTGATATCGCTGTGTCCAAAGGAAACTGCTAGAGAAGAAAGGCTATATAGATGAATGATAGAAGCTGAATGTATGTTTGTTAAGGTAATGAATACGTCCTTATTTGAAATTAACTTGATTAACTGTACAAAAACGGTTTGCTCAACTGAAATGTTGCATCATTTACACGCTATCATGATTGGCACATAACACAGCTTCTTAGGGATGGATAGTGAATGTCTTACTTAATTGTTCTAGATAATTACCCTAAAAATAACCCGACACATGTGTTTATTGCCAGTCCCCGTTTCCGCAGCTACATGCATAACGTAACCGTGTCACGGCGGAAAAGGGATTGGGGAGAAGTGGTTGTTCGTGAAAATATAATTTAGATGACACAGAATGATAGAGCGGGAAATCAAATTTAGCTAAGTCGGATGTTTGATAATTGTTATCGCTGGAGCGCGACGCCTATATATGGAATGCTCAATGAAATTTGCACATGGGGGAAGCTTGTTTTGCAAACTTTTATAGGTTACACGACACTAATTGAATTTATTCTTAACTCTATAGGGAATGTCAAAATTTTGGAAGCAATTTAACAGCGAACTGTTTCCTTGGGAACCACAAAACTATATATGCTGAGAAAGAGCAATTAAAAGAGTCTCTGCGAAAAAGTTACGTGTATCCGGCACTGAAAAGGGACGCAGTAATTTTTGCATATTGTACCCGCACAATTTCAGTGAAAGTATCAGTTCCGGACTAAATGGATCAGTCCATTATTGAGAATAGGAGTGAAGTTATTTTGAATTTTCATAACACTACAATGTTTAACTTTGTTTTGAACCAAAATGAATGAGATTGTCTTCATTATAGCAAATAAAGTCAAAAACAAAATAATATATTAAACAAAATTTATGTCAAGGGTACTACTTCCGCTGCACAGTATGCTTACCACCCCTTTACAATAACCCTGATAAAATACGGGTCCAAATTCGGTAAACAGCATTCTGTTTATTATTATTATTATTATTTAAAAGTTATTTTGTGTATGTGTGTAGTTTTATTCAGACATATCAGAAAACGAGAGATGCTGTTTTAATTCTTTTTATTATTACAATTTCTAAACCTTGAAGGTAAATGCACATGGATTCTCGGTACGCCTTTACATGTTTAATCTGACGTCAGTAGTTAGGAATGCTTCTCAGTACATGTAGGTCCTTGGTGTTCGGACAGCATGCTAACAAAGTGATATCATCTATTAACAACAAAACAGTCAGAAATGACTTCTTCTAAACGATTCATTGAATATGTAGGATAAAATCTGACTTTCGTGCAATGTTTATGCAAAATTTAAAGATACTCGCAATATACAGAAACGAGTTGTGAAAGGTCAGGTACGCGCAAATCTAAAAATAGCATTCCCAGTGCTGTCAGCGTATATGACTTATCGGGAAACCTCGGATAATTGTCCCGAGAATACCCGAGGAGTTTCGATTGCCTATATTACATTTTGTTATATTTTCGAAAAAAACAAACATCGCACAACGACAAAACTTTTTAAAATTAGCACAACCTAGGAGTATATTTTAATTATTGGCACGAGATTATCTTTATTATAGCAAATACAGCCACAAAACAAAAGAATCTAACTTATAATATCAACAAAAACAACAAACTGTCAGGGGTACTACTTCCAGTGTACATTCACGCTTACCGCACCTTTAAACCCTGATTAAAACGGGTCCTAATTCGGTAAACGGCGTTCTATTTTTTATTGGTTTTATTTATTTATTTATTTATTTATTTATTTATTTATTTATTTATTTATTTATTTATTTTTTGTATGTCTGTAACTTTTATGAAAACATGGTAAAAACAAGAGATTTTGGTTTATTTCTTTTTATGATATAGTTTTTGGTTTATTTTATTTTCTGATATTAAAAATTCTAAACCTTTAACTAAATGTACATGGAGACTCCCTACGCCTTTACTTACGAAAGAAGATAGGATCGCCCTTCGGTACGTCGGAGCGCATGTTAACAAACTGAGATTACCTATTAGCAACGAACCAGTTCAAGGCCAGAAAACGGTATAATGAAGTATGGGTATGAATAGTATGAATAGTAAAGTCTGACTTCATAAGCAATGTTTATGCAACATTTAATGATACATTAACGAATTCTGTAAGGTTCACGCAAATCTGAAAAGATTTCCAGTGCTGCCAGCGTGCATGAATGTTTTTAATTGCATCTCTAAAGTGTTTGTGGTCAGTTGATTATGTTTTCGGACTCTGGATCGGAGGTTTTCAAATTCAATCCCGTCGCGACAAGTTTTCTATGTCTCGTCTCTGTGTTTTTGTTACATTTACATTTACCTTGTTTGCCTTTGTCTACTGGTAGATAAAATTTAAATATCTGTGGAAATTTTTATATTGAAATTTGATATTTTTTTCTTATTTACCTTTTCAAAAGGATCTTATTAAAGATTTGAATGTTTAATTCACTTACATAAGAGAAACATTCAACATACCAAGAAAACATTTATAACATGCTTGATGTGTTCTTGGTTTAGAGGTTAAGGATGTAGACTCGATATCAGATGGTTCCGAATTCAAACCTGAGACCCGGTATGACAAGTTAAAATAAAAGATCTTATTAACGATTTGGATAATCATTAAAGAAACGTCTGAAACACACCATGAAAGCATTTACAACATAGTTGAAGTCTTCTTGGCGAAGAGATTAAGTTTATGGACTCGGGATCGGAGGGTTGTTGGTTCAAACCCTAGACCTGACATGAGATTTTTTCCTTATCAAGACTTTTATTACACGAACATTTAACAAAACCCGAATATGTTCGGACTAATTATTACGTCCTTAATCTTGTATGATGAGTTTAATCCTTTTAGTTGTATTTCTTTCCTCTATTGAATGACAAACTACTTTTCACTTGACAGCAACTTTTGTTAAATTGTATTCCTAATGTCACCTCAGTGTGTAATTATAAACCGCAGTAGCACATAGTTATGTTATAACATTGCTTTATTACAACATTAGTTCAATCGGAATTAAGGACATACTAGATCTTTCTGTCTTTACTGTTTCTCTTAATTTGTCTCCATCAATTTCACTTTAAATGTGAGAAGTAGGTTAAGTTTAGGAAATATTACATAAGACATTACAAACATTACATAATACTATGTTCCAGAAAATAATATCTGAACAATAATTATTTGTGTAATGCGAGGCTGCTGCACATAGGCAATTTCTGCTTGTATACTTTAGTTTTTAATTGTTAATTATAATAATTCGGCAATTTTTTTCTACATATGTTACCTCTTGGAAAACCTATACAATGGTTTCGGATTTTGCTTTTATTTTGTTTTAAACCATTCTATCGTCTCAGGAATAAGCCTATACGTAATTTACATACTTTTTCTCGAGATTTTTTTTGTAGTATACTGAATTTTAAAACCTTAAAATAAAAACCTTTCAAACATGTCTCTGTTAATTGTTCCCATATTGCTTTAACCATTTAACATGTTTTTGCATCAACGACTTTTCTTGTTCAAAGTTATGGCTTTCTATACGGTTAACCGGATAGCATATCGCTAACCGGATACACGTGCGATTTCCGGTTATCCAGATAACGCCCTTATTGTGATCCGGTAAAGGTTTGAAGTATTTGCACAAGCCTTGCAATTGCTAATCAATTACTTTTTTTACCCTGTTGTTTTAGAGACATGAATTTTTTATGTCATTTAATATTTAACTTTATTTATGCAATTTATACGATCAAGTCTGTGTGTATGTTTTTATAGAATCTATGGCGAGACTAAAAGCAGACTGTTAACTCAATGTCTGTAATTTAAATGACATTTAACTTAATGTCGGTATTTAATACGGCATATTAACTCAATTCCGGTAATTTTTACATCGGATTAATTCCATGTTGCAAATATAATCCAATAACTCCACGCCGGTAATCTTAAACCCCAAGTTGGTAATTTATATGCATAAAAATTCTATTTCACCAATATAGACGACATAAAAGCTCCACTTCGGTAAATTATGCTAACGTATAATAATAAGTAGTTAATACTGCCAGATAACTCTATGTCGGCACTCTATTTGACCTCAATCATCCATGCCGGCAATGTATACGTCATAGTAACTCCGTTATGGTAATTTATACGACCGAAAACCAAAGAACAGCATCGACAAGTAATACGGTTTAACGTGACGGCCATTTATAAGGCCTAAAACCTAAACTATCGGTAGCTAATACGGCCTAATAACTCAATGTCGGTAATTTATAGGTAAGTTTTATTTGATAATTCCACGTCGGTAATGTATACTGCCTGATAACTTCATTTTTGTTGGTTATCTAAATCCCTAAATTGGTAATATATATGGCCTATCAGTTCCATGTCGGTAAAGTATACGACCTAATAACTTCAGGTAGATTGTTAATACCGCCTCAAAACTGCATGTCGATAATTTATATGACGGTACTACTTCATGTCGGCAAAACGATACGGTCTAAAACATCATTGTGGTAATTTATACGGTCTTATAACTTCGATATGTAATACGGCATAATAACCATCATATCTGTATTTTTGCCGCACTAATACCTCTATGTCAGAAAGTTAGACGGTCTAATAACTCTTTCTAGGTAATTTATACGACATAAAAGCAATATGTTACAAAATGTAGATCTTTTATATAACCCATAATTTTACCTTATACATTTCATGACCTGCATCGTAATCCAAAACAAGCACAAGCAATAACAACAAAACAAAACACAAAAAAGCAAACAAAGAAAAACGAACACAGAAACAAATAAATAACAAAACAGTTAAATAAGATAGTGATTAAAGTTGTGTGTCCTGTACCACTTCACAAGTTGATTCATGCATAACCAGAGAATAAGTATGCAGTGAACAATCTACAACTTTCAGTACCAATGTACTTTAACTTAATAAAGTTGAATACCGTGTTGAACTATGGAGCCTTGAGTGCTGAAGACAAGGGGGCCGCTGTAATAATTGTTAAATGTTTAAATAATGAAATGATTCATATAAAGTTTGAGAAGGTTATATATTCAGCGTCAATTCGATAGTATCTGTTTTGGCAGGTATAACAACATATCTTCGTAACACTTGAATAGTTGTCTTTAATAATATAGTATCGTTACGTGCATATTAAAAGTCGACCTAAATTGGAGAAAAAGAAATGTAACACATTACAAATACAAGGTAATCTTTCGTATAAATTATCACGGAACAATGTAGAAGAAAACCGCACGGCACAAGCGCACACACCACTAAGAGTTATGATATATACAAATATTTGGTAAATTTTACTTTTAAGACTATTTTAAATGGTTTGATTCATAGATCTAATACTTACATACGGTGCAGAAATATGGGACAGGCATATAGCCAATAACATTAACAATGATTCAATTAAATATTAAGAAATAACAAAAATGACGACTAATAACCGTATGGCTTTGAGAAGATTAACCTTTTGTGTTTTATGTTTTACCTACCAAACACGGTTTTGTTGAGGAACGCCAATTCTTCCGAATTCATGATGGACAGTTGGTCCGCAACCTTTTCCCTACATAATTTCACGCGCATGTGACGATCAGAATTGATATTTTTAAAGCAACAGAATTTAGGCCTTTGGAGTTTTACATAAAATTAAAATCACCTTAAAAATAACGAAAGTAACGCTGCCGAAAATATCCCGAATTATAACCCAAACACATCAAACGACCTGCTTAATGCCAAGATTAACGAACAAGAAAATAAAAATGCATCAGTTATTTAAAAATGATAAAGCCGCTAGCCCCAATGATATAACATTAAACGAATACATCAAATGTACAAAAAAAAAAAAATGATGCCACTATATTACAAACTTTGTAACACTGTACTCAACATTGCTTTTTACTACACACTTGGCTTGAAGGTTTTATTGTGCCAATCTATAAAAATAAAGGAGATCCAAAAGATGTAAATAACTACAGGCCAATTACTATATTAAGCTGTTTAGGAAAACTATTCACGTCAATGTTAAATACGCGAATGAGCCACTTTCTTGAGTATAATAACGCAATTAACGAAAATAAAGCCGGATTTAGAAAAGAAAATTCATGTGCCATTCATATATTTACACCTTTATTGATTTTACCCAAGTGTTTGACAACGGTTGGCGAGAAGGTTTTTGGTAAAAATTACTACAGAACTAAATAGATGGTAAATTCCTTTCTGTCATTTATAAAAATGTATCAGCACATGAAATCTAGTATTCAATTAAATAGTATAATATCCGAATGGGGGTAAGACAAGATGAAAACCTATCGCCGTTACTCTTTTCTTTGTTTTTAAATTACTTGCATCTTTATCTTCATAACAGAGGTGCCAAAAGTATTAAATTATTATTTAGTAACGATGACGCTTCACTATGGCTTAAATTTTTTTGTGCTCTATGCAGATGACACTGTTATTATTGCAGACTCGGCTGACGATTTTCAAAACAGTCTAGATGCAGTTAACGATTTCTGTAATAATTGGCACTTGAATGTTAACATAAGTAAAACAAACGTAATTGTCTATGGTACAAGATGGATATATAATGCACATTTAAACTTGAGCGGCAAAAAAATAAAAACAATATTTATTTAGGAGTCACTTTAAATAACAATGGTTCATTTCTAAAAGCGTGGAAACATATTAGCCAGCAGGCAAACACAGCCTTAAACCTACTTTACACTAAATCTAAACATGCTTATATTCCAATTGATTTAATTATAAAACTGTTTGACCATACAATAATACCTATTGTGACAAACGGTTTAAATATGTTTGGTCTTGAAAATATTAATATCTACTAGAAAGCATACATACCATAAAACCTTTTCTTTAAAGACTACAACTAACACATCTTGCGAATAAGTGAATTCAAGTATTTTCGTATTCAATATGAAACGTATTGCCTAGCTATTAAAGGCGATATTTCTTAACACTATCTGAAGGGGATAAATCCAATAATTGATAAAAACAATGGAGTACAGGAAAAAATAAAACAATTAGATGTAGTCGGCCATATCAAAATAGGAATAGTAAATGAACAGGCTATATCGTTATACATGCGTGTTTGTCAAAAGAAAAAAAAAAACAACAACAGAAAAGCAGACTTCAATGCCTTTATAATGTATATAAACGTTCCCGTCTGTGTCAACATATCAATGGTACTGTTTTACATTAATGTTCCCCATATAAGCTAACCTCTGCAACAACAGCTGACCAAGATGGCGGAGCTGTGCGCACGCTCTACCAGCACACATCCTCAGGTGCTTTATCAGCTCACAACCTACTTGCTTGTGTTAGAGCAAATATAAGTGTACATGTAGTGTTACGACTGGTCTTCCCAGTGTCGATATGATTTAATTGGGTGAGGTATGAGGCCAGGTATTCATGATATTCTATATTAACTATAAATTTAGCAACATATCAGCTTCAAGTGAACACCATGTCCGGTTAACAGAATGATTGTAGGAGGGACCTAACACACACACACACACACACACACACACGCACACACACACACACACACAAAAGGTTCACTGTAGATTGATTGTGATCTTATTGTTTGTTGCAGCTGACCCCTGACGAAATCGTCGCGCGTCGAGAATAAAACCAAAATGAAAACGATCGAATAGTAACTAAGATGTTCTTATTCATAGTTAGATTGATAGTTTATTAAGTAACAGTTTGCAGACTGAAATCTTGTTTTAAAATTGTTAAAATCGGTTGATTTTTACAAAGTTTCACTAGAATTGTTCTCGTTTACTCACATGACCCATGGTATAAAGGGTTGCTTTTGAAAAGAAAGTCTGGTCTTTTCATGTTCTGCAATTTACAGCAATAGAGCCAGTCCATGTCATTACATTTTGATTGAATACTAGTTAATAACTCTTTAATGAGCCTGCTGATCACATATTTATGACGCTTGAGCTGATAGTGTAGATCCAGATCAGATCCCTGCTGGCTGATCAGACGCTTCATTAATTGCAGTGTGTTTGGGTTGCTGAACTATGATGCTGCAGCTTATCTTTTATATGTCATTACATATGACAAATGTTTGTTTCAAAATGTCATGAAATACAAATGTCTTTACGGGCGCCCGTGGCGTAGTGGTATAGTCGCCGATTTGTTACTCCTCAGACTGCTTAGTCTCTCACCGCGTGGGTTCGATACGCTGTCAGGGCGATGGACATAATGTGAAATGGTCTTCCAACCGACTTGCGGTGCGCCAGTATGTCGGCAAAACGGACTGACTGTGGTGTTTAAACCGGTTTTACAGAGCTCCAACCTCGCACTGCCTGATGCGTTTCTCAAATACAAGAAAACTGACCTCTTTAAATAAAAAAAAATGTCCAGGCGCTGATGTTTTCTTTGATAACTTATGACAAAAGTAGTGACGTCATTGCAAATAATGTCCACGCAGTATTTAGAAGAGAGAGAAGTATTATTTCTATTAGAAGAACCATACACAATTGTGTATTGTAAATGAATTTCATTGTTTGAATCAAGAGAAAAAAGACAACAGACGTGTAAAATGTTCTAGCATCCTATAAATGTGAAAGATGGAATTGCAGAACCAAAGTCCATTAAACATCAAAGGAAATATTCGTATAGGATGAATAGATTGACAACATTGATACATGCACGGGGAGATTTTCACGACCTCCACACTGCACCAGTTACATTTTTTAACAAGGGCTTACTCATGGGTAACCCATGGGTAACCCGGGTTCTGTCCCATGGGTAACCCGGGTTCTGTCCCAGGGTTAACCCGGGTTCTGTCCCATGGGGAACCCGGGTTCTGTTCCATGTCTATCCCGACTTTTTGTAAGGCTGTCGCTGGCTTACTTGAATCTATCCCAACACTGTCTCATATTATACCCATATGTATAAGGTTATCCCGACGTTGTCCCAATAAATGACTATATAAAAATGGCAATCACACTCAATAATGAAGAAAACAGCCGTAGCTATAAGCACTATCAGATGATAAATAATAAATCTACAAATATATTTCTTGTACAAAACTACGTTCGCAAAAGCAGCACAACAACAAAACACAACACAAACTTTAATAAAACAGTAACACTGAAGAAGAAAATTAAATGTACGCTGCAATAGACGACTATGCATGACTTTTACTTATCATTGATCTCAGAAACCAATCAAATGCAAGCCCAATAATCAGTGGACCAGGACGATACCTGTAAAAACTCTATACCGTGTTCCATGTCTGTCCAGACCTCCTTCCAGGGTAACCAGACACTGTGACTGTCTGAACACTGTCCCAGTGTAATACGACCCTGTCCTAACCCTCTCTCAGAGTAACTCGACCTAATCACAACCCTGTCACACTGTAATCCCACCCTGTTCAAACCGTGTCCCTGTCTCAACCCTGTCCCAGTGTAAACCGACCCTGTCCCAACCATGTATTGTCTCAACCCTCTCCAAGGTATATCATCACTTTTAAGGCTGTCCCAGGGTATTACGACAGTAAGTTTACTCTGCGGTCTGTTTAAATCTCTCAGTTCAAGGAGGTATGTAGTTTTAGCAACACGAAAATTGTTATCGTCCGGTTCAAAATTTGTTTTATATTTGTATTCTTAATCATTATTTAAAAACCTAATTCATTATTTAAAAATATTTCCCACAGTGCACGATGCTAACTGCAAACGAATTTCTTGTGCGTTCCATTTTGCACACTTTTTTCTTATGCATTCTATTTTACACAATATTTTCTGAAGCATGCAAAACATTTCCTGGTGCATGCACAGTATTTTCTGGTGCAATGGGATTAGTATAAATAGCTGGGACTTTTCTCAGTCGAGGACTCTAGCACTTTGTAGACGCTAGTTTAATTCAATCGTATTTTCTTTAGGCTGTTGTTGTTGTTAAATATTTATTTTCATTTTATACAAAAGATAAGTGAAAACTCCTGCAATTGTTAACGTGAAGTGAATTTATATTAGCTTTTTATTGTGCGTTCAAAATGGTGGAGTGATTTTAGACACTAATGTAGTACATTTATATCGACCTTAAGCAGCGCTTATGTAATTGTATTCTTAGTAAAAAAATATACTGACATTTTTTGTATAAACGATTCTGCTCAATAGTTTATTGATAAATAAATCAATTGTTCCCTCTTTTCATATGCAAAGGGACTTTACTCTAACTATTATAAATAATTCTTACTGTGGGTAGTTGTTTTCGGTATATTACTGCAGAAAACTTAAGATTATTTTTCACTTTTTAAACCTTGGAAAACAATTAATGCATTTGCATACAGTGGTATCTTATTGATTATAACAAGAATAAATTAAAAGGTTTGACCGCTTTTAGAAAGATAAACACATAAACATAAAATTTATTATATTTATTATATTTATTATACAAAGTATATGAAAATACCTTCACACAGGGGAGGTAACTAAGACATTTCTTTCATTTCGAAAATGGGGAATTTAGTGAGACTTAAATATCATTGGTCTTTATTTAATATTCCGTTTAAATTAAGCTGGAGTCCAACCACTAATACAAGACCTCGCTTTTGCCATAACAGTTTATATAAGTGTAGCTTCATGATGATTATATTCACTTCTCAATAGACTTATTTTACGCCGTGTTTTTCTTTATTCTGTAGTTTCAGATTCTATTAATTTACATGTACTTTATTTAAGGAAAGAAAACCAAACGTGAACTATATGCGTACGGCTGTGCAAGATGACCTGACATACGACATACCATTGTTGTAATTCCCACTACAACAGGGCCACTGTGTCTTTTATACTGTAGACATGAAAAAGATACGACCCTGCACTAATATGTACGTCGAATCTTAAAGCTTGCAAGAACGTTGCCTCAATCTGCGGTGACCATGCGACATCCATAAGTGTTCTACTGTGGTTGAATGTTTTGCTTGTGTTGAGGGGGCCTACGGTTGTCATGCAGTTGTTGTAAAGCAAACGTGACATCGACATAAGATGAAGACAATGCAATCGTTTATCTGCTTGGTTATTAATTCATAAATATTACAGAACCACTGAGGTTATTGGCGGCGCTCACACTGTAATTGGTAACTTATTTTTACTGTGGTGAAAAAACGTGTTTTAAACCCTTCAAAAAAGTTAACATTCCTAAGCAATGACCTCGTCCTATTTATAAGACGCATGGTAATAATATCCAGAGGTTGCAAATGAGATGTATATTTCAGAGGACCCTATCAGTGCTGGTATAAATAAAGAAGAAAAGTATACATTTCTGATATCCTGATGATGGCGAATTGATCATCAGATTATTAGCTAATAGTTTCCAGACACGAACTTCGAAATATAGCACCTTAAAAACAAGGGTAATTTGATATTGTTTGATTATCAGCAATGTGAACAACGCAAAGAGTGTAAGTGCTGACTATATTGAGGGATGTATCTTAACATGTTACATATATATATTTACATCAATCAATGCTGGTATAACCAGTAACATGCCCATTGTATTTCAACACAAGTTTATGTTCAAGTAGTTTATTTTAATGTTTGCGACATTTGATTGAATGGTACTTTCTTTTGCTCATTTTCCACACTCAGATAATTGATCTTTATCCAGTGGTGTTTACATTTATACTTCATATCCAATTATATATATATATATATGAAAACATTAAATTAAAATATCATACACTTTTAATTGCAATGAAACTTTAACAGAAAATAAAAAGTTATTTTTTCACATGTACACTTAGATAGGTATATCTTGGAATAATGGTTTGAACTTTATAACCCAACACTCTATTGATACAATGTGTAAAGACTACTCTATGTATACCGTGTGTAACGGACATTTAACTTTAAATCCTGAACGGACCTGTAAAACTGCGTATCAAAGCTAAGATGTACACATAACAGCTTATGCATTAGATGTATACCATAAGGATGTAAATTTCTCTCTGCATGGCTTATAGTACGTTATTGTTGGCTAAAGCTGTTTTAGAGCAATGTGTTGTGTCCGTTATATAAAAGACACTACCAAATCTATCTGGTACTTATAACTACATTAATCATTTTTAATTTAGAAAAATGCCACGAAAGTATAAAAGCTAATGTCATTAATGGGTCCTTGATGCACAACTCATTGCCATTGTCCTAGTTGATATATGCTTCAAACCGAGTGATTCGTGCCAGGAATGCTTCCAAGTGAGATTTAGCCAAGTTTCTAAACAGAAACTAAACACCATTTGTGTTGGGATATAATCAACAAGTCGGGACAAGTGAGAAAGACTGACACTTTTATAATAAAAAGGTATGCATCTGAAACGTTAATAAAGAATTATTACAATAGCATACAAGAATGAAGCAATATACATGTAATTAAATAAATGTATATACAAAACTGATTTTTATGCTTTTATGTGTTATAACTCTACCGATTATTTTATGTTTAAAGAAACAATAATAAACAGTTAAATAAAACATCGTATTTTCCTTATTCACCCACTCCAAAGTTTTCTTATGCACATGGTTTAAATTTAACAATTTACAAGTCGATTATATTCATACCTCGATGAAACTTGTCTGTCCCTTTAAAATCGAAATAACGAGGTTGGGCTATAATTAAATAAATGTATATAAAAATCTGACCAAGCAATACATATCCTTGAAGAATACATGACAAGGCATTGTTCGTCTTTTTATACGAAACAAAAATTCAGAGAAACCCATGTCCTACTGTCATTGCTTCATAATTTACTTCTAACGCACTTATTAACTTTAGCACTGGTCTTCTTATAGCTTTTTATATTTTTTCCTGAAGAAATTTGGTGTGTCAGATAAACAGTTAATTTAAAAAAGTAAGTACTTAAACAATTCAAACAACAACATCGATTAATTGAAAATAATTTTAAAACGTTGATAATGTAACATCAGACTAGGTGGCCTAGTGGTTACGTGGTAATATCTTATATTTGGGATCCCGATCCCCGACTCGAACAATGAATGCTGCCAGTTTTTTTATCCTCTTTTCTTCTGATTTTAAGCTAAATTGTGATGTAGGTATAGATTATATTTATTTTTTTAAAAAGATTGATTTTGTGAACATATGGAACAATTAGGAAAAAATAACCAAATTAGACAGGTATGACCTTCAGCAATTCATTCTGAAAAAGAAACAAACTTTTTAATATAGATAAAATAATTTGCTATAAAATATATGTCATTATTTAAAACATTTTGATTATACGACATGCTTTGTTAAATATATTGCCCCAAATACAAATTAATGTGTTATATTTAGCAAAAGAAAATAATGGAAAATTCATTTATATCTTATATTTCCAAATGAATTTAAAATGATGGCAGTTACTTGCACGTTTTAATCAGTTCTTGAAATCAAGCGTTATTATTTTTACAAAAATAATATTATTGTAATAAATGTTTTTGGTATAAAGAAATAATGATGGACAAATATTAAATTTACATATTTTAAAGTTTGAGATTTATGCCCTTTTATAGGACAAACCCTCATACATTTTTGTTTAACATTTTCTCAATAAAGATCTTCATTAAAGCTAAACATTATGTTAAATTAGTATATTCAAATTATAACATGATTGGACACTTCGTCTTTATATGCGTGTGAAATGTAAGGATCTTAAAATCTAATCTGGCCATGCTTAGTGAAACAGCAAATATGAGACCTTCCAACTAAACAGTATTGTGAATAAGAAAAACGTGTATTAATTCCTTTTTGCTTATTAATGTTATGCGTTTGCAAATTCATATAAAGTATAATATTTTTCGTAAAAGAAGCTAAAGCAATACAAATTAAATCGTTAAATAAATACATATTAAAAAATTGTAAAAATATTTACAAAATGCAAAATTGAAAATGCCTTAAATGTAACTCCTCATTACTATATATTGATATAGCCCGTTATTTAAAGTGGGTTTCGATGTAAGAAATTTTATTTTGTTTCTATTGCTGGCAGGCACTGTTTAAAAACAATGTTCCTACACAAATAAACCAAACAAATATCTCCACTGCCTAAAATCACCAATTCTTTTAGGCCGAAATGATAATTATTCAAAAGTTAAAATATTACTTGTAGTACATAAGTAAGCTGTTGGTTATGTTTGAATGCAATTTCAATAGACAGGCACTTGTGTAATGTTCTGGTTTATCATTGTCCCTGCATTTGAAATGTAAAATGTCGTCAGCATTTGGTATTTTCCGTTCAGTAGAATTAAGAAGATAAATGTGCAAAAGTCAATATTTGACCGTTTGCTTTCGTGTACCCTCTTAATATAACAATACCGTCACAGACTTTGGTCAATCAAAATTAAGAATGACCTCACCTGCACCGAACTGTCAAGACATTTGAGCCCACTTAACAGAATACGTCATATGAAGTCAGTTTTAAATACAGCTACTTATTAATCGTACAGAAATCGTACACAAATATATAGGATGCAGTATACTGCCCATATGGTGAAGCCCCAATGCAGTTACCTAATTTGTTCACCTCTTTTTTTGAAATATATTTGTGTTAAACTTTTATTTAAGGTTACCCATTATGCTGTAAACGCGCAGCTATTTAGCTTTGGCCATGTTTCCTCAGTTCCATGAGACAGTGAAAGAGCGGTCTTTATTTATAGACTTTCAGCTCAATGCATTTTTCCTCACTGCCGCTGAATTAGCCTTTTGATTTTGAATTTTGTATGTGTACATTTACATCGTACATTCTCTTAAACAAAACTGCTATGCGGTACATGGTCAACCACTTATTTTATGATTTTACTTTTTCAACTCTTTTAGTGTGCCACAAGTTCTACAAATTGTTTCAATTTGACTCCAGTTTTAAATCATTTTCATTAACAGTCTCAACAAGGGCATCACCAGGCTCTTTATCACTTTTCATCACGTCTACATCTCCATTGACTTTTACCATCCGATCCATTTCCTTAACAGTTGATTTTGAATTTCTTTCTGCTGTGTCATGCTCTGGCACTTTTTGTTCATATTCTGGTTCTCTGTGATCGTTTCTACTTTCTGTCTGGTTTTCTTCTGTTTGTTTTAAGTCTTCTCTTTCTTCTTTATCTTCTTCAAGATCTTCGTTTTGACTACATCCTCCATTTGTTTCTTCGTGATCTTCCTTACCGTTCTTACAATCTTTTAAATCATATGTGCGATTTATAGTACGCATTGCAAGAACCTCAGCATCAGAACAACCACCGACAACGAAATCTGCATCTACATCTTCTTCCAAATTATTTATCTTTTGTACTTGATCATCATTAAGCTGCCTCTGTATCCTCTGTTCGTTTGCATTTCTGATGGACATGCCTGTTTCTTGCTGCGTCAAGCTGCACATGTTGATGGCTCGAGCTGTCACTGCGTGGGCCAGGTTAAATAATCGACCCTAATGCAATACAAAGTGATGGTAGGTTATGACCAAATTATAATCCGAATCGACCTGTCAAAAAAGCTATGTGATATGACAGTAAATGACGTTAAGTTGTTAGATATGTTTAGTTGAGTTTGCTAGTTGGATGGTCTGCAATCATAAGCATCATCATCATCATCATCATCATCATCATCATCATCATCATCATCATCATCATCATCACTAGTAATAGAAATATTTTTACAATAACAAGCTTTTACAGTAAAAGGTTCAACCAACCGTTAACTCATGCTGAAGGTTAATCAAGACTTGTGTAGGTGGTCGTCTGGGTTTGTCCTCACCGATGTGGGTTTGCTGTAAAATGTGTAAAAGTACAGTTCACCTTTGTTCCAAACAGACTTACATGAGTTTTCAGGCTAAAACCAAATTAGCAAATCAGTCAGGTATTCTTTTGACATTCTGGCAGACAGACGACGGCAAAATAATGTATCTTTAATAGCATATCAAAATAAGAGTGCATTTGCTAAAATAAAGCATCAAGTATCTATCATGTGCATAGAATGGTATTGTAGCTTGAAATTTATTTACCATCTATATTGTCAAGTATTTTCAAATCTTGCTTGGAACCCCCCGAACCATAGGAGTTAGTGTTGGGAGACATAACTTATCTTAGTTTTGGCAGTGTTTTCTTCGCTCTTTCAAATGTATCAATGTTTAATTCTTTATAAATATATGTAAATAGATAAGTCGAATGACGCCATGGACATTGCTAGTAACAATCAGTCCAACAACCATCGATTGCAAAAACATGTGGTTAGAATTTCCTGTCGTGAAGCAAATCTGCATCCAATGCCAAGGATGGTTCGTTAACGCCTTGCAATTGAGCAATTTAGGTATGTCTACATCTACGTTTGGTTTATTTCCGACGGTCGGAGAAACTAAGGAATAAAGCGTTATCAAGCACGATTTTAGACCACTAACACTACTTATTTCCTCATTTTTAAAAATGATGCTACACAATGAATAGTTTGTATGTGTTTAAACTTCAAGAAGAGCTCAGATTTATTTTTTCTGCCTTTGTGAGTTAGACACAATTTAGGCATATAAATAACGGCTTAGCAGTCTTACCTTACTTGTGACCTATTTATATATTCTGGCACAAGAATAATACAAGTAAATACCGAAGGTAGCGCGTGACGCTTTTTAAACTGTCGTTTCTCTTCCTCGGACACAATTACTGGCAGTATGTCCCCAAGGTGTTTATAGGCGGAGCTAGCAGCCATCCCTTGATCTCTCGTGAAGTCATTAGCAACAGTAGACGTGGGTTCAACGTGTGTAATCGTTGTAAGGTTGATTGCATGGTCTGTATTTCCATGACTCCTCTAAACATAAATGAACGTATTTTATGTTAAGGATTTGGTGGTGTAAAACTTAGTTTTAATTAAAGATTAGTTTTGTAAATATTTAGCAATATGCATTTGTATGTCAAGATAACATATAGTTTAACGGCAGTCTATCGGTATTTAATTGAATTTTGTCTAAAAAAATAGAAATAATGTTATCTTTTTCATCCAGTTGTAAGTGCAGCGTATTTTCTTTGTAAGTGTGTAGGTTAACTATACTTTTAAGGATTCATATTATATTTTTAATGAATTTGCAGCAAGATCGCTGTCAGTTAAATTCTTACCGACGGCTTCTCGGAAAGGGTGGAAATGTGTTGATGAGACTTGGAAATGGCTGCCCGCAGCTAGAGAAAAGGTGAAATCGAAAGGTTCATGTTACACTTAACTTAAATGCAACTTCTCGGAAACCGAACAGATATACGCAAACACGTACTCGATTTATGTCATGTTGGGCAATGTACTAACATTTAATGCACCAACAAGCACGAGCACACATACACATACGTATACACTGAAGCTTGCGTTTATAAAAGTAAACATAGTATTTCACAAACATTTATCGACACGAGTAACGATTCTTTTAACAAATAGTAAAACTGCTTCATATCCTCTTTGTTTACAACATGAAACATACTTTTTTCATGGGAGCATACTAACCTGCCTGTTTAGGACACAGTGGAAAAGGAATATGAAGAATCCCTGAAATAAACAGATATAAATAACAATGATATTGTCATAATGTACCAAGTTCTCATTCAACAAAAATATTTTTAATTAAAATCATGCTGTTGTAATATTATGATTGAATAAAATATGTAAAGAACTGATTAATGTTGATAACTATTGAATCAAATATAAAGCTTGAAATGGACCAGTCTATTCGGGTGTTATGTACTTAAGTTTACAAAATCAATAATACTCTTCTCCATGTTGATTTTAGCCGACTGATCGTTCCAAGGCGGTAACTGTCGGGTTTGCTCTTTTCGTTAAATGACTCATCACAAATGTGTTCTTCCTTTTCGCTTGGCTTGCATGTGAAATACCTTTGTTCTGTGCCTTTTCGGAGTTTGGTATATGTTGCAATGCTCATAGGACTTTGTCATATATTCTTATTTAACAAAACATATACTGACATCGAAAAACATTTAGATCTTTAGCAGGTTCTCGATTCTTAAAATGTTGAAGAATTCTTTACATACAATGGTGACATGACTGTATTGTATTGTGCGATTTATTTAACCCCGAACTGATAAATATCTTTCACGGTCCATTCAACTCAAATACATACATCCACAAAATAACCGTTATCGCAGATAGGATAGTACAGCAATACGTTTATCATGAAGCCGCTACAGCACAGTGGTAAGTACGTTGGACTCCCGGGCGGGAGGTCGCAGGTTCGAGCCCTGCCAAAGAAATATTTTTTTGCTGGTTCAATTTCCCGCGCTAACCATTTTAACAGCACGAAAAAAAAAGATGATGAGCACGGCAGCTCAACCGACACTGCCAGCGAGGGAGAATGACTTTGATATTATTTACTGTTGTGTTATCGTTAACTCTGTATTTTATTGCATTATTTAGATAAAATAAATAAATATATTGAGATAGAAAAAAAAATAATAAAAAAATAAAAATATATATATATATTCAGTAGTAAAAAAAAGATTTTAATTCAATATAATATATAAAAATGTAAAAAATGTTTTTTGCTTTGTTCGGATCCGAACCAGAGACCTCTCGGTCAAAAGAAAACTATTCTTCCTCTGCGCCACGCGCTCCGTTAGTAAGTAGACGCTTCATACTTATATTTATACCCATACCTCTGTCGGTAAAACGCGGTAAGTAAACAAAGCGTGTGCAACTACCGTGTAATGTATTCATCAGTTCGGGGTTAATATTCACAAACAATATGATTATAGAATACCGAAAAGAAACAGTGTTGTTTTCTTTGTAACAAAACAATACTTTAGCAACAGAGAATTATTAATATTTCCCTTAAGGCTTTTTTGCATGTACGCTGTTGCCTGTGATTACTGAGAAGGTGATGCAAATTAAGAACTTAAACTACTGCTAAGACAACACAGATAATGTAAACATTATATAATCTTTCTCAACTGTTGAAAATGGCAACATATGACAACAGTGGACAGTGTAATAACTGCTGAAGATGTTAAACGGTCATTGAACCTGAAAGCTGTTGAAAAGGACGAAAAGGTACTGCAGCCATATAGCGGACTCGTGCACGGACAAGATCCCGAACAGCCACGTGACTCCCATGACAGGCAGCATCACCAAGGTCTTAGTGGCCAAGGTCCTGCAGATGAAGCACATAAACAAAACTCACTTGTGGTAGTTCAGCTTTTTTCAAAGTGAAATATCTTCTATAAAAGTGATTCCGCCCTTATTATTTGGTATATTTTCTGTCAGGGTCACAAAAATCCAACGTTTTATTTGTATGATGTACAGCGTTTATCATTTAATAAACCATGGATATGTTAAAACCTTCTGTTCTCCTTTAACAATTACATTTACACTGTTGTCATACAAAAATAAAAATAAAACATAGTTTGTCCTATGTTTGATATTTTTCAACTCAAGCAACATAGTTTTAAGACATTCGATACAAAACTGTATATATCTTTTATAGATTGTTTTATAAATTATTTGTTTGCAAAATACAAACAAACATCTAGAAATCGCATACAATCAAGAGATCACACTTATCATCATCATAAATTCTGTTAGAGAAAGGTCTTACTGGCAGAATTCATAAATAATATTTAGCACACGTTCTTGTAAAACCTTGAAAGGCTTCACTATGCAAGGGATGACCTTATTATTTGTTCTCGTGGTACAAATTACTAAATGTTTAACAAAGTACATTTTGTTAAATGTTGACCTCATTTTTAGCCAGTAACGTTGTGTTTTCTGGGCAAATTATCGATAAAATAAAACTGATATATATGCATAAATATATATAATGTGTATATGTGCGTGCGTGCGTGCGTGTGCAAACTATCGATTAAATCATATA
This sequence comes from Sinonovacula constricta, assembly GCA_007844125.1. NCBI lineage: Eukaryota > Metazoa > Mollusca > Bivalvia > Cardiida > Solecurtidae > Sinonovacula > Sinonovacula constricta. Next base: position 33,031,718 of record CM017572.1, read on the forward strand.
TATATATATATATATATATATATATATATATATATATATATATATATATATATATATATATATATATACAGATGCACGGGAAATGAACGACCCCTTCTGCCTTGCAGGTCGGCTTTGGCAGGTCAAAGGCTAAGGGAGTAATCCCAGATAGAAAATCTGGTACGGAGACACGGAAACCCGTAGGCAGATGGCTGAGCTTTGCGATGCCTTCTGGCACCTCCTGCAGCTGCACTGGCACCGGCCGCATCGGCTCGCCTTTCCGCCGGACTCTGCCAGTAATGTCGAGAGAGGGATTTTGGCACTGGACACTCTAGAATCTCCATACCACCGCCCAGGCCTGCACCTGGAGAGGTCACTCCAGCTTCGCTGTCTCAGCGTAGACTCAACACGGGAAGCAGCAGACATCAGTGAGTTCAGGCTCGTTTGGCGTAAAGCCGTGCGCTAGGGCAAGCTTAACAAGAACAGACAGCGTATACATGAGCTCTACTTCATGACCTCGCCATCACCAACACCTTCTACTTCAGAAAGCCCCACCACAGAGTGTTTTGGCGAAATTCCAAGTCAAAGCATTGGCACCAGCTAGATCTCGTCATTACTAGAAGACCCATGCTGAACCACGTGCTCCTCATGCGCATAGTGCCGACTCCTACACCGATCACTCCCTGGTCGGCAGCACGGTGCGTCTCCGACCCATACGGATCCACCTAGCAGAAGAACCGGCCTCTCATCGACAGAACCTCAAAGCCTGAGCTGCGCAAATGCTTTGCCGAGGTCATTGACAAGACCCTAGAAGACTGCCCCACAGACAGCCCCACAGCACCATATAACAGATCGCCTAAGCCACCTTCGGGAAGATAGCCAAGAAGAACGAGGACTGGTTTGAGGCCGGGATCGAAGTGATGGAGCCTGCCATTGTCGCCAGGGGTGCTGCACTTCTCAAGTACAAGAGGAAGCCCTGCGGGAAATTACTTGCCGCCTATAGAGAAGCCCGAAACAACGCCAAAAGCTTTGAAGTGACATTCAGATTTCTGCAGACTGCGGAAACACCCGAGCCATACACGAGGGGATGAAGAAAACTTTTTTGACCTAGTATTACCAAAACCGCACCCCTCAAGTCCACCTCCGGCGACATCATCAAGGACCGTGGAGGAGATGGGTTGAGCACTACGAGGAGCTGTACTATAGAGAATATCGTTACTGACACCGCCTGCAGGTCCTTGCTGACCGCGTGTATCCCTAGTCATAGTGTGGGTTCCGGGCCAAGCGATCTACCATCAACATGGTGTTCCTCGGGCTGCTACAGGAAAAGTGCCACGAACAGCGACGTCCCCTGTATCTTGCCTTCATCGACCTGATCAAGGCGTTTGAATTGCCCTCTATGCCCTCCTCGACAAGATTGAATGCCCACCCAAGCAACTGAAGATGGTCGAGTCATAATAACATGTCTGCACTGATCAGTCCTCATCCGAGAGATGCTCTTTGCAGATAACGCCGCCCTCACTGCTCACACGGAAGCCGCCCTTCACTTTCTTTGCGGAGGCATGCACGGAGATCACCATAAGCCTCAAGAAGACCAACATTAGGGGTCAGGATGTCAACACCACTCTCACAATTACCATCGGAAATGGAGCAGGTGGTCAAGTTCACATACCTCGGCTCCACAATCTCTAGCAACCTATCCTTTGATGCCGAGCTCAACGTGAGGATAGGCAAAGCAGCAACCGCCATGGCCCGCCTAGCGAAGAGTGTGTGAGACAACCCCAGGCTTATCCTCAACACAAAGATCAAGATGTACCAAGCGTGCGTGCTGTACGGCAGTGAGGCTTGGAACCTGTATACGCGCCATGAACGAAGACTGAACGCCTTCCACAGGCGCAACCTCGTCATCACCTGGCAGGATCGCATCTCCAACGCAAATGTTTTGGCCCTGGCAAGGCATGTCAAGCATGTTTTCCACCCTCTCCCAGAGGGCCCTGCGCTGGCTAGGACACGTATGCAGGATGGACGATGGCCGCATCCCAAAGGACATCCTCTAAGGCGAGCTCGCCACTGGAACACGGCCAATCGGACGATCAGCCCTGCGCTACAAGGATGTCTACAAGAGGGATCTGAAGTCATTCAACACCAACCCGGCAGATCTCGAAACAGCAACCTCCGACCTTCAGCGAACTCATCCTACAACTGCTTCACCCATAGTACCCACGACGGACCACACCTGCAGCAAGTGCGGCAGAAGCTGCATCTCTCGCATTGTCTTATTAAGTCAAAGCTTTATATATATATATATATATATATATATATATATATATATATATATATATATATATATATATATATATATATATGATTTAATCGATAACTTGCACACACACAGATATGAGACAAATCGATAATTTGCACACACACGCAGAAACATGTATGAGTTAAATCAATCCAAAAGCAATGCCATTTTTATAGCAACATTTTTCAGTTTTTATGTTTTGATTAAGCAAGTGAAAGTTGAACTATATAAGGATATTTGTAATTGTAAGTAAGAATATATATATATATATATATATATATATATATATATATATATATATATATATATATATATATATATATATATATATAAGCACAATAGGCAGTGTATACATGTAACATAAATGTATTACTTTGTTCCATTTTAAACAACAAATATCTGAAAAATTACCTGACTTTTTCACGCTGGCTCATATCCTTGATCCATTTGGTACCGGACATTTTCTTTAATATCAGGAGGATTATGATCAGATTGAACTGAAAAAAATATGGCACTTATTAATACAAAGATCTAGGAAATATCCAGTGTGATGAAATATTGCCAGTCAGGCCATATCTTAGTTTTTACTTTTCTATATACAAGAACATGTGACAAAGTCTTATGAGCATTGCAACATATACACAAATTTGAAAAAGCACAGCAAAATGGATTACATGCAAGCATAAAATGAGAACAAATCTGTAATGATTCATTTTAAAAAAAAAACAAAAAAAAAAAAAAAGAATAAGAATATATAAGACAAAGTCCTGGGAGCATTGCAACATATACAAAACTTTAAAGACACAGGACCAAGGTATTCACATGTACGCCAAATGTAAAAGTGAGAACAAATCTGTGATGACAATAAGAGCACACCCGACAGTTACCACCTTGGAACGGTCAGTCGGCAATATGTATCGACTTGGGTGCTTAAAACGGTTTTAAAGAGCTCTAACCTCACATTTCCTGATGGGTTTCTCAAATGCATACACTAAAGAAGAAAACCGATCCATTTAAATAAATGTCCAAGCGCTGACGTTTTGTTTTACAATTTATGACGAAAGTAGTGATGTCATTGAAAGAAAATGTCCAAACAGTGCTCAGAAGAGAGACATGCAACACCCCGACCAGAATACCCATAAAAAACATTAATAGTTAATGAAATTAACTCACTAAATCAACCCATGTCCATCAAAGGAAGTACACGTAACAATCATTATAGGATGAATTAAATGACAACATAGATTACATGCACGGGGAGATTTTTACGATCGCCACACTACAAATACAAAGGTATTTTTGTGACAATGAATAAGAATACATGACAAAGTCCTGTGAACAATGCAACATATACCTTTAACGTTGAAAAGGCACATGACAAAGGTATTACATGCAATCCAAATGAAAAAGTAAAAACAAGTCTGTAATGATCCATTTAATAAAACGAGTAAACCCAACAGTCGGCAAAAGGGGCCGACTGGTGTGCTTAAACCGGTTTTACAGAGCTCTAACCTCGCACTTCTGAAGGGTTTCTCAAATGCAAGCGATGATAAGAAAACTGATCTATCTGGAAAAAAATCCAAGCGTGACGTTTTCTTTGATAAATTGTGACGAAATTAGCGACGTCTTTGGCACTAATAGGTATAGTCATCATGCAATACATATATCATAAATAGACATAGGCCCAAGATTAAGACAATAACTCCTATAATGAAAATTTCGGCGACAGAGATCATCACAGTACACAAGTCGAAATCCCAGCCTTCTAATTATTCTTCTATATTTATAATAATTGGGGATTCATTCCCAAATGTTTATATATAAATTGGATCTATAGGGTAGAAATGTTTCTAAAATTCAGAGGAAGTTGTATTACGTAAAACTAGCAGGTAGATTTTACGAATTGAAACTGATCAATAAAAGTCAATGGTGTGTATGGAAAAGATATGACAATAATGCAATAAAATGTTCAAATTATCATACAATTGACAGAACTAGTGCTTACGTGTAATTATTGTATTGTGCATATTATCCTATGATATGACAGAAACAAGTGAATGTAACTTTTAAATAGTAATTACATTCAAAAGTAACTTGCTGTTTTTATTCCTAAATCAATTCATTAATTGCAGAAAAAGACGTATTGTGCATGTTAAAGGAAATCTGAAATATATTAATTTGTCTTGTTGTTTAAGGTAATATAATTTGTGGGGATCGCTTTCAACGTTTATAATTAATATAAATGCTTGACATGTTCACAATTGACTAAAATGTACAAACGCGTAGTTTTACAATCCAAAAAAGAAACAAATATACATAGAAATATGACGATCAATTCGACTAATTGACTTAAATGTATAACAAATTTAAAAAAAAAGAAATGTAACACCTATTCATACAACTACTACGATCAACAGAGGGCCGATTAACTTAAATATATAAACAGTTTTAAAATAAGAAATGTAGCAACTATACATACTACTATAATGATCAATGTATTTTATATGACAAAACAATTATACATACAACAATGACCATCAATGCGGGGCCAACAAACATCCAGAATGCCAAAGAGTCGACAGTCAGCCAGCAGCTGCAAAGGCAGAACAAGTTGTAAACAGGACACACATACTGTTAGAAAGGGGAATTTTGTGGGAACGTACTTAAATTTAGCCCTAAGTCAAACATTTCATTCACTGGTACTCTAGCAATTAGAACAACGGTCTACAATTAAGTGACGATTATGGTTTTGCTAAAAGACCTATGCATTCATATGCTGCTGTTTGCTGTTTACAACGACTGCAGCATGTGTTGATACGGTCTAAGGTAGACAAAGTAGACAATTCTGTTAACAATTATTCTTGTGAAACTTGATGAGTTACATTCCTTGTTTCCTTAAAGATGTGATCTTAACATGTGCAAGGCGATTTATTGGCTAATGCTGAATTTATATATAAACTTTTGATAGGACTGCGTTTAAAATTAGAATGGATTTGTTGATTATTTAGTAAGAACTATTCACCTTCACAACAGGTTTAAACAATAACATTTTTAGCACCGTATCTTTTAGACAAATGAAGTTTATATATTCGCATCTCCGCACAAATAAATGGCTTGTTAGAAATAATATAGATTTTTCTTTAATTAATGTTTTTAGAAATCACTGCCGCATGTCCTCACAACGATTTAAAATATTCTTTTTCTCATATTTGTGCTTACTATCCGTTTTGTTTCAATTGTATTCGATGAGTTATTTCTTGTTGTAAAGCTGAACTTATCAAATGGATTTTGCATTGTGACACCGGTCTTTGTGATATCAACGCAGCGGAGTGATTATGTAGATTTCACGCACCTGTTAACCTATGCGCACTTTTTATAATTGTATGTGCGTGTGATTATAATTGCGCACGGAAATAGCGAACGTGAAAGTAATATTTGAAATTGTTAAGAGATGTACATTAACACACCTAATATTTTCTGGCCAGATCGGACATGTAAAATTTTGTTTTACTTTATCAAAACAATATTTTACTTGTCAAAATCAATCGGATAATTGTTTATGTCGAGCCCTGACTCACTTCACTATCATCAAAATCCAACTGCAAGCAGAGGATGACCCACTCTTTGCCTTTTCAGCAAAAGCCTCTTTCTACTTATAATTTTATTTTATATTTTAATCAAAAACAATATTAATGCCCAGAAAATGATTGTTTGGTTAACTAGGCTTGACACAATTATGTGCTAAATTAATGAGACAAGTTAAGTTTTGAATTAAGCTAGTTGCTAGGACAAGGTGAGTGACACTTACTATTTGTCATTTCCATAACCATGGAGTTCAGTAGCGGAGGCAACTATGAGAACAAATACTGTTGGAATGGCTGAAATACAACAATTTATATTGTACTGATGTGATTTTATCATATTTCCCACCAGAAGTTGAATTATAATGGGATTTTGGGATAAAGAAAACATACAAATAGGAAAAGTGACTCTGGTAAAAAAGTATATTTCTTTTAAAACACTTGGTTTGCCATTTAAAAGTAATAAAAGTAAAAGGAATAATTAAAAGTGAACTGTTTAAGGCTTTATGGATAGGATTTCAAACTTAACTGTCAGCTGTTTTATAGTTAAATGGAATAGTAAGGTACATTATTGATCATATAAAATAAGAATTTTACATAATATGTTAGATTATTTATTCAGGTAAAGTTCACCAATAACCTATGCACACCAAAAATACGACAGTCTCAAATAATCTATCAAATAAATTCTATAGATATTTACCGAATGCCCCAATGAGTAGCTCCTTAAGGTGTGACTTTTTGTGGAATGGCAAAACAACCTGCAGCGCCATGTAGATCCCCTCGGCTAGAAGCAGGAAGAATACCAGCAGGAAGGAGTAATGCAGGAGTACCGCCACCGTTGTACACAAACCCTACAAAGTGTAATGACATAAAAACGACATAAGACAAAGTTCATATTAACCCCATTAAAACATGAACATAAAACATTGCTTTAGAAGTATGAAATATGTAGTTAAAGTATTGTAAAACCTTATAATGGTAAACACATTTTCAAGACTAGAAAATGTGATAGTGAAATATGTTTTAAGTTTGGGGAACTTAGACCTGCAAATGTATACACATACAAGCGAGAATAAATGAGCGAAATAATAGCACTTCAAGGAAATTTATTTAGTTTGGTTCACAATTCCAGCATTTTAAAGGACACTTTCGTTTCTTTATCACAATGTGTTTTACCTATTTACCACCAAAGTTTAAAACTAAAATGTGTAAACTATAATTAGGTTTAAATAAACACTTGTTTAATTTACCTTTACGGCTGTCCTAGTAACGCCAAACACAACAGAAGATAGGCCACCAAAAGACTAGCACACACTGTCATAGCAAGGACGTTTCTGTCCCCTTTCAGGAACCTGCAAAAACCATGGAAATTAAAGCATCCTTCGTCTCTAGAGACAATGGAGTCTGCACCTGTGTGTTTATTTAGTTGTGGGGCAGCAGCGGCGACTCTGGCTGAATAGACCAATGCGGGAGCTGCAGCTTCTGCCGCACTTGCTGCAAGTGTGGTCCTTGTTGGTTACTATCGGGGCAGCAGTGGTAGGCAGGGTTCTCTGCTGCTTGCGACTCTTCCTTTCCTCACGCTGGATCACTCTCATATCCTCAGCCTGCTTGATGCCGGTTTTGACATTTGCACGTCAGCTATCGGAAAGCGATCGGAGGTTGCTCTTTCGAGATCTGCTGGATTAATGTTGCAAGACTTCAGATCCCTCTTGTAGACATCCTTGTAGCGCAGGGCTGATCGTCCGATTGGCCGTGTTCCAGTGGCGAGCTCGCCTTAGATGATGTCCTTTGGGATGCGGCCATCGTCCATCCTGCATACGTGTCCTAGCCAGCGTAGGTGCCTCTGGGAGAGGGTGGCGAACATGCTTGACATGTTTGCCTTAGCCAAAACATCTGCGTTGGAGATGCAATCCTGCCAGGTGTTGCCGATAAGTCGTCTGAGGTTGCGCATGTGGAAGGCGTTCAGTCTTCGTTCTTGGTGCATGTACAGGGTCCAAGCCTCACTGCCATACAGAAAGGTGCTCAGCACGCACGCTTAGTACACCTGCATCTTTGTGTTGAGGGTCAGCATGCAGTTATCCCACACACGCTTCGATAGGCGGGCCATGGCGGCTGCTGCTTTGCCTATTCTCACGTTGACCTCGGCATCCAGGGATAGGTTGCTGGAGATTGTGGAGCCGAGGTATGTAAATTTGTGCACCACCCCCCGGTGTGATCGCCTATGGTATTTGTGGGAGTGTTGCTGATATCCTGACCCATGATGTTGGTCTTCTTAAGGCTGATGGTGAAGCCCAAACTCTGTTCACGCCTTCGCAAAGAGAGTGATAAGTCGCTGAAGGGCGGCTTCCGTTTGAGCAGTGAGGGCGGCATCATCAACAAAAAGCATCTCCCTGATGATGACCTTTCGCACCTTGGTCTTTGCTCTAAGGCCGGCAAGGTTGAATAGGTTCCCGTCGCTCCGTGTGGAGGAAGATGTCATTTTCGGACTCGCTGAAAGCGTAGCGCAGGCTCAGGGAGAAGAATATGCCGAAGAGTGTCGGGGCCAGGACACACCCTTGTTTCACTCCGCTCTTGATTGGAAAGGGGTCCGATGATGCTCCGTCATACTGAACAGTGCCAGAACGTGTTGTTGTGGAATGACTTGACCATCTTCAGAAGCTTGGTGGGGCATCCAATCTTGTGGAGGAGGACGAAGAGACCAGATCGACTGACCAAGTCAAACGCCTTAGTCAGGTCGATAAAGGCGATGTACAGTGGACATCACTGTTCTTGCACTTTTCCTGCAACTGCCTGAGGGAGAACACCTTGTCGATGGTTCAACCCATCTCTCCATCTGCTCCCCACGGTCCTTGATTGATGACGCCGGAGGTGGAACTTGAGGGGTGCAGTGTTGGTGACACTAGGTCGAAAAGCTTTCTTCATCCCCTCATACATGGCACGGGTGTTCCGCAGTCTGCAGAGGTCTGTATGTCACTTGCAAAGCTTCAGCCAAAAGTGTTGGCGGACCTGCGGGCGACCCTCTTGGCATTGTTGCGGGCTTCTCTATAGACGGCCAGTGTTTTCTTGTAGGGCTTCCTCTTTTAATTGAAAGCGCAGCACCCTTGGAAGCTAAGGCAGGCTCCATCATTTCGATCCCGGCCTCAAACCAGTCCTCGTTCTTCTTGGCTGTCTTCCCGAAGGTGTCTGAGGCGGTCTGGTATACTGCATCACGGATAAAGTCCCATCGTGCTGTGGCACTTGTCTGTGGGGGCAGTCTTCCAGAATCTTGTCAATAGCCTCCGTAAAGCATTTGGGCAGCTCAGCTTGAGGCACTGGCCGTGTCGATGCGAGGCCGGCTCTTCTGCTTGGAGTGGTGGATCCGTCTGGGTCGGAGACACACCATGCTGCGACCAGGGAGTGATCGGTGTCGCAGTCGGCACTATGGTTACTGCGCGTGAGGAGCACGTGGATCAGCATGGGTCTTCTAGTGATGACGAGGTCCAGCTGGTGCCAATGCTTTGACTTGGGATGTCGCCAAGACACCTCTGTGGTGGGGCTTGGTGGAGTAGAAGGTGTTGGTGATGGCGAGGTCATGGAAGGAGCAAAGCTCAAGTAGCCGCTGTCCGTTTCTCGTGAGCTTGCCTACTCCAAATTGTCCAATGCAACGTGGCCAGGAGGTGTGGGCTGCTGTTGAAGTCTTAGAGCAAGAAATAGGTTTTCTTTTGCTGGTATCTCTCTAATCCCTTGTCTCGAGCTCCTCATAGAATGCATCTTTAGCCTCGGCTGTGGAACAGAGTGTGGGGGGCTTAGACGCTAAAGATGGTGTGCATGTCCTCGAGGAGGGTAGTGAGGCGGAGTGAGAGAATGCGTTCGGTTCCCTGTAAAGGAGGTTCGACTGATTGTAGGAGGGAGTTGCGAACTGCAAAGCCAACTCCGTAGAGTCGGCGCTCATCTGACTCCAGACATTGCCAGAAGAACGTGTAGTCCTTCTCCTTAAGACTGCCACTGGAAGCGAGGCATGTCTCCTGGAAGGCGGCGATGTCGATGTTCTGCTTGGCCAGCTCCGCCGTCGATGATGACGGTTTTCATGGCGTCGTCTACTTGCTGAAGGTCGTCAGCATAGGCCAGGGCACATTGTTCTGACGTTCCAGGTTGCCAGCCGCATGGATGGCTGTCTCATTTCCTTTTCCTTTCGTTGTTTGCCTGGTGCTCAATTTTAAAACAAGACTGTCGATTTTGTCTAAGCTTCACGCACCCGATGAAGCAACCAAGTTGTGGCGGGGAAGTACCTTATTGCCCGGGGGCTGCCCGGGTTGAGGCGGGCGGTAACTTCCCATTGGAGTCAAAAGACTCCTCCCACCGCCGAGAGCAACCCATAGCGTCCGGCTCTAGGCCAAACGAGCCTGGGCTTATAACTGATATCTTCTGCTCCCCGTGTTGAGTCTTCGCTGAGACGGCGAAGCTGGAGTGACCTCTCCAGGTGCAGGCCTGGGCGGGTGGTATGGAGATCCTAGAGTGCCAGTGCCAGGATCTCCCTCTCAGCATTACTGGCAGAGTCCGGCAGAAAGGCAAGTCGATACGGCCGGCTGCCAGCGCAGCTGCAGGAGGTGGCCAGAAGCATCGCAAAGCTCAACCAACTGCCTACGGGGTATCCGTACCAGATTTTCTATTGGGTTTACTCCACCTAGCCTTTGACCAGCCACGATCGACCTGCAAGGCGCAGGAAACTCGTGGATGACGGGTCGTTCATTTCCCGTGCAGATACGAAGCATCTGACAACTGCCGATAATACTATCTTTAGGTGATACTAACATAAATAATATAGATTACAATCAGACAGGTTTTGTACTTTTGCGGTGATACAGTAAGGATGAGACATGAAGAAACGTAGCTGGAAATGAATATACCATTTAATAACATTGACATGAAAAAGATAATCATTATCTGACTGTGCAGCATACATAAGTTTAACAGTTGCAAGTTGAAAATTTATAAGTTTTAAGAAAAGTGCTTTTGTTATATTAAGAGCATATAATGTAACTTGCACAACACACTAAATAAGTCCACTCGTCATAACATACTGTAGCAATGCTCATGGAAAATAAGCATGGAAAGCAAGTCATGAAAAATAAATATTTAAATATAATTTCACGTTCAATGCCAGAAGAAGTAGTAAGCATAAGTGTGAGAATGGACGAGATTACCTCCAGTAAGTCACATGGAGGATAAGTGTGATGACCAGACACACGATGGAGACACCACATCCAGTAAGGGAGATAGCGGTCAATGCAGTCTGGTGCTCGGAGGGCTGTACAGTAAATAATGATATTGAGGTTCCAATGAAAAATTTGTATACGTGTGATATATGTCCTAAAGAAGTATGAAGGTATATGTTTTGATAAAGATAAACAAAAAAAACTTTTTTATTAAATCAAGTCGTAATTAGACCTACTGTGATAAATAGTAATGAAGTGATATGTCTTCAAATGATTCGTAAATAATATTATACCATATATTGTTACTTCACAAACTATGTGACCATCATGTGAAAGAAAAAAACAGTCCTTATACAATTTTGCATTGGTCGCATTAATGCATTAATTGATTAAGATAACTAGTATATCATTAAGACTTAACGGTA